>JADBJO010002401.1:125000-147500 GCA_016801955.1 Conus betulinus
GCATGTCTCCCCAGCCCTGACAGGGCCTCTGAGGTCCTGTGTTGTGCATGTCTTCCCAGCCCTGACAGGGCCTCTGAGGTCCTGTGTTGTGCATGTCTTCCCAGCCCTGACAGGGCCTCTGTGGTCCTGTGTTGTGCATGTCTTCCCAGCCCTGACAGGGCCTCTGTGGTCCTGTGTTGTGCATGTCTTCCCAGCCCTGACAGGGCCTCTGAGGTCCTGTGTTGTGCATGTCTTCCCAGCCCTGACAGGGCCTCTGAGGTCCTGTGTTGTGCATGTCTTCCCAGCCCTGACAGGGCCTCTGAGGTCCTGTGTTGTGCATGTCTTCCCAGCCCTGACAGGGCCTCTGAGGTCCTGTGTTGTGCATGTCTTCAGCCCTGACAGGGCCTCTGAGGTCCTGTGTTGTGCATGTCTTCCCAGCCCTGATAAGGCCTCGGCCTCTGTGGTCCTGTGTCGTGTGTATCTTTTTTTTCCATTAAGCTGAACATACTGAGTACTATCATTTCAGTATGGGTGTAATAAAGAGGCCGTAAAAGAATGGTTGAAATATACCGTTTCTTTGAAATGTCAACAAGAAAAGCCTTTTTTGTGATCAACCAAGATCAAATGCCTTTTGTGCTAAGCTGTGACAAATCATCAAGCCTAATGAGTGGGGGGGGGGGGGGGGGGGGGGGGGGGGGGGGGGGGGGGGGGGGGGGGGGGGGGGGGGGGGGGGGGGGGGGGGGGGGGGGGGGGGGGGGGGGGGGGACACATCCTGTCTGGGGGGGGGGGGGGAGATGGGTGGGGGTGGGGGGGGGGGGTGGGGGGGGGTGGGGGGGGGGTGGGGGGGGGGGGGGGGGGGGGGGGGGGGGGGGGGGGGGGGGGGGGGGGATGGGTTGAACATGGGGGGGGGGGGGTGGGGGGGGGGGGGGGGGGGGGGGCGGGGGGGGATGGGGGGGGGGGGGGGGTGGGGGGGGGGGGGGGGGGGGGGGGGGGGGGGGGGGGGGGGGGCGGAGGTTGGGTGGGGTGTGGGGGGGGGGGGGGGGGGATGGAGGTGGGGGGGGGGGGGGGGGGGGGGGGGGGGGGGGGGGGGGGGGGGGGGGGGGGGGGGGGGGGGCTTGGCATTGGGGGGGGGGGGGGGAAATCTACAGTGGGGGGGGGGGTTGGGGGGGGGGGGGTGGGGGGGGGGGGGGGGGGGGGGGGGGGGGGGGGGGGGGGGGGGGGGGGGGGGGGGGGGGGGGGGGGGGGGGTGGCAAGAAAAGAACAGACATGGGGGGGGGATGGGGGAGGGGGGGTCAAATGGGGGGGGGGGGGGGGGGGGGGGGGGGGCCTTGGGGGGGTGGGGGGGGGGGGGGGGGGGTGGGGGGGGGGGGGTGGGGGGGGGGGGGGGTGGGGGGGGGGGGGGGGGGGGGGGGGGGGGGGGGGGGGGGCCAGCAAGGGGGAAGGGGGGGGGGGGGGGTGGGGGTGGGGGGTGGGGGGGGTGGGGGGGGGGGGGGGGGGGGGGGGGGGGGGGGGGGGGGGGGGAGGGGGGGGGGGGAGATGGAGGGATGGAGGGTTGTCATTGAGACCACTTTTGAACGCTTGAGGCAAGACATTTGTTTCAAACGGATTATTTATATATGTATGTAGGAGACTAAACAATGTATGACAGAGCGAGTGAGTAGAAATGCTGATAAAGTGATATGTTATCTAGGCTGATTCATGAACTCCCCATTCTTTACATGAGCTATAAGCGTTTATAATTCATGTACAGCAAGAGGAGAGAATAGCTAGTGAGTTACTGGATCGGAGTTGGGTTTTTTTTTTTTTTTTTTGCAAAACGATACTTAGGAAGTCAAACATGCATATTCATTACCATTCTGTTATAGTCTGTGAAATTTGATTAATGATGTCTGATAATGACAAACAGTGTGTGTTACAATGTGTTGAAGCTGTTAGGAAAGGCAAACATCGCATTTCTGACATTCTGATTTTGAGTATGGTATTCTGATAATGACAAAAAGTGCGAGTACATGTGTCTGGAGCGGTCTTCGCTGTCTGTTTGATTTTGTGTATCTGTGTGGTTTTCGTGCACGATAACGCTTCTTGTCCTCCAGACGGGCCCTGTCCTTTTTTTGCCTCTGTGATCCTGTGACTGAAGTACTCTGTTTTGAGAGGGAGAAAGGAAAGAGTTACCTTGATACAGAGGCAGAGAGAAAAGGGGAAGGTGAAGACGATGGCAATGATGGACAGCACAAAGAGGATGAACCCGCAGCATCCTATGCTGCCCCCCTCCTCCATCCGCAGATGATCTGAAACCCACACATCACACACACGGCTGTTTAGTTCCGCGTGTCAAACTCACACAATCATAGACTGGGTGGTGTTTAGTGCCACGTGTCAAACTCACATGTCACACATAGGGCTGTTAAGTGCCACGTATGTCAAACCTATACATCATGCAAAAGGTTGTTTAATGTCACGTGTGAAACCACACATCATACAAAGGGCTGTTAGGTGCCACATATGTCAAGCCTTCACATCATGCAAAAGGTTGTTCAATGCCACGTATGGAACCCACACATCATACATACGGGCTGCTAAGTGCATGCAAAAGACAACAGTGCACGTATGAAACCCACACATCATACATAGGGCTGCTAAGTGCATGCAAAGGACTGTTTTTAGTGCCACGTATGAACACCCCACACATCATACACAGGGCTGCTAAGTGCATGCAAAAAGACTGTTTAGTGCCACGTATGAAACCTACACAACATACATAGGGCTGTTTTGTGTCACGCGTCAAACCCACACATCACGAATAGCACTGTTTATTGTGATGTGTGAAAACTATACGCTATAGACAGGGCTGCTGTTTCACGTGACGTATCACAAAACACAACACACACATAGACCCCGTTTCTCGTGACGTCTTAAACCCACGCACCACAGAAAGTGCCGTGTATCGTGATGTATTAAACACGCAAAGCATACACAGCAGTGTTTATCGTGACGTATTAAAACCACACCGCGGACAGCTCTGATTATCATGACGTATTAAACCCACACAGACTGAATTGCTCATCATGACGTCTTAAACCTACACTGCAGCCAAGGCTGTTTATCGTGACGTACTTAAATCCACACCTTGGGCACGGCTCTCTGACGTGACATATTAAAATCGCATGTCAGGTTTTGTATATCGGTTGTATTTCGATTTGCTGCGACCCGAAACCATATACAGACTATCTTAGGCCCTTTTCCTCTTTGGAGCCCAGGCCATCAACAGCATGTCTCCAGCGAACTGAACTCTGCGCTGCCCTTCCTGCCTCTGTCCCTTGGGTTCCCTGTCTCTACACCTCTGCCTCACTCTGTAGCTAACTGAACTCTACGCTGGCCTTTCTAGCTCCGTCCACTGCGTTCCCGGTCTCTACACCTCTGCCTCACTCTGGGCTGCCCTCCTGCCTCTGTCTATTGGGTTCCCTGTCCACACCTCTGCCTCACTCTGGGCTGCCCTCCTGCCTCTGTCTATTGGGTTCCCTGCCTCTACACCTCTGCCTCACCTTGGGCTGCCCCCTTCCTGCCTCTGTCCATTGGGTTCCCTGCCTCTATACCTCTGCCTCACCTTGGGTTGCCCTTCCTGCCTCTGTCTATCGGGTTCCCTGCCTCTATAACCTCTGCCTCACCTTTGGGCTGCCCCTTCCTGCCTGTGTCTATTAGCTTTCTTGCCTCTATACCTCTACCTCACCTTGGGCTGCCCTTCCTGCCTGTGTCCACTGGGTTCTCTGCCTTTACACCTCTGCCTCCGAGTCTTTTTACCAGCTGTTTTTCTGGATCGTCTCCTCTTCCTTCTCCTCCGCACGTTCCACGTCAGACCGTGTCTCGTGGTACCAGACGCTTTCTTAAAAAATGTGAGTCCTCCTACACACTTCCTCCTCGGAATCTGTATGCTATCTGGCTCTTGTCCTGCGCTTGCCACAAGCCATTGTTGCTGACTTTCTCTCGCCAAAGGATGTTTAAAATGATACTCAAACAGAAATTAATAATTTGCAGATCTTCTACTACATCTCTTCGGTCCTCCTCCATGTGGTAAACCACGACTGGTTTGACATTTGAATTGAAACCGTGCAATGTTGTGGCTGTGCTACTTTTCTTTGTGGCTCATATGTTTTTTTTTTTTTTTTCGGCAAGACAAACGCTGCTCGTGCCGTGCCAATCCTGGCATAAACATCTCGGTCTGTGCCCCGGTCTATCATCAACCACACTGTCCAGACAGGACTCGGCATCCTTTGACTGGCTCTCCACCGACTGTGGCTGTATAGTGCTGGCTGAGGTGCTGATCTTCACGAGCTCTGCTTCGTTCTTGACAATCCTGAATCCTGTCCTTGCTGATGCTAGGTGGGTAGTCCTGTCCTGCATCTGGTTGCAGGTACGCCAGAGAAGCGTCAGATCGTGAGCGAAGTCGAGATCTTCAAGCTGAGTCTTCAGTGTCCACTTAATTCCCTTTGTTCCTGCCGGCTGAGGTGTTCTTCATGATCCAACTGGTGGAGGTCGAGGGTAGAAGGGGAGAGGCGAAATCAAACATCCTTGACAAATGCTGGTTTTGACCTCAAGGTTGTCTGATAGTTGGCCTCATGAGCAACCTTCACGACATAATTATAGTTTTCATTTCCCACAGAATAACTTTGGCGGGAATGCAAAGCATGAATCCCCCCCCCCCCCCCCCCCCCCCCCCCCCCATCCTCCCAAATTACTTGCCAAAACTACTTGCCAAGGACAATTTCTTTGCCGCCGTGCATTCTTTCATAAACACTCGGAGTCCTTCACCTACAGAGAGGGAGCAAGCGAACAGAAAGAAGAGATGATAATGATAATCTGTTATTTCAAAAGGTACGCGATAAGCAAATACATGCTTTTTTTCATCCGACCTTAGTTCTGCGGAGGGACTAAGCGTGACCAGCAACTAAAACTTACAAAACTCCTAACAAACATACTATCTTTAGAAGTATAAGAGTCGTAGATGAATTGTTTTTCCATAAATATTAAGGAATAGATGTACTTAGAACCCCCCCCCCCCCCCCCCTCCATACACACACCGAAACAGCACAGCAAGGAGTAAATGAATTGATGTAAAAATGCCATGCAATCCTCCTCTATTAGTTACCAAAAGAACACCACACACACACACACACATACACGCGCGCGCGCGCATGCACGCACGCACATACGCGCGCACACATACACACACGCACATAAAACATCTATAGTATATAATTTTCTCCCAACACTGGTGTACTACCCACTACTGTGGTTACTAATCAACAGCAACAATGCATCAATAAACAGCAGTATACATGAGAGAGAGAGGTGGGGGAGGGAGGGCAGAGAAAAGAAGAGAGGTAGGAAGGGAGGGAGGGAGGGAGGGAGGAGAGAGAGAGAGAGAGAGAGAGAGAGAGAGAGAGAGAGAGAGAGAGAGGGACAGAGAGAGAGAGAAAGTCAGAGAGAGAGAGACAGAGACAGAGAGAAGAGAGAGAAATTTGATTTTTTCCTTTCCTAAAAATATTAGTGTGTGCGACTTACTAGATGGGAGTTTAATCAAAGAGCAATACTGCATCAATAAAATCAAAAGTAAACCGGACACACATTCATCACGATGTAATTACAGCGCTTCAATGAAATCAACAGTTTCCATGGGCAGTAATGAGCCAGCGACAATGCATCAATAAAATCACTAAACGTAAAAACTCATTCACCATGGTATAATTCAATGCATTGATGTATCCCACCGTAAACATAACACTCATTTGTCACGACCTGGTTAAAAAGAAAAATCAATAGATAGGAAGTGGCAGCACACTTTTGAAGCACAGCGATGCACGAGGCTTCTTGTGGTTAAGGTATTGTGGCCCTAATAGTAACGGTCGGTTGCAAAATATGTAACCAAGTCTTTTTTCTGAAAGAGTCTGCATTTTGAAGGCCAAGGAAGTGCATTCCAAATCACACTACCCAAACGAGAAAAAAAAATGTTTTACATAAGTCTGTTCCAGGTGTGGGAATTTGTTGAATTTTACGGGTTTGTGTTAATTTTGAGGTTTAAATCCGATACTTTTTTTTTTTTTTTTTTTTTTTTTTTTTTTTGCTTAAACACACACGTCCTTCAGCCGGAGAAGTCCTGCTCTGATATAACCTTCCGCACCAAGACTCGACGATTTCAAAAGAAGTGCTTTGATTGCTCATTGGTAGACATTGGTAAGAGGTTTCACGGTATAAGCAATAGCAGAGTCAAATGGTGTTGAACAATAACTGATTGAAGAGAGACACGATATGACATTATTTCAATCATAAAAACTGAAAGAGACTGACAGACAGAGAGAGAGAAAGAAAGAAGGAATGAAAGAAAGAGAGACAGAAGAGAGAGTGAGAGACAGAGAGAGAGACAGAGAGACTGAGACTGAGACAGAGACAGACACGAGAGGCCAGACTACGGAGAAGAGAGACAGAGAGAGGGAGAGAGAGCGAGCGAGCGAGCGAGCGAGAGAGAGAGAGAGAGAGAGAGGGAAGAAAGAGAGGGGGTAGGGGCGTAACAAAATATGACTGAACCAGGGTAATGAGATAACCACACAGTGCTTTCCTCCTTCCAGCCTTCGGGAAAAAACGGGGGCAAAAACCCCCCAACCAAACAGAAAAGAGGTCTAATAACAAGTGAAAAACAAACACAAGTAAAAGAAACATACAACTGTCAAAAGCTTATACTATTCATCCTATGTAAATTGCTATCAACACAACTGACAAACGAGTGGGGGGAAAAACAGTAGCAATGGAAAATTATGACTATTCAGGAAAAGGAATGGGGTGGGGGTAGGGGGTGGGGGGGGTGTGGTGGTGGAGAGGGGGGGGGGGGGGGGGCGAGGGCGCTGACAGTAGGAAAGGGATGGGGGAAAGAGGGGTGGCACACAACGATCGTAACCCATATGACAAACAAAAAAAAAAAAAAAAATGCTGATATACTGACTTGACCAAAAATCTGTATGTATTTTACATCCCCTCCCTCCACCGCTCCGAATGATAGTTTTATAATTGGTAAGAATCAAAATTCATCCTGAGGTTGTTCAAGTCTTATGCTCTTCTTGTTTGAAATCATGAATTTTCATATGCTGCCCTTAAAACAAGAAAGAACCCATCCTACCGTTTTGTTTAATTTTTAATGGAAGGTGTTCCAAAGTTCCACTTGAGTAAAGCAGACTGCTTTTGGGGCGATCCATTCTCGGTTTCCAGAAAACGAAGGAGCGAAATCATTCACAATTCTGTTGAAGTTTGTACGATAAAGGAAGAATATCTACCTCGCAGAGGAGAGAGAGAGAGAGAGAGAGAGAGAGAGAGAGAGAGAGAGAGAGAGAGAGGAGAGAGAGAGAGAGAGAGAGAGAGAGAGAGAGAGAGAGAGACACACAGAGAGGGAGAGACAGAGACAGCGACAGAGCGAGAGACAGATCGAGAAGCCTTAACTTCCATTTTTTTGACAACAAATGCTAACAAATCAAGTGTCTCTCACAAACGACTGCTATTCCCATAGAGATAAAAGCCGCCTCACTACACATATCACATCGGGCACTCACCGTCACGTGCACAGTTTTGTTGTCTGTCCCCCCGTTCAGAGGCCATGTCGGAATGCTGCTAGGCTGGTACTGACACACACTGCCAGACACACTCACTGCCAGCAACAGCTAGCACTAGCCACCCGCCACACCCCCTGCACTACCACTACACCAACCACAACAAAGCCAGCCACCCCGACGGCCTCCTCCCCCTCGTCCTCCATATAACGATCTGATCCATGAAGCACAGTCAATCGGACATGCAGCAACAACAGGAGCAGCAGATCGGCTAAAGCTTTCCACACACTGGGCGCTGAGCGCGCGTTGTCATTCGAGCTGACCTCACGCGGCATTGGAGCGATAAACTAGTTCACCGTTTTCTTAATATCTCACTCACCCTCCCCCCCCCACCCACACACACACACACACACCACACCACCACACACACATGCTCACTCACTCACACACACACACCACACACACACGCACACACACCCACCAGGAACAGACATCAGAGAGAGAGGAGAGAGAGAGAGAGAGAGAGAGAGCGAGAGAGAGAGAGAGAGACTCCTCAGGCGGGCACTAGCTTTAATCGTTTGCGAACGGTTTTGCCTTTGGCTCGTCTGTTTAGACCTTGAAAACCTGACCGCAAAGATACCGCACAGTAATCCACTGTGGATACAGACCTTAATCACCTGGCAGTAAAGACACCAAACTGCAATACACGCTTGACCCAGACCTATAAGACCAGATCGTAAGGACACCACGCTGTAATACAAATCTGACCCAGACCTGAAAGACCTGAACATAGAGACACCACACCGTAATGCACAGTTGACCCGTACCTGAAAGATCTGATAATACAGGCACCGGAATGTAATACACACCTGAGCCAGACCTTACGGGCCTCTATGCAATACAACGTTGACCCAGACCTGGAAGACTAGATCATAAAGACACCACACTTACTATACACTTGACCCAGACCTGGCTTCAAACACCTGATCGCAAAGACATCACACTGTAATACACAGCTGATCCACATCTGATCGTAAAGACACCAGACCGTAATACAGTTCACCCACACTTCAAAAACCTGACAGTAAAGACACACAATAGTGTAATAATAATTAAAAACACACAGACCCTAAGGACCTGATCGTTAAGACACCACACTGTAGACACAGACCTTAAGGACCTGATCGTCAAGACCCCACATTGTAATAAACTGCAGACACAGGCCATGAAGAGCTGACTTTAAATACACCACACCGCAATACATTGTAAATAAAGACCTAAATGACCTGACCCCAAAGACTGCACACAATACTCTGTAATACACTGAGCTTAAAAACCTGACTGTAAAGAGAGTACAGTGTAATGCACTGAGCTTAAAGACCTGACTGTAAAGAGAGTACACTGTAATACATCGCACGCACTGAGCTTAAAGACCTGACTGTAAAGAGAATACATTGTAATACACTGCAGACACAAACCTTACAGATCGGACTGTACAGACACCACACTGTAGACACTGATCTCAAAGACCAGACCACAGAAACATCATTCTGTATTAAACTTTAGACACAGAACTTACAGACCTGATTGTAAGTACACCAAAGGGTAATACTTTGTAGATACAGACCTTAAAGATGTGACTGTAAAGACTCCACACTGTAATACACTGTAGACACAGACCTGAAAGAGACCTGTCTGTAAAGTTACCCCACCGTAAAACCCTCTAGTCACTGACGTTAAACACCCGACCCTAAGGGTACACCATACCTGCAGTCCGTAAATACTGATCTTACAGACCTGCCCCCCCACCCCCACACCCCCACATCTAAGCAATCTAAGCAGGTGGTGTCCTGTGTGTGATGATTCAGAACAGGCACCACTCATCTAGATCTACAGACAGTTCTTTCTGTACAATGATGGGAGCCGACTATGATTACCACAAGCATTTCTAATCCTGCGCAGTCCTGTGCTTTTAATGTAGTTTTTTTTTCTTTTGTGTAGAATGACAGGAGCCACCTATGACCACCACAAGCATCCCTCATCCTACCTCTTAAATCCACAGTTTCTTTTTGTGAATTACGGGAGGCACGTACGACCAGCAAAAGCATCTCTAACCCTGCACCTTTAATATTGGTACTGTTTTCTTCCTGTAAAATGATGGGAGGCAACTTCTACCAGCACAAGCATTCCAAATCCTACCAACCAACATTCTATTGAACGATGGGGACAACTAAGACCAGCAAAAGTTTCCGATGCTTCCACTGCACTCCACAGACCATTTCTTTCTGCTGAATGACAGAAGCCAACCATTACCAGCTCAAGCGTTTCTAATCCTACCATTTTTAGCCTACATACCACTTCTTTCTGTTGAATGACGGCAGCCAACTTTGACTAACACGAGCGTTTTGATCCTACACCTTGAATCTTGAACCTAAAGACCAGTTCTTTCCGTCGCATGTCGGAAGCCAAAAAAATGATCAGCACATGCGTTTCTTATCTTACCACTTTAATCTACAGACTATTTCTTTCTGCTGAATGACGGGAACCAACTATAACCAGCACAAGTGTTTCTAGCCCCCATCATTTTAACTTACGGGCCATTTCTTTGTGTGACAAAAGCATGGCACCTGGAAGGGTGCACAGAGAGCACAGATCTCTGTCAAGGTCCACAGTCCTCTTCACTGCAGTCAAACCTTCAAATTTTCATCAGGATCGATCCCCTAACCATCAAGCTTCCTGCCATCGCTTCTTTGGATTTTGTGTAATCTTGGTGGCAGAAACACAGACAGGCAGGCTGGCAGGCAGGCAGACAAACATGTGAGAAAACTTGACCTCGAAGGTAACCAAAGAAGCACTGGAGTATTGATGTCCACTTAGGTGGAACAGACCTCTTCACTTCAATCCAACGCTAGTTCACATTCCATCCTCCAAGCCCGACATTTACACCAAATCTGACGTGTTCGAGTATAATACGTCACTTTAAGTCTTGTTTTCTTTTTCATTGAGAACTCTGTCTCATTTCTTGAGACATTTCGACAACTTCGAAGAATGCTCCAGCTGGCTCTGTTGCTGAAAGTGAGCACAACTTCAGCCTTCGATCCAGCTGCACACCTGGGTCTCATTCCACAGTTCCATCCAATTCGGATCGGTTGAGCAAATGTTGCAGAATCTTACTGACAAGACAACTCCTGCGAAGGACGCCAAATTTCAGCCAATAATCTGTGATAAACACGTGCAGACACGAGCAGAGTAATACGCAGGATTGTTTAGAAAGAATCGTAATAAATCTGTTTCTTAAAGCACAGAATACGGGACAGACTAAACGAAGTGGTTTCCGTTTTCAATTCTGTATTTACAAAATACGCGCGCTATTCTCGCTAGCTGGTGCATCACCTTTATCGGCATAAATTTCCTTTCATTGTGACCACCGCTACACACGCAGCTGTGTCAATGCAATTCAGACCTTGTGCATATCAATATTAGAAATATACGTATCATATTCCAGACCACGTTGAAAGGAGTCGTCTAGCTCGGCAGCTCTTCGTTTCCCACTGGAGCAGACCAACCTTGTGCATAGAGACTGACAACTTTTTTTGGAGCAATTACAAAACCGTCTTTTTATTATCGAATGGGGAAAGGAAAGGGGGAGCACTGCATAGGGGGAGAGCAAACGAGAGAGAGAGAGAGAGAGAGAGCGACAGACAGACAAACAGAGATGGGTGGGAAACAGATGTGAGTGTAAAATTGCTCGTAGCAGGTTGCGACACTGACGACACTATCAATCGTGAACACGTGGGTAAGTATATGAAAGAGAGAGAGAGAGAGACAGACAGACAGACAGACAGACAGACAGACAGACAGACAGACACTGAGACAGACAGACAGGCAGACAGACAGAGGATGAGGGGGGACACAGCTGTGCGTGTGAAATGCCCGTATCAGGCTGAGCTATTGACTACAATATTAATCGTGAACATGTGAGTAAATGATATGAAAGAGAGAGAGAGAGAGAGAGGGGGGGGGGGGGGGGGGGGGAGAGAGAATGTTTTATTGAGGGGTAAAAATGGATATGCGACGGCTTGTTCATACCGTGCTCTCATTAGAAATACAGAAAATTAACTTGGAAAAAAAAACAACTCCTCGCCCTTGCATCCAACCTCACCCTCTCTCCCATCCCATAACAAAGAAAAAAGCAACTAATACAAAAGTAGTCACGGCAAAGAAGAGAAAAATGATGAAACTAAAATCAAATCAAACACGTAAGCACTCACGCATATTTATGCACTTCTTGAAGCAAATGTTCAGAGAGAGAGAGAGAGAGAGAGAGAGAGAGAGAGAGAGAGAGAGAGAGAGAGAGAGAGAGAATGTACGATTATTTTTCATTTGCTGACAGTTTCTGTAAAACATGCCCTACACAAACAAACAAAACATCACACACACACACACACACACACACACACACACACACACACACACACACACACACACAAAGTGTTTGTTTTTCTCCGTGTCACATAACACATACTGTTTGCAGTTCTTGAAACAAAATAGTACATAAGTTGTATGTGAGAGGTGTGTGTGTGTGTGTGGGGGGGGGGGGGGGGGGGAGGGGGGGGAGAGAGAGAGAGAGAGAGAGAGAGAGAGAGAGAGAGAGAGAGAGAGAGAGAGCGTGGACAGGCAGCAGGGCAACAATCATAAAATAAGACTGTGATCAGAATACATTACACAAAAATAAAGTTTAATCATAGTTTTCCAACTTTAACAATAGTTTTCCCAATAAGTGATTGTGGTATGATGCTTTAAAAGAAGTCAGCTATTTTAATTCTTTCAACCAACGAGCGATCTCGTTACAGATCTTACCACGTACATGAAGACATAAACAGGATCAGTTTTGGGACAGGGAACAGACATTGTATGCTTATTACGAACAGTATTCGTGGGCATTCGGTACTTAGATATGCATATGTCAAAAATCTTCATGATCTTAAAATATAAAGACACGTTTATTGAAACGATCTTTCACACTGAAAGGAAGAACGTTCAGTTCTTGATAGTCAGTCACATAAGGAGAAGAAGATCTGAAAAATATAAATCGAAGAGAACTGTTGTACAAGCGTTCCAGTGATTTTAAGCGATTTCGAGAGGCCAAGTCCTAGCAAGTTGAGGCATAATCAATATCAATTTGTAATACGCGTGGAAAATAATGTTCGAGAACATTGATAAAAGAAATGTTCAATTTCATTCATTTTAAAGAAGAAAATCTTCCAAGACAGAGCAGATACATGACTGGACATGACTGATTATTTCTGATAGTAATTTATGAAATTTCAACCCTAGTAATTTAATTTTCACGTTCTGGTGTCTGGTGTATTTTCGTAGTTGAAATCGATACAAATTTGATTTTTTTCTTTTTATCAATGGCAAATTAGGTAATGAGTTAAGACCATTCAAAAGTCCATCAATGTCTGTTTGCAAGTCACTGCATACTGCGTTTGCATTATCACCTTTATTCTGAAGAGTAGTATTATTAGCAGAAAGTTCACACACAGAATAAATGATTAGACGTACATCATAAACATGCACTGAAAACAAAACTGGGCCTAAGACTTATTTTTGAGGAGCTTCCTCTTTTACTAGCTATTGACAGGTTGTTTAAAAAATTTTGAGGACTAATCTTCCGTTACTCGAGAAAGACAATACAATTTCGAGACATTCTCTGGATAAACCATACAATAATAACTATTTCTTTTTACTCTGGATAAATCATACAATAATAACTCTTTTTTTTTAAAGTGGGCGATAATATCAAAGGCTTTGACAATATCAATGAAAACTAGTCCGGTGAAAAGATAAGCATCGTTTGACTGCCACTGCTCAACTGGGCTTGTTAGTGCAGTAAGGCCGGACTGATTCTCTGGATGAGACAAACCATATTTGATAAAACATGACTGGAGATTTTGTTAACGATGCCCTATGAGAACAGAAAGAATCGATTCCAGTCTGTAGTTTAGAGGATCAACTGGATCACCGGACTTAACAACTGGCAGTACTGTGGCTTCTTCAAAAGCTTGCGCATAATTCGATTTTTCGATGCACAAATTGCATATAAAAGTGAGATGCTCACTTACAACAGATTCAGATATTGTCGGCATGTGACAGGCGATGTTGTCAAGACCTCCAAAACACACTTAGATATTGAAAACTGTGTTTTAATTGTATCCTTCAGATTCACAATGCTTCCCCCCTATAAATTACTGTTTTCTGTTTGGCCCACCTTATTTCTTCTTCTTCTTTCTTTTTCTTCTTTTTTTGCTGCTATTGACGCAAGTGATTGTTGGTTTTTCAGATGATAAATCTGTTCAGGAGTAGGGATGGGATGGGGTGGGAGGGCACAGCTGTTGGGATTTTTCCCCTAGACACGCGGCTTTCTGTATAAATTGAGTGTGTGTGTGTGTGTGTGTGTGTGTGTGTGTGTGTGTGTGTGTGTGTGTGTGTGTGTGTGTGTGCGTGCGCGTGTGTGTGCGCGCGCGCGCGCACGTGCGTGCGAGTGCGTGCGTGTGTGCGTGCGCGCGCACACTCTGTGTGTGTGTGTGTGTGTGTGTGTGTGTGTGTGTGTGTGTGTGTGTGTGTGAGAGAGAGAGAGAGAGAGAGAGAGAGAGAGAGAGAGAGAGAGAGAGAGAGAGAGAGAGAGATGTCACTTACGTATTTTCTTTTCATGCACTAACTCTATTTCGTTGTTTATTACACTGGACAGTTTTCCCTGTAGACTGTCATAAATTATCATGAATTCTACTGGCCTTTTTTTTTTTTTTTTTTTTTTTTTTTTTTTTAGTTAACCACCGTTTATTTAACTATCAGCTCTAACACGTTTAAGTCTAGAGACGCATAATTGTACAGAACAGAGGGGAAATGCAATAGAGAGAGAGAGAGAGAGAGAGAGAGAGAGAGAGAGAGAGAGAGAGAGGCAGAGAGAGACAGAGGCAGAGAGAGAGAGAGAGAGAGAGAGAGAGAGAGAGAGAGAGAGAGAGAGAGAGAAACAGAGAGACAGAGAGAGAGCACAGCAGAGCAGAGGGAAGGGCATGAGGAAGGGGAGGGAGGATATTGCAGAGCACAGCTGGTGGTTTTGGTCCAGGAGGAGACATATCCTGTTGCAAGAACCATCCCTCCTTAACCATTACCCTCTCCATATCCCTTTTGGCTGTCTCAGCTTCCTTACCCTCTCATGACGTGACTCCCACGTCACTGATTCAGGCTCTCTCAAACACAGCCACATACAGAACCGTCATGTCGCTCGTTCCAGACTCCCAAACACAGCCACATAACGTACTGCCATGTTGCTTGTTCCAGCCAGCTCTCCCCCACACAGCTGCATACAGTCTCGTCACGTCACTCATTCCAACTAAGCCTTGGCGTAAGGCTGTGTCGGACCAATTGACACCGGCTAGAACACTCAAGGTTACGTCAAAATGTGTTATGCTTTGAACAGTTCTGCGGGGATTGTCTTCAGTCGTGACAAGCTCCTAGCATAACACCATCAGTCTCTAAAATTCCACGTGGTGGGGTAATCAAAAACGGTAACACATGTAATGTTCTCATCCCTAGCTGATGCATTTGTACCATAGTGTTCTTCAAGTGCTTCAGCTGTTCGGATGATCCCTGGAGACCTTTAGCCAGGGTACGACAACAAACAAGAACAAACAAAACATTCCAGCTCTCACACACTGCCAATGTGTCGTATACAATACTATCTTGTCACGCCTTCCGGCTCTTCATACGCAGTCATATACAGTATGGCCATGTCGTTCCTTCCGATTCTCCGTCCACAGCCACACACTGTATTGCCTTGTCGATCATTCCAGCTCGAAAAAAACACAGCTCCTCCCGATTCTCCATACGCAGCAACATATTGTATCTTGATGTCGCTTGTTCTGACTGTACACACTGCCACATCCTGTTGCTCGTTCTGGCTTTCCAATAAACAGCCACATACAGTTTCATCATATCTCTCTCTCTTCTAGCTTTCCATACTCAGCTACATAGAGTAATCTTTATATCACTTGTTCCCTTTCTTTATACACAGCTACATCTAGTTTCATGTCTCTTCTTCCAGTTCTCCCACATGACGCAGCCCCATCTAACATCATCGTATCTCTTCTTTCAGCTCTCCAATACATGGCCACATCTAGCCTCATCACGTCTCATCCCATCCACAGCTGCATACAGCGTCGTCCTGTCGCTAATACCAGGTTTCAATACTCCGCAACATACAGCATCGTTCTGTCGCTCGGTCCTGGTACCCCCATACACAGCAACATACAGCATCATCCTGTCACATATTCTGGCTCCCCACACACAGTGACATACGCTATGATCATGTCGCAGCCCTGGCACCAGCAGCCCACAGGAGGCCAAAAAATCAGGTTACTACGAAACAACCCATCAGAGGAGACACTTCACTGCTACCGAGGCGTTTCAGTAGTGTTCATGCGCGGCTCTTCTGATCAAACTTACGCAGGACACCATCTACTAAACACCCTTGCAGCGACAATTACTGACTAGCCACTAAGGCAGTGAGAGCGAGGGCTGTTCTCAGAGGGCGCCACAAAGTTCATCCAATGATTGCCCCCGTGACCTTGACGAGACTGATGACTTTGATGCGAAATCATCATAAACACGATGTGGAAGGGAAATGGAAACTAAGCTCACCACGACAGCATGGCGTGATTTTACAACAGTCTCCGAGACTTTCCTTCCATTATAATCAATGAGGTGTTAGAAACGATGGAATGGAATTCCAGTTTTGGACGAGGACACATGACACCACTTTATACAACACTTCCTTTCATTATATATCCTGTCGTCAACCAGACCAAAGAAATACAAACACCTGCAGTGACTGTGACAGTCATCACTAATGTGGCCGACACAACACATTATGGGCTGTTCCCCACTGAATCATCACTCACATCTCTTCCCACCCGATACTGCCCTGTCACACGACACATTAAGAACTGTCCTGCACTGTATGACTCATCTTTCCCACCCAAGACTGTCACAACGCTCTGTGGACTGTGCCCTTTGGGATCGCTAATATCTCTTCCCCCGCCCTCCTCTGTCACAACAAATACACTATGGGCTTTGCCTTTTTGGATCTCTAATCTCTCTTGCCCTACACTGTCACACAGTGCGCGATGTACTGTGCCCTTTTGGATCTCTAACCTGTCTTTCCACCCTGTACTGTCACACAACGCACTATGGACTATGCCCTTTTAGATCTCTAACCTGTCTTCCCACCCTAAACCGTCACACAACGCACTATGGACAATGCCCTTTTGGATATCTATCCTGTATTCCCACCCAACACCGTCGCACAATGCACTATGGACTGTGCTCTTTTGGATTTCTAACCTGTCTTCCCACCCTATACTGTCACACAAACAAAGCACTATGGGCTTTGCCCAGTGAATCTGTCTCACCTTTTCCTAACCATACTCTCACACAACAAACAAGTGTACCCTATTGATCTCTCAAACATCTCTCCACACTCCAACACATTACCTACAACTACTTACTCCACAGTTAAAGTACTGTTCCGCCGAACGCGAGAGACAAACACATTACAAGACAAAACACACGACGCGTTTCGACCTCTTGACACTTTCGTTGTCTTAATGGTGGTGTTTGCCTTGCCTGAAGAAGACCAAACCCCGTCGTATTTGCCTTGTCATTTGTTTTTGTCTCTTTCGTTCGCCGAAACAGTAATTTCACGTTGAACTTCCGCCTGCGGTCACCTCACTTTCAAACCTAATTACTCTTCAGTACCTCTACCATCTGTACCAAGCCATCATTGACAGCAGAGCTTTGCAGCTGATCGATAGCACACGACATTGTCTACTTGCCTTCTACAGATATTCCCCCCCCCCCCCCCCCCCCCCCCCCCCCCCTTCTCGTCCAACGCAGTCAGTACCGTCCCAACGAACACAAAACAGCTTTGAAAGCTTCAGATACTAAGTGCGATCAGCTTACCTCCGTACAAACCGTCACATCTCTGCAAAGAGAGAGGCCTTATGGACAGACAGCTTCCGCTCTGACGTCTCGCAGTCAGGACCTCTTCCCCTCTGTCTTGCAGCTAGCTGCAGATGGGGTTCAAGAGATCCGTCAGCCAGTGACTTGGCCTCACCCACAACACACTGAGTGGGGACAGAGGGGAGGGAGAGGCAGTGGGGGTGGAGGAGGGAGGGAGGAGGACCTGGAGGAGGAGAGGAGGAGGGGTGGTGGGAGTCGACTCGTGGGATTATCACACCTCCTTATTGACTGGCTCCCAGCTGTGTAACGACTTGAAACAGCTGGCGTATGGGCCGTCCATCTTTGGAGGCTAACTGAACCATGGGTTGGCTAGGTAGTCCTCCCTAACTGTGCCATGGATTGGCTAGGTAGCCCCTCCATAACTGTGCCATGGGTTGGCTAGGTAGTCCCTCTCTGACTGTGCCATGGGTTGGCTAAATAGTCTCTCCCCAACTGGCCATGGGTTGGCTAGGTAGCCCCTCCATAACTGTGCCATGGGTTGGCTAGGTAGTCCCTCTCTGACTGTGCCATGGGTTGGCTAAATAGTCTCTCCCCAACTGGCCATGGGTTGGCCAGGTAGTTCTCCCTAACTGCGCCATGGGTTGGTTTGGTAGTCCCTCTCTGACTGTGCCATGGGCTGGCTGGGTAGTCCCTCCCTGACTGAGCCATGGGTTTGGTTAGGTAGTCCCTCTCTGACTGCGCCATGGGTTGGTTAGGTAGTCCCTCTCTGACTGTGCCATGGGCTGGCTAAATAGTCTCTCCCCAACTCTGCCATGGGTTGGCTAGGTAGTCCTTCCCTAACTGTGCCATGGGTTGGCTAGGTAGTCCCTCTCTGACTGTACCACGGGGCTGGCTAGGTAGTCTCTCCCTAATGTCGTACAGGCTGGCTATGCAGTCCTTCCCGGACTGTGCCAGAGGTTGGTTACGTATGGTGAGACAGCTGGCAGGGGATGGTGAAGGGAAGAGAGGAATGACACAATATTTGATCAAGGAACACACGCCTGCACAACTCTGTGTGTGTGTGTGTGTGTGTGTGTGTGTGTGTGTGTGTGTGTGTGTGTGTGTGTGTGTGTGTGTGTGTACATATATTCTCAGGCCATGCAGGCATACAAACCTGCAAGCAGGAGAGGCGCGCGCTCGTGTGCTCTCTCTCTCTCTGAAACACGCACACACATATACACTCACACACTCTTTATGTGTCTATGCATATATTTTCCCCCTACTGCTTCAATGCACACACACACACACACGCGCACGCACGCACGCACGCACACACACACACACACACACACACAATTGCGTCGCACTCATCCTCCCCCTCCCTCCCTACAATACCACATCCCCAGCATCTGACCACAGTACACACTCACAGATCCGCCTCCCCCCCCCCCCCCCCCCCCCCCCCCCCCCCACCCCCTCACCCCATTCCTCACCTGTACACACAGACCAAGCAAGCTGAGGGCGGACTGAACGAAGGGCGGTAAGCCAGGTAGGTCTACTGCTAATAAAGTCGGACCAGCTGTTGCTGCCACCAGTTATCAGTGTCCAATCACTGCCTGCTCCACCTCTCTCCTACCTGCCTCATATTGCTTGCGTTTTCCAACATCGTGCATCAGTTGGGACGGAGAGAGAGAGAGGGAGAGAGAGAGAGAGAGAGAGAGAGAGAGAGAGAGAGAGAGAGAGAGAGAGAGAGAGAGAGAGAGAGTTCCTTCTATATTTATGTGGGAAGCAGATGAGGACTGGTGCTTCTTTAACCTCCTGTTTCTGGCCACAGTGGGGCCAGTGATTTAAAGAGAGCTAGTAGTACATGCAGAAGCAGGCAAAGCAAGTTTAACGAGAGAGAGAGAGAGAGAGAGAGAGAGAGAGAGAGAGGCAGACCAACGGACAGAGACAGACATACAGACAGACAGACAGACTGAAAGACAGACGGACGGAGAGAGAGAGAGAGAGAGAGAGAGAGAGAGAGAGAGAGAGCAGGAGTGAGAACGACAATATTAACACAACCATAAATAATACTTTACAAATACAACAATCATCATGTAAAGAAATACAAACAATCCTAGGAGTCGTGTGAAAACTGCTACGCATATCATCCTGCAAGTAAGTATGCGAGATTTTCGATTCCAACTGTGGTCAGAATCGAACTCTACAAACGGAGTAATCAGCGTTCACTGATGAGAAGACCCACAGTCAGGGGTAGCTTGCGACCTAAAGGCCAGGCCTGAAAACTGGTTCTCAAGAATTTCTACGCCTGAAAAACTGATTCTCAACATTTTCCAAGGCAGAAAGTACAACAGCGAGCGGGGATGGGGTGGGGAATTGAGACTTGGGAAGATAAGGGGGATCGGGTGGAGGTGGGTGGTGTTTTCGATCGTCCACATTTTGTAAGGGAAGGAGGGAGGAGGGGCTTCAACAACATTTCAGCCAATGTGTACGATCTTCTTATAATCAAGATTCGTTTTTGATTCCTTGATCATACCACTCATGAGGCCAAAAAACAACAACTTTCCCTTGCTTTCACGCTCGACTCGAGTCCTGAAATATCTTCAGTCTCACCAACTAAATTTCTTGACATTGTCCTTTCCTGCCGATTCATACCAAACCAGAGAGCACAGAGCAGAAGTCGCGAAAGGAAAGGCGGCCCTCGTGATGATGAAATCAGATTCTGACCAGACTAAACGGCGATCGTTTTTTTTTGCTGCATGCAAGGCAGTCAGTTCCCCATTGCTTATGAGCAGAGAAAATCTGGGCATTTAACAGGATAAAACTTAAAGCACTTTGCCAACTACTGGTGATTCCTCTTAAAAGCGATTTTCAGCCAGATTTCCGGCCTGAGCCTTAAAAGTGGCACCCACAGAGCCGGAAAAGCTAGAGCCGGAAAAGCTAGAAGGATTTTTCACTAGACTGAATTCCTCTTCTCCTTCTTATTGTTATTATCAAGCATATTTCAAGTCTAATGAAATGAATATCATAGGAGCTAAAAAACCAACAAGAACATAATCAAACTACAAAACAAATAACAAAAACAAGAGGTACATACAATGCATGTTGCAACCAATCGCTCACATGCATCCAAACATTCCACTATGTAGCCTGGCCCTCTCACTCTCCCTCTTCGCACATTCCCCGCCACTCAAATGAATGCGATAACTGAAATAATCACACGCATCCAAGCCATACAGTACTCCCAAACGTTACCACCACGCATTTTGTGTATCAGTCAGAGGAGAAGCGAAGCTTTTAGGTTTCGTTTGAAAGTGGATGGAGAGGCAGAGTACGTAAGTTGATGTGGAAGTTGACTGCAAAACAAAAGGGCATGATAGATAAAGGAATATTGACCAACACTTTTAGTGCGAACTGGGACAATCAGGAAAAAGACAAGTATAACTGGATTACTGGAAGTTCAGAGTGATGGGATGTATTGGTGCTACAGGTGGACAGCAGGATCCAATGAATTTATAGCAGAGAGCTGCAGCTTTGTAGGAGATTCTTTGCTAAACAGGCACCCCGTAGACAGACAATAATAAAGGGGTAATATGATCAAATGAAATGGAGCTACAGACAAGATGAGCAGCATGATCTTGAATTTGTTAAACTGACCGATGAGACAGTTTGTGGAGCGAGACAAAAATAGCATTACAAATATTCAGACTAGGGAGAGCAAAATACACACAAACGAGATTTTTTTTTCCTTTTCTTTTTCTTTCTTTCTTTCTTGTTCTTTTTTGCACCATCAGAAAGGAGATGACGGATGGAAGCCACTCGACGAAGCTCAACAAATCAAATGTGAACAACAGTACCAACATGCTGTTGAAAGGAAGCAGTCTGATCAAGTATCACAGCATGGTTAAAAGTAGACGAGAGAATAAATTAACGAGTCGATGAGATCAAGAGAAGATGGAAGACACAGATGATTCAAATATTTTGGTGAAAAAGAATAAAATCATTTCAGTTTTATCTTCGTTCAGTTTGAGTTTTACTGTCTGTAAACAGTTCTTACAGTCAAACACACGGGACAGAGTGCTCTCCAGATTAGAGGTCCAGAGACGTGAAACTGATTGATAGAAATAGAAATGTTGATAGAAGACAAGTATATAAAATGAAAAGCACGTGCCTATGAATTGAACCTTGAGACACACTACACAGCATTAGAGTTAGGCTGGATGTGGAATCATTTATAGAAACAACCTGATGGTCGACAATATGGGAATGAAAGCAGTCGAAGGCCGTATCAGAAAGACCAAAAGAGTTATGAGCGCGGGAGAGAAGAAAAGAACAGTCGACAGTATCAAAGGCAGCAGAGACGTCTAGTGAAGAGAGAAGTGATAGGCGATTGCTGTCGAGGGCAGTCTGTAAGGTGTTACAGATGTTTAAAACAGCAAGTTCAGTGCTATGGTCAGAGCGGTTACCAGAATGAAGAGGTAAATAAGGTTGCTAGAATGAAGATGGTCCATGAGATGAGCAATAACAACTTTTTCTGTGAATTTGGCGAAAAAAGTGACATTCGGAAACAGGTCTGTAAATTCTTTAAATTTTCGGGATCAACAGTACAGTTTCTAAGACAAGCTGAATGATTGTGTCTTTTGACTGGACGGGAAAGTACCAGTGGACAGTGTTATTGATGACAGTGGCACTATAAAGCAGGGAGGTATCAAGACAGGCTGAGGAACGAAGCTGCAAGTGGACCCGAGTACACGGTTTCTATTATTCCAGATTTCATAATGATTTTTCTAACAAAGATTTCGGATACATGATAAAAAACCAAGTTAGAGAGGTTCCACACAATGGGGGATCAGAAAATGACATGTGATTGCTAGTCTGAGAGTCTAACGAAATACTGAGGTCAGTGACTGTGCCAACAACGAAG
>JADBJO010002401.1:152500-155000 GCA_016801955.1 Conus betulinus
AAAGGACAAAGTACAGACGTAAAACTTTAATACTACCTCTTAGTGTTCCAACTCAACGTATTGACAGTAAAACGTGTAAATTCTCTCTTATTCTCCCGATTCACGCATCATTTTGGAAACATACTGAGCAGAGGAAATTTTACCACATGATGAATACCAACACCTTGCCACTTCAAAGTCTGTAAATGGAGAGCAAGTAAAAGAGACAATATTGGTGAAGAATTGAAAGTAAGGACTGAATGTGATTTCCAAACAGGGCAAACCCTATCTCATCTCAAATGACAATTGCAACATATACGTCTCATTTAACTGACTGCTCCGGAATAAACACGAAAGACATGCCTAAGGCCACTTTGTCGCCTGTTCCACCATGGAAGAGATTAAAACCAGCATTTGATATTCCCTACATGAACTGAAAAAAAATGCCAAAATATGATAATTATGAAATTTAGTGCGCAAACACATATTTACGAAAAGTACGAAATTCGTATTCAGGCTTTTCAATGACGACTCAGTACTTGATAAAAGCAATGTTGGAGCAGTGTTTGTGATACCCGCACTAAAGATTAAAAAGTGTTTTTTCCTCGGCAACAAAGCGTCAATTTTTACAGCTGAACAATAGCTATCAAGCTGGCTTTAGAAGTTCTGCTAAACTTTCCGATGACTGTATTCAGAGCAGTCTTTTTTTGTGGACTCAAAAATCGGTTTCACACGACCTACATTGCTTCAGTGCAAACACACGGCCTGCCGCGGTCTATGAAATGAATGATTTATCACATTGCGTATCACTGAAAGCCACTGTCACCACCGAGTTTTGTTGGATTCTGTGTCACTGTGTCATACATGGCACTGAAAAAAGCAGACGGGCGGCGCGAAAAAGAAGCACAGAGGAGTTAGGGGAGGCTATAGCTTTGAAACTCTTTTGTCAGTAGACATCAAAAAGAGCAAGGAAAATAAGAAAGTTCTATCTCTGAATAAAACATCTTTTCCATTGTGAATTACACCATAAATCTATCAAATTCATGATCATATCTTTTCTAGACTTGTAACCTCTCTTTTCTCCACTTACAAATACATGGTACTAACAAAACAAACAAACAAACAAAAAAAAAAAAACGCTCCAAAGACATGAACTACCTGCGTGGTGAACAGATTTCATTTGTCTAACCACATCTTATTTCAATATTACAAAATACAGAATTTTCACCAAGATTCATTTACATAATATAACGTTCTAAAGAAAACGTGCATGAAGTATTGTGCAATTCTAAGCTTCTAAAAGAAATCGCTGAATCTTTGATACATAGTCCCCTAACAACATTCCTGTAGACTGGCTTAACTGTAAATTAGTTCTTATGACTCTCACAGTGTTTGTGTTATATTTTATAGTTTGCATTATGCCATCATCAATTATTAATCCAACGTTGATAGTATTCCCCCCCCCCCCCCTACCTCTTCCCTCCCTTACCCCCTCCCTTCCACAGACACACTCAGATCTGAAAGATAAGTGACGGCCTGTTCGTCTACCGTTTTCGTTCTCTTGAATGCTATCTGTCTTGCCCAAAGAAGATCAAACAGGTCGAAACGCGTTGTGCTTGTTTTGTATTTGGTTTGTTCTTTCGTATGGGAGGCACAGTAATTCTGCTTTTGCTCTTGTTTCAATTCTCGCCTACAGTCATTGCACTTTGAGGCTTCGCCATGTGGGCTGGAGTTCACGTTTGTGGCTGCTGTACATAGCTGGTGACTATTCAGTTTGACCTGGCGTGTGAGGATAAAGAAGTCTTGATTTTCTCGACTTCCACAAGTTCGGGGAAATACCCCCCCCCCCCCCCACACACACACACACACACATACACACACACACTGCCTCGGCACTAACTTTTTTTTTCATCCTTTGTCTTCACACACACACACACACACACACACACACACACACACACACACACACACACACACTCGCGCGCGCACACACACACACACACACACACACACACACACACACACACACACACACTGCCTCGGCACTAACTTTATTTTCTCCCCCTTTGTCTTCGTGGGTATGGTTTGGAAAAGGTCATCAGAGAGCGCTGAATGGAATGCGGCTGTTACAGTACCAAACTGACAGCGTGAATCGGGGGGGGGGGGGGGGGGGGGGGGGGGGGGGGGGAGGTGTTTAGTGAAGTTACTGCAGGGCGAAAAACACAACGCGTTTCAACCTCTTTGGTCTTCGTCAGGCAAAACAAACAACATTCAAGACAGTGAAAACGAAGAAGAAAAACAACCATTTACCTCGCTCCTCAAACTGGGCGCAAAAAGGATGATTCCACAAACTGGGCGCAAAATGGGTGGTTCCACATTCACTTTGCGCCCGATCTGAGGAGAGAAGTGATTTTTCGTTCTTTGCTTTCACTGCCTTGGATGTCGTCTGTCTTGCCTGAAGAAGAACAAAGAGGTCGAAACGCGTCGTGTTTTGTCTTATAATTTGTCTCTTTCGTTCAGC
>JADBJO010002401.1:170000-182500 GCA_016801955.1 Conus betulinus
TACACATACATAGAGATGCATATAGATTGTTCACATGTGTATGTGTCTGTGGATATGCATACCTGGATGGTGTTTGGGGTATGTATATTACACTCTACAAGTGATGTTATAGATATGCTATATATGTACATGGGGTGTGCATAAGAATACGGTGGGATGGGGAAATTGGGGGGGAGGGGGTATAGAGAGAAAGTGATAGAGGAGAGGTCGTGGGAAAGGAAACGAGCTGGAATGATTCAAACTAATCCATGAATCATCAGTCATTTTCCTTTTCCACCCCCAACCAGCATTATCACACCAATGCCACCACATTATCTCACTTAATGGCAATGATCATCATCCTGTAGTACTGTAGATCCCACTTATGATAAAGATCATCATCCATCAGTCATAGATCATTTCCTCTATTCCCCCAACTGGCATTAACATACTAAATGGCTTTGATATATCAAAACTGACTTACCACGGACAATAATCAAGTGTTGTGCTGTGTAGATGTGATGTCAGTATTGCCATCCCTACAGTTTTGCAAACAGAATGCAGATTATTCAATTTGAAAGGAAAGTTGTCATTTAATTCATATATTGATATGTAAAGGAACTGACTAAACTTTCTTTTGGATTCTTTCACACTGTGGCATATTCGGTAATAAACTCACTGACAGATGTGCGAAAAAAAAAATGCTGGAAATGCAGTGTGTGCACAACATACCCTTCAGTTTACAAGAGAGTCATCAATGTTTAGACAAACGACATGGGAGTGTTTCAGCAATAGAATAAACTTAGTTCACATGTCAAAACACAATATAGTCAACTTCAGTATTGGTTCTGTGAAAGGCGTTTAAACACCTGCAATTTTGTGATATGTAGGCTATCAATACAGAAACTTTGCTTCAATATTTCATCGACTAAAACTAGATGCTCTCAGAACTAAACATAATACTTCAACAAAATGTATATGTGGCAAAACAAACAAATCAAGATATCATATTTTGTTTGAATGCATACCCCTTTGGCTATACCTGCCATGTTTATCAGGCATGTCTATAGCTGATGGTTTGTTTTCTTCTGATACTGATCTTGCTTTTAAAGTCACCTTTCATTTAACATATAGTCCGGCTAGGTATTTAATTTACTTTAGTGTGATGTTGGTGATCTTTCTGTGATCACATACACACACCCAAGCCTGCAAACACATACACGTAGGTACATAGGCACTCACGCATACACACAGGTAAGCTCTCTCTCTCTCTCTCTCTCTCTCTCTCTCTCTCTCTCTCTCTCTCTCTCTCATCTAATATCACGTATTTCTTGTAAAAGATGTAAAATGAAAGAACAGCTGCTGCTACTACTACTACACATGTGCACTACTACTACTACTGCTAGTACTACTACTACTACTACACACGCGCACACACACCAAAACAGCGTGTGGAAACATGCAAGCGCGCATACACGTGGGCATTGGTATGCCCACTCGCACAAAAGCGTCACAGAAAAAAAAAGTTTACTTTCAGTTTATGATCAAGAACCCTCCCCCTCCCTCCCCATTCAAATCTGAAAGTGAAACACAGACGTAGACGTTCTACAGATAGCCAGATTTGATGATGACTGTAGCCATACAGTCTCCGATCGTGAGTATGTGGAGAACAAAACGTGTTGAGTAGGAATCAACTGAATCCAATCAGGCTACCCACTTACCTTGCTGTCTTGTCGTCTTGCCGGATACCGATTCTTCCATCTCCATTCCGTTCGTCACGCTCGGTGTGTCGATCTGCCTACCGGCTGCGCTCACTGCGGGTTGAGGTAACAGATACAGAGAAACAAACCTACTTGGGAACACTAGCTATGCGCTGTGTGCGCGCTGGGCCCAAATCGCGTTTGAACTGTCCGGTACGGGTGCACCCAACTCACATCTTTCAAGTACGGGTGTACTTGCCTCACCACACATCGAATGAGACGGCCCACTACTTTTTGAGAAGCAGGCGGGACAGGCGATGAACGTCCACTGAATTGGTGTAGGCTACGAAAGAGGTTTTGCGACACCTACTCAGTCTCGTATCTCACTCCGGGAAGGTCAAGGTGAATGAAAGCTAGGCGCACCTGAGTTGACCTAGTTTCTGAGTTTCCTCCACCTAGTTTCCAAACAATCCTTCGACGAACACGAAAATTCAGTTCAGTTTCAAGTTCACGTTGTGTGTTGCTGAGCCGACGACCACAAGAGTGACTGTGAGGGCTTTCAGGAAGACAGGGACATCTGGAGACACCGAGAGGTTGGATCACGACACGTCGACGATGACCACAGCATCTTGTCTGATCATCTGCGTGGAACAAACTCCTTGAAGAAATCGACACAGAGTTGTCTTAGATCGAAGTCAGCGGACAACCTTACCTTCAGTTCCACTGAAACCGGCAGCCGGATTCCCATGAGAACGGGAGTCAATGCCGCATGTGTGGTCCTTTGCGGCTGATGGATCTGTACGAAGTTGTGCCCCACGTTTCAGCTCAAAGACGCTATAACAGAAAAAAAAACAAAAGGTGTTGAGTTCAGAATAACATGTCACTGAATGGCAGACAGCCCACGGACTAGATTGTAGGGCGATAGTGGGCGTAGGTACACAGATTGACTACACAGTTTTAGATTACACACATCACTTATCAAGTAAGGGCTAGATAGGTAACGTATTTACCCCATATTGCACATTCTCGCGCGATTTCCTCACACCTTACCGGTTTCGATAGTGACATGTCTGCGTAGTAAACTCGAGTTATATGTGGCCTTACCCGTACGTGTTTCACGACAGCACAACTCAGTTTTCATGGAAAGTAGTCAAACATTTTGGTTCCATTTTAAAAACTTTTCCTCAGCCTCGTGTGTATGTTTATTTCACTACACAATTTTAGATTATACGTCACTTATCCAGAAAGGGCTTGTCAGGTAATTTTTTTTAAAAGAAAGGGTATAAGTTCCGTAAGACAATACAGACAACACATTACAGGTCAAAACACAATACATTTCGACCTCTTGGGTCTTCTTCAGGCAAGAAACAAACAACATTTAGGACAATGAAAAAGAAGAACAAGCAACCATTTATCTTCTCATATTCGGCACAAAATGGGTGTTGGATGAAAACGAGGCTGTTGAGAAGGGGACCATGGGAGTTGAAATAATAATGAAGACAGTAATAACAATGGTAACAATAGTGATAATAGTGACAATGATGAAAAAGTGTAGGCCTAAATGAAAGGAGTAGGAATACTGTTAATAGTTGTGGTATTAATAGTGGCTAAACAGTGAAAGGGAAAAAGAAAAGGGGTTGGAGGGTGGTAAAACTGTAGGGTTTGTTTGTTGTTTTTGTAATTATTGTTTATGGTATGACATATTAGTGATGGTAGATTCTATTCCAGTGGCTATGCTTTTACTGTCTAATCACGAGATTACAAGAAAGATCTTACATCTTACAAAGTTTTATCCACACACACACACACACACACACTCTCTCTCTCTCTCTCTCTCTCTCTCTCTCTCTCTCTCTCTCTCTCTCTCACACACACACACACACACACACACACACACACACAAACAACACAATGCTTTCCACACCACAAGGAAGCTTTCCAGACCACAGGAAGATGAACGGACCACAATACAGAAAAGCGGTTAGCTACAGTACAGAGAACAAGATTAATACCCACATTTAAAAAGAAAGCAATGTCAAAGGGAGCGACACAAAAGAAGAAATTACTAGCACAGGATTTTAAGAAGACGGGGGCACGTTTACACTGAAAGATCCACACCTTCCCCTCTCTCCTCCTCTGCATTCCTATGGGGCGAACTGAAGAAAAACATGCGGAGTCTTCAGAACACAGGTTAAAGAACAGACTGTAGAGGCAGAAAAAAGGGAGTGAAGAAACGGATACAAAAAGTTACAAAGAAAAAGCAAAGGGGGAAAAAAAAAAAAAGAAATTACGGCTACACTATCGCAAGAAAACTGGAACACAGTTCATACTAAAAAGCGCCCCCCCCCCCCCCCTTCCCCCCCCCCCCCCCCCCCCCCCCCCCTCCTACTCCTTTTGGCATGGGGTTTCCACTGTACAAGACGAGTTCTAAGAGAGACGTGCTCACAGGATGACCAAGATGACGGGGTGAAAGAGAAACACAATAAAGGGGCGATCAAACAGGTTTAGAAAAATACCATACAGAAAACTCTAACAGAAGAACTGTGTTCGTATGTTGTCAGCATTGAAAAGTTGTTTTTTTGACGCCACTCAGAGAATGTAAGCTACTGCAGTAACGAGTTCCGTAGGACCTCTAATGTCCTTTCCTCTGGGATGTTGTGTGAACTTCCGTTTCACTCGCAGAAAGAAAGGAAGCGGGGATGCATCAGTGAATGAGGAGCCATGAAGGCACAGACGGGGGGGGGGGGGGGGGGGGGGGGGGGGGGGGGGGGGGCGTTCGGGAGGGATTAAGTGGGCTTTTAGATAATGAGAGATAAACGCGAGCAGCATCAGTTAAGCAGTAGTAGGAGGACGAGGACGAAAGACCAAAGACGTTCAACATGACATAACAAAGTGATCAGGAAGAAATGATATAACGTATATGACGTCTAAGACTTGAACTTGTAAAATGCCTCGCTTCGCAGAAACACAAATCGACAATTCTATTAATGCGCTTAATACTGTGATAAATGGAAAATTGAAACTAAATGCAAACAAATGTAAAGTTGTTATTTTTTCTGAAAGGTAAGGTTATAGACGTTTTCCTGATTTTCTTTTAGGTACAGGAAAACTAGAGGTCGTCCATGATTTCTTGTATCTAGGGTTGAGGCTTAACTATAATAACCGAATGAATGTTGCACAACGTGAACTGTTTTGACCGATCCTCTCGAGCAATGTTTGCTTTGATGAGGAAAGCTAAATTATTGATGCTTCCTGCAGACCTAGTGATGGATTTATTTTGATAAAACTGTATTACCAATTCTTACATATGGATGTGAAATTTTGGGGGTTGACATGAATGGTCTTGTCCAAAAATTACAGTTAAAATTTTATAAGCAGGTTCTAAAACTACGACAGTCGACACCTTCTTTCATGGTTTTTCGGTGAAACGGGAAAATTCCCCATACCGGTCATTGTTAAATCCAGAATGTTATCATTTTGGTTTAACCTTGTATCTAGCCATCGCATAGTTATAAATTATCATTTCTTGTGTATAAATGTCTTCTCAGAATGTATGAATTAAATGTACATGAAAACAAGTATATCAAATACATCCATTTGAAACTGGTTTGAGTAGTTTCTGGCTAAATCAGAACACACTTGATGTACATCATTATATGGTTTATATAGAACGTAAAAAGATGCCTTAAAGATAGTTTCATACATACCTGGTACAACGCATGTTGACAATGATGAATTATATATCAATTATATAATGTTTAAAACATCATTTGGTGTTGATCCATACTATCTAGTTTTACCACAGAATTACATGGTTACTCTCCTCAAATTAACAACAACAAATAATAATAATTTACCTGTAAATAAGCTACGCTATGCTGGCACACCTAGGTGTGAAAGAATTTGTGACAAATGTGCTATGCATGATAATGCAGATGAATTTCATCATTTGTTTGTGTGTCTTTTTTTTTTTTGATGCAGAAAGAAAAAAAAAATTTCCCGCGATACTTCTTTGTACGGCCGAATGCTGTTCAATTCAACATTTTGTTTGCATCAGAAAATAAGAAACTTTTAATCAAACTAAAGAATTATATTAGTTTATAAATAGCTTTTCCCAATAATTCATATAACTAAAATTACAACATTACACAAAGTTTGCACTCTCTATAGGGACAACTGTCTATGAAATTTTCATTTATGCTTAATATTGTTTGCGTCGTTTGCTCGTTTATTTTGCTTACTTGATTATGGATATCACTCTATTTTGATGTGCGATTATTCATTTTGTGTGAGTATTGTCGTATATTTCTGTGCCCTATTTGGGTATGAAATAAAATACTTGCCTTGCCTTGCTTACAGCATAGCCGCTTGCTGATTTGATACTGACCGCCATTGCCGCGTGTGTTGTCAAACAACAGGAGTGCATGCGTAGTCTCTGTGCGCGCGCGCGCGCGCGCGCGCGCGCGCGTGTGTGTGTGTGTGTGTGTGTGTGTGTGTGTGTGTGTATGTATGTACATGCATTCACAGATTCTATATCAGAACCACCAGACTTTTTTTTTCCCAGTTATTCCTCGATCCACCTTCAACATCCTCATTCTCCCTTTGAGACAGATTCCTTCAAAAAACAACTTCCCTTGACAGACGATCCCCGAACCCCAGCACCAAAAATCACCCGCCCAACCCCACCCTCAATCAAACGGCGGTTCCGCCGACCCCCGCCCTCTCTGGTGGGCCCCCCCCCCCCCCCCCCCCCCCCCCCCCCCCCCCCTCCTCTCGGTATCAACAGTTGCAAGAACAGATTTGTGTTCCTTTTCTCTGTTTTTAGACAAGTTTGTTTTACAATCGGTAATGTTTTCTTCATCCTTTGGTACACTGTATGTGACATTTTTTCGTTAGTGTGTGTTGTGTGTGTGTGTGTGTGTGTGTGTGTGTGTGTGTGTGTGTGTGTGTGTGTGTGTGTGTGTGTGCGTGCGTGTATGCTTCTTCATGCGTTCCTTTCTTTCGTACCTTCGTTTTTGATCGTTCGTTCGTTGTTGATGTTGTTTTTCATGCGTTTGTTCGATCGGTCGGTCGCTAGATTGCTCATTCATTTGTTCGTTCGTTCAGTTGGTCGTTCAGTCATTCATTCGTAAATTTATTCGATCGGTCGCTTGTTCTGTCTTTCATTCGTTCAGTCGGTCGTTCAGACATCATTCATTCGTTCAGTCAGTCGGTCAGCCATTCGTGAATGCATTCATCGCTCGATCGCTCGGTCAGTCGATCGCTCGGTCGTTCAGTCATTCATTCGTTCAGCCAGTCGTTCAGTCATTCATTCGTTCAGCCGGTCGTTCACTCATTCATTCGTTCCGTTCAGTCGGTAGTTCAGTTATTCACTTGTTCAGTCAGTCAATCGGTCGTTCAGTCATTAAACTGATCGTTCAGTCATTCACTTGTTCAGTCGGTCAGTGGGTCCGGCATCATGAATGCAGGGTACTATAACATGGATGGGTGTAAGGGGGTCGCGGATGCCGTGGTCGATATGGTGGCAGGAAGGGAGGATGCACACGATATTAGTGAGGGTACGGCGCTCACGGATGCAGGGTACGCCATGGGTGGTGGGGCAGGGGGAGAGGAGGTGCAAAGACAGGACATGACATGGGTAGGGGGATTGGGGTGTGTGGATACAGGGCCGTAACATGGGTGGGGGTGCGGGGGGCGAGGACGCAGGTGTGACAATGGTTGGAGTACAGGGAGTGCCGATCTTGGGGCTTCACATGGATGGGGGTAGGGAACGCGGGTTTCAGATCATGATGAAGGTTGTGGGTGCAGGGGGGGGGGGGGGGGGGGGGGGGGGGTGACAATTTCATGGCTTGACATAGGTAGGGGAGGCTGATTTCTATGGGTGGGCGTGGATTTTAGAGCACGACATGGGTGTGGAGAACGCAGGGCGAGGCATGAGTGGGCGAACAGGATGCTCAGGTTTCAGGGCGTGATATGGATGAGGGTATAGTACACGACATGAGTGGGGGGGAACTTGTAAAGGTTTCAGGGCCAGCCATGTGTGTGTGTGTGTTGGGGAAAGAGGGGGGTGCGCCGAAGCAGGATGTAATGTACAGGGTGGGCGTACATGGACAGAGGAGGCGCGCGGATGAAGAGCGTGAGTGTGTGGGTGCATTGGGGCAGTGGATGGAAGGCGTGATATGGGTGGGTGCATTGGGGCAGTGGATGGAAGGCGTGATATGGGTGGGTGCATTGGGGGTGCATGGAAGGCGTGATATGGGTGGGTGCATTGGGGCAGTGGATGGAAGGCGTGATATGGGTGGGTGCATTGGGGGCAGTGGATGGAAGGCGTGATATGGGTGGGTGCATTGGGGCAGTGGATGGAAGGCGTGATATGGGTGGGTGCATTGGGGCAGTGGATGGAAAGCGTGTGATATGGGTGGGTGCATTGGGGCAGTGGATGGAAGGCGTGATATGGGTAGGTGCATTGGGGCAATGGATGGAAGGCGTGATATGGTGGGTGCATTGGGGCAATGGATGGAAGGGCATGATGGGTAGGTGCATTAGGGCAATGGATGGAAGGCGTGATATGGGTAGGTGCATTGGGGCAGAAGGATGAAGGACGTGACATGGAGGGCGTTTGGGGCAGATGTGGCGTGGTCGAAGCGCGTGATGTGGGCGTCATTAGGACAGAGGATGGCACGGGTGAAGGACGTGACGTGGGTGTCTTATTGGCGCAGAGGGATCGGACGAAGGGCGTGACACGGTGGGCGTATTGGGGAGAAGGGGGGTGCAGCATGAAAAATGAATGGACTTAAGGGCAGGGAATGGGGGTGGGGAGTGATGTTCATGGTGGGCGTAATGGGGTGGAAGGAGCACGTAAGCATGCAGGGCGTCACATGGATAGCCAAACAGTGTGATAGGGGGGGGGTGGGGGGGGGGGGGGGGGGGGGGGGGGGGGGGGGGGGGGGGGGGGGGGATTGGGGTACATCGTGGGGGGGGGGGAGGGGGGGCAAATGGGGGGGGGGGGGGGGGGTGGGGGGGGGGTGTGATGTGTAGAGGTACGGGAGATGTGGATTCAAGGTGCCACGGGTACTGGGTCGTGGATGATGGGTGTGACAAGGGGGAGCATAGTGGGGCTGAGGGAGCACGAATGATGGGCTTGACATGGTGGGGGGAGTATTTGGGTAGAGGGTGCAGAAGACTGGGCGTGACGTGGGGTGGGCGTATTGGGGCAAAGGGGGGAGGATGAAGAGAGGGTGGCGTGGGTGGGCGTATTAGGGCAAAGTGGGTATTAGGGCAAAGTGGGAGGATGAAGGGCGTGGCGTGGTGGGCGTATAGGAACAAAGGGGGCGGATGAAGAGCGTGACGTGGGTGGGCGCACTGAGGCAGAATGGATATGGATACAGGGTAGAGGGAGCATGGATTCAGGGCGTGAAACGGGTCGGCGTATTGGGGCAGAGGAGGCGCGGATGAAGGGTGGGATGTGTGTGGGTGTATTGGGGCACAGGGGGCGGAGGAAGTGCATGACACGGTGGGCGTATAGGGCAGAGGGGCAGTACATCTTTGTCTCTGTCCTTCCTCCTGTTTTGTAGTATAGTGCCCTGCAAGATGGTTTTTGCCAGGCCAGATGATAGACAGATGGGCCGTACCATTTCAGTTTTCGTTTTTTGACTGTTGTCAGCAGGTCTTCGAAGGGAACGATAGCTGTATCGATTCTTTCACGCACCTATTCATTGGTGACACGGTCTTTGTAGGGGATGCATGGGTTTTGTGGCAGTATTTCATTTCAAGCGTCCGGATTCTTCCATGTAGACTTGCTGTCTTGGTCCACTTTTACACACACACAGGGGGAAAAGATGGATATTACCAGTGCGCGCATCATTCTTACTTTGGAATTTAGAGAAATGCTGTTGTTGTTCCAGGTGGTCTTGAAGAAAGTTGAGAGTGCTGTTGATGCTTAGGCCATTACTCTACAGAGTTTGGTTTGGACCCTTGATCTGTCGCAGGTGCTCCAGGTGCTTGAAGCTGCTTACAATCTCTAGTGTTTGGCTTCTTGCTTTGATGCCTTTCTTGAGATCTTTAGTGCTTTTTTTTTTTTTTTAAATCATGAATTTGGTCTTTTCTGAACGGATTTCCATGTCTTATGCTGCAGCTGTTTTGTCCAGTGTTTGACTAGTTGGGCAAGGTCCTCTTCTCCTCCTCCTCCTCCTCCACCCAAGCCATCAGAATGATCGGCGAAGGGTGGTCCTGCCTCCAATGCTCACTGTTTCAAGATGGTCTTCCAATGCATCAGTCTTGGGTCTTTCCAGAGAGATGTTGAAGAGGGTGGGGAACAGGGGACAGCCATGTCTGACGCGCCAACAGTTGCGTGAAAGCATTTATTTGGCTGCCTTTGTACAGGACTTTGCCGGTAACTCTTCCATAGAGTTGATCAATGATCACGACAAGGGTTCCAACCGATGATGTATCTCCTCTTGGTTGCCCATGAAGCTGAATGCCAGAACCTGTCCGATGTGATCTGAAGTCGATGAAAAAAAACAACAAAACATGATACAGTTATTGTTGGTGTTGTATTTCTCTAAGAGTTCGGTGGCTGAAAATGTTATTTGATGGAGGAGCTTCTCCCAGCTTGGAAACTGGCTTGTTCTCCAGCAAAAATCTTCCGCTATTTGTGGTTTCACTCTGTTGACTTCTCGTCTGGCTGAAAACTACATGCAAAAACACATTCTTCAGCTCTAATTCATCGGACCGTACTGAACCAATGGTCTAGGTGATCGTGTCTTTCTCTTTTCTCCTCGCTTTCAGTCACACACTTCCTCCCTTTACTCTCGTCGTCTCTTTCTCTCGCATTTTGGTCCTAGCTTTCTTCCCCACTTCTATTTGTTTTTGTTTTCTTTTTTAACTGCAAAGTTCAGTGTACTGGTCAGTTTTCGTCAGAGGACTTCACGGAACTCAGTAAATGACTAGAACACAAACAGGTGAAGACTGGCGAACTGGGGTTGTCCAGAGGCACGGCAAGCAGTCACGGGTTGTCACAGACGCTCCCACCTTTATCTCCTCGTTCCATCTTTACCCATCCTCCACACCCATTCCCCCCCACCCCACCCCCCCACCCCCACCCCCACCCCATCCCCAAGCTCATCAATACTCTCCTGACTGAAACAGTGACCTGAGGCATTGTATATTCCTTTAGCCCTCCGTGTGTGTGTGTGTGTGTGTGTGTGTGTGTGTGTGTGTGTGTGTGTGTGTGTGTGTGTGTGTGTGTGTGTGTGTGTGTGTGTGTGTGTGTGACCTCTGTACAGATCAGATTGAGTGACTGAACGAAGGTTGGCCCATACCTGTCACGGGAGGGGCTGCAAACATTATATGGTTGAAGTTTGTTACCTCTCGTGTGGGTCTGCTATTTAAAAAGCGAGTGTGTGTGTGTGTGTGTGTGTGTGTGTGTGTGTGTGTGTGTAAGGGCGCGCGCTCACGTATATGTGTATATAGGTGTGTGTGTGTGTGTGTGTGTGTGTGTGTGTGTGTGTGTGTGTGTGTGTGTGTGTGTGAGAGAGGCAGGCAAGAAGACGGACAGAGACAGACAAACTGTGTGTGTGTGTGTGTGTGTGTGTGTGTGTGTGTGTGTGTGTGTGTGTGTGTTTAGCGTGCATGCGCGCGCGTGTGTGTGTGTGTGTGAATGTAAAGCGAGAGGCAGAGTCAGTCTGCCCGCGTGTTTAAAATGACAGACGACAAGCGCAAATCCGTTTCAGTGTTGTGTACGTGTGTCCGTTGTTGTTGTGGTAGTGGTTGCTAACACGAACACACTGGGAAAAGAAGGATTGCAAAACCGCCTGGCGGGAGGCGATTGTGTTTGGCTCTCTGAAAAAGGAGAGAGAAAAACCAAACGCATTTATTGCTGCAATCTGACTTGCGAGGCTGTCAGCATGCCAAGAGGATTTCCCAATACCCCCCTGTCACGTCTTTTGTGTGAGCAGGCCTGCCTGTATGTATGTGTGTGTGTGTGTGTGTGTGGTGTGGATGGAAAAGCGCTATGTAGGTCAGGACGACGGAGAATGAAGTCTGAACACCCGACCTGGCAATCAGAGGACCCGACTGGTTCTGGTATATGGGGGATGGAGGGGGGGAGGGGGGGGCTGGGGGGGGGGGGGGGGGGGGGGGAATAATGTCTGAACAGGATGAGAAAGGATTTCTGCTTAAACTCTAAGCCTGTACTGACAACAGTTTATACTTTCGCACCGGAGCGGATTTTAATCGGCAGGAAGCCGAATTTGAAACTAGAGTGTGTACATTTCGTTGTTTTTTTGTTTTGTTTGCGTTTTTACTCTCTGCTTGTTTCAGTTATTGATGCATATGTCGGACAGTACTAGGTAAATTTCCTTGCGGTTGTTAGGCAAAGCGCTAGGCAATCACCAGGGGAGAGCCCCCCTCCCCCCTCCCCCCATCCCCACTGGGCTGATAGGTGAGGCACACGGGGTCCCCAACTTCAAATTCGACAGATATCTAGACATGAAGGTAGACGTTCTCCACTCTTCAGTGTAACCACCACCTTATTACACATTCTTCACTCTTCAGTGTAACCACCACCTCATTATACATTCTTCACTCTTCAGTGTAACCACCACCTTCACCCACCTCATTAAACATTCTTCACTCTTCAGTGTAACCACCACCTCATTATACATTCTTCACTCTTCAGTGTAACCACCACCTTATTACACATTCTTCACTCTTCAGTGTAGCCAGCACCTCATTATACATTCTTCACTCTTCAGTGTAGCCAGCACTCAATATACATTCTCTACTCCTCAGTGTAGCCAGCACCTCATTATACATTCTCCA
>JADBJO010002401.1:185000-195000 GCA_016801955.1 Conus betulinus
TGTCTGTCTGTCTGTCTGTCTACACACATGTTGAAAACTGCCACATAAACACACATCATTACCACATTTTCTCTCTTTTCTCTCTCTCTGTCTCTGTCTGTCTGTCTGTCTGTCTGCCTGCCTGTCTCTCTCCCTCTCTCTGTCTCTCCCTCTGTCTCTGTCTGTCTGTCTGTCTCTGTCTCTCTCTCTCTCTCTCTCTCTCTCTCTCTCTCTCTCTCTGTATACTTTTATCCAGTGTGACTAGACACACACACACAATTTCACCTGTATGGGCTGAGGGCGGTCTTTGGCAGCAATTGCTCACTGGTTCTGTTCCTGTTCTGTGAAGCTAGTAGTCTCAGTGAAAGATTTAATTCTGCTGTGAACAGTACGGAAAACAAAGTGAAGTGACCAACTGAGAGCCCACAGGTGAAGTGGCTGAGTGAGGTTATGAAGAAATGATAATCATTAACTATCAAGAATATATTGTATATAGCAGTCCCTAGTGATCTAAATAGCAATGAATGAAAACACACACCATCGAATAAACACAAAACCAGTAGCCTACATAAATAATTGAATAAATACACAACCATTAACCTCCATGAACAACTGAAAGAATACACCGCAGTGAACCTCCATAAACAACAATGACGCAATACACACAACCATTAACCTACACAAGTAACAATGACGAAATGCACAACTGTTAGCTTCCACAAACAACAATGACGAAATACACAACCATTAACCTACACAAATATCAATGACGAAATACATAACCGTTAACTTACACAAATGGCAATGACGAAATACACAGCCATTCACTCAGGCCTGCATTAACAGGAACGGATAAAATATACAACCAGCGTATTAAACCTTCAAGCGACAATCTATCAAGTCACTGAGGGAAAAAATAAACATACTGAAAGAGATTTGCACGAGGGTCTTCACCGATTTTGGCAGCAGCATAGAAAGAGGCGCAATTGACACCGAACAAAGGAACTGTAGACCTAACCCACATTGACGTGATCGATTTCTTCAGTGTAATTGACGAGACTGCTCCCTTTCAGTGACTCACAAAGAGCGCTCAAGCGGTGCGTGGCAGCTGACACGGGTTGGGTGGGTGTCGACATAACAAATTGCCATTGACGCAGGTGTGTCAATAGCGGTATGTGGCAATAGAGTTACGTACCTTTACCACCAGTTCATGAGTCTACAACAGCACTAAGTGCTATTGCACTTACGAGACCAGAAATTCCCAGATAGCTTCTGTTGCCATGGGGACAAATAGACTAAAGAATCATGCTTGTCCCTTCAAATTTCTGCATGCCTTCCTTGAGTGAAGAGACAAGGAAAATATAACTACAGGGTAGCGCAGTTATAAATTAGCAGATACAATTCAATATGATAATTCACACACACACGTACGTGATGAAGGCTTGAGATCAAGAAATTGGGCATAAGACATGTTCAAAAACATTATGTTCTTGCTACCTTTCATAGAGAATATGTATGGGAAAAATATTCCTCGCTGTGAATGAATTTTGCAAGAAAAGAAGAAAAAAAAAAAAGAAAAAGAAAAGAAAATATTGTCATGCTCTTCCTACCCGCACATTCCCGGACTGATTTCAATTGATAAAATTTCCATGTGGTTCTCAGTCTCTTTACGCTCTGTGTGTGTGTGTGTGTGTGTGTGTGTGTGTGTGTGTGTGTGTGTGTGTGGCTGTTAGTGTGTCTATCTGGCTGTGTGTGTCTGTTTCCGTCTTTCTGTCTCTGTCTGTCTGTCTGTCTGTCTCTCTCTCTCTCTCTCTCTCTCTCTCTCTCTCTCTCTCTCACACACACACACACCACACACACACACACAAACACACACACCAACACACACACACACACACACAAAACAGCTTGCAGGCATTGTGTATGCTTTTTTTTTACGTAGATATCAATTGGATTTATTTGGAATGTATGTCTGGTGTGTGTGTGTGTGTGTGTGTGTGTGTGTGTGTGTGTGTGTGTGTGTGTGTGTGTGTGTGAATACGCTTGGTCACCATGAATTACCACTCTGGAGTTTGTTCTGAGAAAATTTGGGAGGATAGACGATTGGGGATGGGATGAATCGGGGTTTGGAAGTGTGAAAAAAAAAAAAAAAAAGGCGATACGTACGATCGGTCTGCCTTGAAACCGAGTGCGATCGGTCTGCCTTTTTTCCACTGACGTGGTCAAAAAGTGCTTCCCCCATCTGACAGATACGGAAAGCATTTCCAGTTGTCCAGCCAGCATACAGTTTAGTTGTCCGGGACAAACGGACGGGGTGGATATTTTGAGCCCTGTACCACATTCAGCACCACCACCTATCAATAGCACAACTGTTCTTCACATCTGTCTCTGTGAACAAGTGATCTAGGATTTTACGAAGAAAGATTTTTAACGATGCGTTTAACTGGTGCGTTTTTAGAAGGTATATTTAAAAAGATGTGTGTATGTGTTTTTTTTGTTTGTTTGTTTTTGATGACTTGTGAGTTGACTTCAAAGTGGTAACAGCCCTGAGATGACCCTTTGCGGTCGGCTGGGCTATAAGCAACATTTACCTTACCTTACCTCAGTGGACACATTTCACTTTAAAAGACAAATTTGCTTTTAAACGGAAGGGGGTGTAAGAGGAAATCTTCTTGTAGTGAGTGCTGTCATAGTTTGTATTTATCCTCCAGAAAGGGAGGTCAGCAAGACCCACAAGCGACACCTGTTTCGCTGGGTGAAGAGTTCCACAGGCTTTTGCTACTGTTTCCCGGTTATCTGCTGAGGGAGAATTATTTCAAGATCGGCTAAAAAGAAAACGCTCAAAAATTGAGGAGACCCCCTCTCCCACTCCCTACGTGATTACTGTACCCAGAAAACAAACAAGAGCACCCCCCCCTCCCCCCGTCCCTCCGTGTAGGCTTCGCAGTATTAGCCTTGAGATGATGCCAATGTTAGGTTCGTTGGTAGTTGGTGATGCTTCTTGCTCTAGTTCATTTCGCTCTGGACGTGCGGCAAGCTCGTCTCTTGGTCCTCCATTCTGTAATGTGGTGTACGCTATGGTGGCTTTCGGTGTCGTTGTTTGTCGAGGCAGTCATTTTAAATCGGTGATGCTTCTTGCTCTAGTTCACTTCATTTTGGACGTGCGGCAAGCTGGTCTCTTGGTCCTCCGTTCTGCGGTGTGGTGCACGTTACGGGTGGTGTCAGTCTCGTTGTTTGTTTGAGGAGGCGGTCGTTTAGGTTCCTGAGGACGTCTAGATCAGGGCTGGAGGTAGGAGGCCACTTCTGCTGCCAGTCGATATGTCTGGTCTCTCCGTTCCATGGGACACCTCCCTCGCGCTGGGAAGTGCCGGGCAGCGCAATGGAAATGTCCCTTTTTTCTTCTTCTTCTCTTTGTTGATGATGATGATGATGATGATGATGATCACACACACACACACACACACACACACACACACACACACACACACACACACACACACACACACACACACACACAGAGACACACACACACACACAGAGAGAGAGAGAGAGAGAGAGAGAGAGAGAGAGAGAGAGAGAGAAAGATTCGGTCACATTCACATTGCAAGACACATAAAAAGATCGCAGTTCTATTTATTAAGATCAGAATCTTCACAAAGAGTAAGAAAAACAAAATGAGTGTCTAGGCAGACAAAGCAAGAAGACAAACTGAGTCTCTACACAGAGACAAAAAAGACAAACCAGAATAGATGCAAAAACACAGATAAAGAAAACGATCCACAAAAAATGTATAATTATTTCAAAATGCTGATTACAGGCAGAGTATGCACATTCTTTGTTACCGTATATACAATGTTTGGATTCCTCCCCACCCCTCTCTAAGCTTTTCGTATTAGTACAAACTGTTGTTAGTTAATGACTTGTGCACGCACAGACAGACAGACAGACAGACAGTCAAACAGACACAACACACACACACACACACACACACACACACACACACACACACACACACACACACACACACACACACACACACACACACACACACACGTGCTTACTTATGCACACACATACACACACATACACACACGCTTACTTATGCACACACACACACACACACACACACACACACACACACACACACACACACACACACACACACACACGCGCGCGCGCGCGCGCGCGCACACATACACTACGCGCGCGCGCTTGCTTCTCTTAACAAAAGAAAAATAAAAAGTATCGATCAGTTTTTTTCATTTCAAACTTACACCTGAAAGTGTTCAATACAGAAAGTGTCTGGCCTTGTCTTTACGGGAAACACTGAATGTCTGTTTGCTATCACTTAAAAAATAAAATCAGTTCTAATGATAAATATGGTTTTCAAAAGCACTTTTTTGCCATCAAAGACGAATGCCGGGGCTAAACTGCAGTGACGATTAACCACAAGAAAATATTCCGTGGGACTATTTTGTCTGCAAGTCAGAAAAAAAAAAAGACACATTCTGTGTCCATTTCCTACAGAGTTCAGAAAACAGACGGAAAATTGGTAGAAAAATGGTCTACCTAATCCACTTTGTTTACTGGCAGTCACAGAAGAAGATCCTTCCACAAACCTCAGTCACCTCACAAAGGTGATGAGTTTGTTGGTGTAAATGCTGTCCTTAATCACTCACATTTTCAAAAAACAGGTAGGAGAGTAAGGTATGATTGTCCCTGTCTGTCTGTGTGTCTGTCTCTCTGCTTGTCTTTCTCTTTTTTTTTTCTGATTTTCTATCTGTTTGATGGCAATGGTTGCTTTGCTTTATCTTTATGGCATTTGTTCTAGCGTCGGTAACAATATGGGCTACATAACGTCAGTGGCAAACAGTAACCATGGTTGCCTTCTTTTGTCTTTCTGGCATTTGTTCTACCGTCAGTACCAACATGGGCTACGTAACTTCAATGGCAAACAGTAGCCCCGGTCTTTCGAAATAAGGTCTCTGTGTTGTTGCTATGTTTGCATAATCGTTATCATGAACATGAATACAACAGATCCAGGGTCATGACAGCACGCTATACGCTGTATGGTTCTTCTCATACAAATGTGCATAATGTACTTTTCAGCGTTTTTGAACGAAATATTTGTTTTAAGAAAACCGATTCAATATTCCATCTGATGGTCGTCATCGGTAAAAAAAAAAAACAAAAAAAAAAAAAAAAAAAAAAAAAACCCAAAAAACGTATATTTACAAATGCTGATATGGCATATACGCAGTATAGATTTTTCTCTATTTAGCGACATATATACAAACGAGAGAATATAAAGCAAACCTTTGTTGCGTTTATTTGTTATGTGTGTGATGTGCACAGCAATGATGACCACAATTGTTACTCAGGTAACATAAATATTGGCACTGGTAATGGCTCTGTGTGAATGGCATTTGATCTGCGTGGATTCCAGAGATCTTGTGTGAAATAACAAAAACACAATACAATCAGTTCAGTTTTTTTTTGGTGTTAGTTACGTGTAATTTGTGTGAGAGGGTGCTCGAAAGAGTTATTTATTACCTAACAAATAGATGTGTTGATTATGCGTGTAGAATTATACAACGTTGAAAATGAAAACTAAACTGAAGCAATATAGAGAATACATGTTATCACTGACACACTACATCCACGAGCTACGTCTTGTCAGTAACAGAGAATGTCAACCCCACAGAACACATATTGTCAATAACACACGTTGTCAACTCCACAGAATACATTTGTCAATGATACACGTTGTCAGCTTCAAAGAACACATGTTGTCAGCAACACACATATTGTCGATTGTCAGGTTCACGGAAACATACACAATGTCAACTCCACAAGAATATATGTTGTCAGTAAAACACGTTGTCACCGTACAAAAACACATCTTGTCAGCAATAACATTGTCGATTTTCAATAATACAGGTTGTCAATGATATATTTTGTCAACTCCACAAAATACGTTGTTGTCAGTTACACATGTTGTCAATTCTAGAGGTTGAATAATTGCAGGCATTTTTCTTTTACAAGGCATGGCAGTTAAAACACAACAGGAAATAACACACACACACACACACACACACACACACACACACACACACACACACACACACACACACACAAATAACACACACACACACACACACACACACACACACACACACACACACACGTAACATATTTGGGAGAAAAAAAAATAGCGTACAATATCTCACACACACACACACACAAAAAGACACAAAATAAAAAACTCAAACAAAAATTCCAAATTCTAAACAACAACGAAACATCCAAAGCAAACAAAGCCAAAACTTTTTATTATCACATCACAGAAATGAGTAGGCAACTGCTAATTTCCAATCATATTCCAAGTTGTAATGAAAGTGGAAGCAGTAGGGAACGGGATTGAAGGGGGGGGGGCCGGGGGGGGGGGGGGGGGGGGGGGGGGGGGGGGGGGGGGAGGGAGGGAAGGCATAGGTGTCAACCTATACGGTTTTCCCGTCTTGCTGTACGGGAAACCTACAATTTCGGGTCTGTACGGCCGTACACAAGTTTCAGTACGGGTAAAACTGATTTAGAAACTTTGGAGATCACAGTTAAGTAATGATGTACTCCTGACTTCAATGGACTAATGATGTTGGTAGGAGTGGAAAGTGCATAGAATCAATTAGTTTGTGACTCTGATGGACTCATGATGTTGGTAAAGTGCAAGAGTGTGTAAGCAATGGGTTTTTATAAACAGTTTTAATTCTGCATCATTGTCAGTGTTTTACTATAGGGTGTGTGATTTGATATACAAACTGTCTCAAGTGATGCATTCTGCTGGAATGGAAGAGGAGGTGTTCTGTTGGATGGGGTAAAAGTGTTATGTGTGATATGATCACAAACTGCCTGAAACTGCCATTTGTTTCGAGAAGTTCTGCCTGGGGATGCTGAGTACTACATTGTTTGTTCACAGCAGTACTTTGGTTGCAATTTTTGTTTTTTTTTGCGTTTTCTGTAATGTATAAAGTTTTTGGGGCTCCGAATAAGGGAAAAAGTACTTTTCAATATGGGAAGTTGTAAAATGAGGAAGACTGGGTTGACACCTATAGGAAGGAATAGACAGGAGACGGAGGGGGGGGGGGGGGGGGGGGGGGGGGGGGGGGCAGGGGGGTGCAAAGCTGGGGGTGATAGCAGAGTGGAAGCAAAGCTGCGTGTAGCCTTCTTTCGGTTCTCTCACGACACACACACACACACTATCAGCGAGTCGTGCGTACTTCAAAGGAACCCACCCCCCTTTCTGCTTGTCTTTCGTCACTAATGACCTCTGTGTATCATCTGCACCTTCGTGACCTCCTCCTTGACCTCTGTGTGTCACCTGCATACACCTCCGTGACCTCTGGGTATCACATTCACACACGTCCGTGACCTCTGGGTATCATCTGCCTCCTCCTTGTTGTCCTACTTCATCCCCTGCATACACTTGCTTTACCTGTGTCCACCACTTACCTTCGCCTTCCTCACCTCGATCTGTGACCAACAAAAACAGCTTTAAAAAGGGTGTCCAGTAGGCTTTAGATGACGTAGCGTACTGATTAAAGACTGCCGTTACACACAAAGCCACGGACTTGAAATCTTATTTGACCATGATGCACACGCTATTTGTGTATATATATTTTTTCAAATCATACTGAAGTTACTACTATTCTCATTCAGCTTCCGGTCACAGCAAAATGAACTGGTCCTTGGACCGGAAGTAAAAAAAAATGTCAGTATTCTACTTTTGCAATCGCATTTTATCTGCATTTACCGGTTAACACAATCACTGAGCTGTCACCAGCTATTATCGGTTATTTTAACTGTCATTTTGAATCTTGGTTCACATGCCTACATGTGGAAAGTCTTTAAACTGAAATGTACAGAAACAAAGCAAACAACTCAAAAAATAAGAGAAAAAGGAAAAAGGAAATTGCGTACAGCCAATGTCTATGAAAAAAGTAAAAAAAATTCGAAAAGGAGGAAAGAGGAAAAGAGAAAAAGCAGGAGGAGGAGGAGAAGGAAGAGAGAGAAACAAAATTCACATCTCTAAACATCATCGCCCTGAAACAGGCGACAATAACAATAACAATCTCCCTTTGTTTCCTCTCTCCCCCATTCCCTTGGACAGAAACCATAGACAGATACTGAAAATGACCAAGGCCGTTTCAATGATAAAAAAGCTATTTACAGGTAAACGCATGAACAGATGCACGTTTATTTCACGTACAAAAGATAATGCCAAAATATGGTATCACACGGCAGAAATGAATACCATTGTCTCTCTAGACAAAATGTAAGTAAACGGGGAACTGAGGGGGAGGGGGGAGGGGGGGGGGGAGAAGAGGAGGTGGCGGAGAGGCACCAACAATAAAGATTAGTGAAACAGAAATGCTCAAATACACTTTCCTGCAAAATGCATATGTCACGAAAGAAATTGACCCGACATGTAGATGGTCCTCTCTTAAAAAAACAAGAAAAAGGCAAAATGTAACAATTCCATTCAGTTTCTGAACAAGCAAAATGTTCTGAAACAGGTCTGAGTCTAGAATATTAAAACTGAAAAACAAAAACAAAAAATCTTTGAGTTGTGGTAAGTTTTTAGGACACGGTAAAAAAAAAAAAAAGGCAGAATGTAACAATTTATTTACTTCTGAACATGGAAAATGTTCTGAAACAGGACTGAGTCTACACTATTAAAATTGAAAAAAAGATCTTCGAGTTGTTGTAAGTTCTTATGACAGGAAACTAACTGCCATGTTATGAACGAAGCACGGGTAAATCCTTGTAATGCCATGGGCCGACTTGGGTCTGGCATTTAGTCAATAAACAGACGGGTTTTGATGCAACTGGAATATCCGCTGTCTGAGAAAATCAGTTTGGAAGTCACTTTCCAAACTAAACAAAATTCTTTAAACGAGACTCGATAACAGGAAACGTGGGTACGTGCGGGTGAGGGTGGAGAAAGGGGTTGGGTGTGTGTGTGTGTGTGTGTGTGGGGGGGGGGGGGGGTGGGGGTGGAGGGGAGCAGGGGTGGAGCGGCAGGTGGGGGACAAACAATTGAAAGTCTGGAAGGCAGGACGGCTTCTCCACATCTCTGTTGAGCTCTTCTGTGTGCAAGTTTTAGATACAGAGAAGTTTGACGTGAATGAGTTTGTGTGTGTGAAAGAGAGAGAGAGAGAGAGAGAGAGAGAGAGAGAGAGAGAGAGAGAGAGAGAGAGAGAGAGAGATAGAGACAGACAGACAGAGAGAGAGAGAGACAGAGAGAGAGACAGAGGTAGAGACAGAGACAATACATAAAAAAAAGAGAAAACTTTCTGGTACGTGTGGAGAAAAGTTTAAACTTGAGTATATGCGCTTTTTCTTCTTAATTTGTTTCGTTCGCAACATACAGCTTCAATCATCGACTTGTAATTTTTATCACAGAGCAATAACTTAACGGCAGAGCCTCCATTGCGCCTAAAAAGTCTGCAAACCGACTTCATGTTGGCAGGGAAAAGAATCACAAAGACGAGTCCTTTCCAGAGAGAAAATCAAAGATGAATGGACACGACCTTGTCTCCGTGACAAGGCCATGCAAGCCCCATCAGAGAATCGGGCACGCCACCTCAGCGACGAGAGGAGGAAACCAGGACAACTTGACAGGATTTTGAGCAAGGCGTGTTCTGCGCGAGGCGTCACCCGGGACGACGATCTGTCGAGGCTCAAGGGATCTACTTGATGAAGCTCTTCAGCATGTCGATGGGCAGGGGGAAGATGATGGTGGAGTTCTTCTCCGCCGAGATGGAGTTGAGGGTCTGCAGGTAGCGCAGCTGAAGGGCCGCTGGGGATGCCGTGATGATGTCAGCAGCGTCCTTCAGGGCACGGGAGGCCTTCTGCTCCCCCTCTGCCGCGATCACCTGCACACAGGAAGAGAGAGAGAGAGAGAGAGAGAGAGAGAGAGAGAGAGAGAGAGAGAGAGAGAGAGAGAGAGAGAGAGAGAGAGAGA
>JADBJO010002401.1:202500-207500 GCA_016801955.1 Conus betulinus
ACTACTACTACTTCTACTACTGCTGTTGCTACTGCTACTAATACTACTGCTGCTGCTGCTGCTGCTGCTGCTGCTACTACTACTACTACTACTACTAGTAAAACGACTGCTAACCCTACCACTACTATAACCAATGCTGCTGTTGTTGCCACGACTACCACTACTACTACTACTACTACTACTACTCCTACTACTACTCTTGCTGCTGGTACGACTACGATTACTACGTCTACTACTGCTGCTGCTGCTGCTGCTGCTGCTGCCGTTACTAGTATTATTACTCCTTTGCCTCCAGCTCCTACCCCACACTATCACTATAACTGCTGCTGCTGCTGCTGCTGCTACACTACTACTGCCACCACCACTACCACCACCACAACTACTACTAGTTCTACAGGTGCTGCTGCTGCTGCTGCTGTTGCTATTATCACCAGATTGATAATGCTCATTTCAAGGGTCACAGACAGGGCAATGAATACGTTGTGGCCATCTGGTATTTACCCCACATTAAGGACCCACTGCCACTGAAAAGCTGATATCAAACTATACTCAGGATGTCGCATGTACGTTTACATGTAAAACAGACAGGCTCTCTGGCAGTATTACAATTAAGAGAGAGAGAGAGGGGGGGGGGGGGGGAGAGAGAGAGAGAGAGAGAGAGAGAGAGAGGGACAGACAGACAGACAGACAGACAGGCAGACAGACAGACATATACAGAGAGAGAGAGACAGAGACAGAGAGAGAGAGACAGAGACACATAGACAGAGACACAGAGAGAGAGAGAGAGAGAGAGAGAGAGAGAGAGAGAGAGAGAGAGAGAGAGAGAGAGAGAGAGAGAGAGAGAAATGACATAATACGCCAGAAGACACAAAATGACGCACATTATTCTCCTCTCTCTCTCTCTCTCTCTCTCTCTCTCTCTCTCTCTCTCTCTCTCTCTCTTCTCTCTCTCTCTCTCTCACACACACTCTCACACACACAACCACACACACACACACACACCACCTCTTCTCTCTCTCTCTCACACACGCACACACACACACACACGCACGCACACGCACGCATGCACACACATAGACGCACGCACGCACGCACACACGCACGCACACACACACACACACACACACACACACACACACACACCACCTCTTGCGGAGGGATGTCGAAGGTGACGGTTCTCAAGTCGACCTTGGTGTAGTCTTCAATGCAGGGCAGGACGAAGAAAATCCCTGCAAACACACAGCCATAGGATAAATCCCTGCAAACGCACAGTCCCATGCTAAATCCCTGCAAACACATAGCCATAGGCTAAATCCCTGCAAACACACAGTCACAGGCTAAATCCCTGCAAACACACAGTTACAGACTAAATCCCTGCAAACACACAGTCACAGGCTAAATCTCTGCAAAACACATAGTCACAGGCTAAATCCCTGCAAAACACACAGTCATAGGCTAAATCCCTGAAAACACACAGACACAGGCTAAATCCTTGCAAACACACAACCGCAGGCTAAATCCCTGCAAACGCACAGTCAAGGGCTAAATCCCTGCAAACACACAGTCACAGTCTAAATCCCTCACCAACACACAACACACAGTCACAGGTTAAATCCCCACCAACACACAGTCACATGCTAAATCCCTGCAAACACAAAGTCGCACGCTAAATCCTGCAAACACACAGTCACATGCTAAATCCCTGCAAACACACAGTCACATGCGAAATCCCTGCAAACGCACAGCCACGGGCTAAATCCCTGCAAACGTACAGTTACAGGCTAAATCCCCACCAACACACAGTCACAGGCTAAATCCCTGCAAACACACATAGTCACAGACTAAATCCCCCACGAACACACAACACACAAGCCACAGGTTAAATCCCCCGCCAACACACAGTCACAGGCTAAATCCCTGCAAACGCACAGTCGTAGACTAAATCCCTGCAAACGCAGTCACAAATATTAAAAATAATGTATTTTGCCAAACGTTTCTCAGTAAGACCATATGTCTATTATGTATCGCCAGTCCAGCAAGCGAGCGACCGCAGTCAAACAACATACGAAACGGTCATTTCGTGTTTCAACACACAACAGATCTTAAAAAAAAAAAAAAAAAAAAAAAGGACTCAGTGAACCTATGAAACGAAAGGATCAGATGAACTAGTCTGTCATGTACGTCACACCAAGTGAAGAGTCATAATATGTGACGTCAACGTTTTCTTGATGATGCACGTTGAAAATACCGTCAGCGAGCTGTAAAATACCGTCAGCGATGACAGACAAAGTGATACCAAAGTGTCTGACCAAACGCGCTGACATGAGCTTGTCACCCCGCAGGAGAAAAATGTAAGAATGATGACTAGACAAGAGCGATCCAGGCTGTAGGTAGGTGTCCCTTGAGATCGCTACGTTCCTCGGATGCCCGTGATCATTTGACAATCCCCCGCGTGTTCGACTGGAGACATAGTTATGGCAAACGTTCCTTTTTTTTCCTTTTTTTTTCGCTGGCCCTACTGGTTTTTTAAATTCTTTACTTCTTTCACTTGGAGACGTGCAATCTCTGAACGCTTTGAAGTCAGGCTCGAAGCTCTTTTCTTCCATGCCTACGTTAACGAGGATTCATTTTATGCACAGCACTGTTAACCTGCTGTTATGTTTTATTCTGAATAGTGTGTGTGTGTGTGTGTGTGTGTGTGTGTGAGGGGAGGGTGAGTGGGGAGACAAAGTAGGGAAAGAGTGGAGGGGGGTGATTATGTTTCTCTGCATGAATAATTCTTTGCTTTTTTTTTTTATATATATGTTGGTGTTATGATGTTATAGTTTATATGCCTTAATCTTATATGTTTTCCTTTCTTCTCTTCATTCTTACATGTTCGGTTTTTATATTGTAATGGCGCCTGGAGCCTCACGAAGGTACAGGCGTCACTTAGCTTAAATGAATTAAATTGTTATTACTGTGTTACAGCTCAAGAGACCAGCGCTGGTCTCGATCACTTCAGACTGCTGCTGTTGCCAGCGAATCTGATGGGGAACAGAGAGATGAGAGTGGGCTGGGACGGAGGAAAAGATGGATGATGAGTCGGAAAGTGGGATGAGAGGAGATGGGGGATGGGGGGGGGGGGGGGGGGGGGTGGAGGGAAAAGGGGAGGCGGAACAGGGAGAGGGTTGGGGTGGGGGGTGGGGAGATTGCACAGATGGTCCAAGTGCAGTGTAAATAACTGGTTATGAAAAATTATTATTTGATGTGAGAACTCGTGTGGTGTCGTCTGCTACTGCACTCCAGTGGAATTTGTCGCGTGGTTGTAGTGCCGGCGATCGCCATGGTAACGCGATTGGAGATGTGGACATGCCAGTCAGACGTTGCTCCTTTATTTGTTTTTAATCTCTCTCTAATCTCTCTCTCTCTCTCTCTCTCTCTCTCTCTCTCTCTCTCTCTCTCTCTCTCTCTCTCTCTCTCTCCCTCTCTCCCCCCCTTTTTTTTTTTCTTCTCTTGGGATTACCACCATCCCACCCCACCCTGAATTCTGACAAGTCTCACTAGCAGTTTGATGCTGACAATCTCATAGAAGAAGATTTTACTCATTTGCCCCATCCACTCTTTGCCCTTTAGACTCATGTGGCGTGTCGTCATCACAAGTGAGTCACATAGACAGCGCCTCCCTGTTTCCTCTGGCCTGCTCTGCCTCCCTCCCAACCCTCTGTTTTTCTCCCCGTCCCCTGTGCAACTTGTAGGCCTCTAGCGGTTGTAAAACGGCTTGCTGAAGGGAAAGGAGAAGGGAAAGAATTCAGGCTAAATTATTCCTAATTCTATGGCTCGATTTTCTTTCTTTATTCCTAAAACTCACTGCTTCCACGAAATATTTACCAAAGGCCAGAATGGTTTCATTGTCTGTTGCTGAAAGATCTCTTGTTGCTGGCTGGACCAATATAATATTCAACAAAAGGCGCATATCTGAAAAATCTGACACTGAAAAATAAAGTACACTTAATCTTCCACCTTCTCGCCTGACAACGCACCGTTTGTAACTCATTCTCTATTTATTACCCCAGCCTTCATAGTCTCAGCTTTGTCAGCGGTTCTCTCACTCATTTATTTGATTCAAAGTGAATACTTCACTAGTTCGGGTACAAAACTGGAATGAATAATACAGCGAGATACCATAGTAAGACGTGTCTAGTTTTCAGCGTCGTCAGGTGTCTGTTTCTCACGGGCCTGGTTGACGCCATGATATGCATATCATTATAATGAAAATAAGCGTAGAATAATATACAATCCTGTCGAGCAGTCTTAGACTGGAACGGAAATCCGTCGCATCATTTTTAATCGTTCTCAGCCTCATCGATCAGCATGAAAGTTTTCAATTCTCTGGCCCTTCACGTCCTGTTCTCATGCCGGTGTACTCTCAGTTCCGATGTCCTCTCAACCTCCATGCCTTTGGTGAGGTTCTGTCGGGTCACTTTTTTTTTTTTTTTTTTTTTTTTTTTTTTTTTAAATCAAATTCACGGAGACTGTCGTTGGACGGACGTGGTGGTGCCCTCCCCTAAGGTGCAATGCCTCTGATATGTCCGGAATATGAGGCAAAAAAAAAACAAAAAACTCACATGCGCTATACCACATATGCTGAACCATGAAACTGTAGAGCACTAGCTACGCGATTCAGACACTAGCTTAACAAGGAAAGATTTGGAATGAAGATCTGATGGACAGCACTAAGTAGATGCTTGACCTGTTGTGAACCCAGAGCACTGGCCAGGCCGAGGGTACCTGTTCACACACTTCTGCCACACTGTTGTAGTTTGTATGTGTTAGAATATGATGATGATACGTGTTTGTGTACACATGAATGGACGTAGGTGTGGACTGGTAATGTGAAGGCAAGATATGACTGGACGTTGTGAAATGGCAGTTCGGAGATTTATTCATCGTCAATCATTTTGATTTCAAAGAGAGAGAGAGAGAGAGAGACAGACAGACAGACAGAGACAGAGATAGAG
>JADBJO010002401.1:212500-242500 GCA_016801955.1 Conus betulinus
CGAAACGGACTAAGACAACCGAGGAATCCAGCTAGAGTAATAATAGAGTAAGATATAGAGAGAGAGAGAGTAGAGAGTGGGGGTGAGAGAGAGGAGAGATGTATTCTGAGCGTTTTAAGGTAAGGGAAGGGTATCTCCGGCAGGACAGAGATTGAGCGTTGAGGGAATAGGGAGTGAGACAGAGCTATAGCTACGTGCCTACTATCGTGTGCTAGGAAGAGAGGGAGCAGAGAACAGAGAACAGTGACAGACCAGGCACCAGACGGACAGACACACCGATCTTATTGACAGGTAAAACAGTATGCAAGCGTCAGTCCAAGAAAGAAACAAAAAAAACATCACAAAAAACGTTAGGAGGGTAGAGAGGGCTATAGATATTATAGATTATGAGGGAGAATAGAAAGAGAGGGAAAAATATAATAGAGATAGATAAACGAAAAAAAAGAGATAGACAGACAGTCATAGACAGAGGACAGCGACATAAGAAGAGAGACAGAGAGAAAGGTGGGAGGAAGGGAGGGAGGGAGGAAACAGAGAGGAGAGAGGAGAGACCGATGAGAGCGAGAGAGAGAGAGAGAGAGGAGAGAGGAGAGAGAGACGAGAGAAGGACTGAGAGAGGGAGGGAGAGGGAGAGAGAGGGAGAGAGTGTGAGAAAGAGGGGGTAAGAAGAAGGGAGGGGGAGAGAGAGAGAGAGGAGAGAGAGAGACAAGACAGAGACAGAGAGAGACAGAGAGAGAGAGGACACACAGAGATAGACACAGGCAGACAGACGGACCGGACAGACACAGACAGACACAGAGAGACCAGAGAGAGACACACACAGAGATAGACACAGGCAGGCACACGGACCGACGGACAGACAGTCAGAGATAGTGACAGCCGGCTAGAGGGGGGAAAGCAGAGAGAGAGAGAGAGAAGAGAGAGGGGGGGGGAGGGGGAGATGGAGAGAGTGAGAGAGAGAGAGAAGGGACAGATCGTGAGTGAGGGAAATAGGGGAGTGAGACAGAGAGAGAGAGAGAGAGAGAGAGGGAGGGAGAGAGGGAGGGAGAGGAGACAGTGACAGACACAGGCAGACAGACGGACAGACACACAGATATTCAGAGACAGAGGGCAGCGAGTCAAACGGAGAGAGAGAGAGAGAGAGAGAGAGAGAGAGAGAGAGAGAGAGAGAGGAGAGAGAGAGAGAGAGAGAGAGAGAGAGTGACAGTGGCGTCGAGTAAAAACTGTATGATTGACTGTCGCAATGCAGAGTTAAGAAGAGAGACATAAATATTCATAGATATCCCTAGATAAATGTCTGATAAGCTGAATTGAATAATCATAAACTGCCTTTTTTCTTTTTTTTTTTTTTTTCTTTTCCTTTCCTTTTCTTTTTCTTTCTTCTTTTTTTTTTGCGCTAGAACTTTGTTCCTCAGTTTTCCGCCTGAATATGTGAGCGATGTCATAAAGAGGGGGAAGGTGAGTATCGTGCTTCCGAATGATGAATATCATGCTTTCATTTCCATTATACCACACTGAAAACTTTACACGAAGATAGCATTGTGCATTCTGTTCATGATTCTAAATATAAAGACGCCTTTGTTGAACACAAAACTGAGGTTAAAGGAAAAACATGTTTGTTTGTTCATTTATAATCATTTCTTTCTAGAGAAGACGAGTGAGTTTAAGAACACGTTTGCATAGACTGTCGAGATGCGTTAAGGGTGATTTTCAGTTGCTGAATAAAAAAAAAAAAAAAAAAAAAAAAAAAAAAAACTGAGGTACAATCTTCATATACTCTGAATATCAACGTTGAAAATAGTTTCAGAGAATGTCGATAAAGATGTTTTGTTCGATTGAATTGAAATATCTTTTTTTTTTGATAAAAAGTTTAGATAAACTTGAAACTTGACTTGAGCAAAATAAACTACTGCCAAAGATGAGATCAAGAAATTTATTAGAATCATTCTCGTTTGAAACGTTGTCACAGACTTTCAGTACTTTTAGATTTCTTTAAATCTTTTTTTTTTTTCGTTTTGTTTTTAGCAACATGAATTCAGATTTTAAGAATGAAATGCCAAATTACTATATTCTGTCCATTTACAGTTGATTTAGGTCTTTCTGCAAGTAAGCATACTCTAAGATTATTTTTTTTTTACCAATATCATAGAGAGAAATGTCACCAGCAAAAAAAAAAAAAAAAGAAAAAAAAAAAAAAAAAAAAAAAAAAAAAAAAAAGGAAACAAAGTTAACGAGAGACGAGCAAAGCGATACCGCTACTACAAATTGAATATAATACTGGTCCTAAGACTGAACTTTGGGGTACACCAAAATTGACAGGCATGAAAGCGAATGATAACAAATCTTGAAAAAAAATTGTTTCTCTTCTGTTAGACAAGAAAAACAAATGAAAGAGGTTTAACAGATTTTCTGGTGATAATTAACCATGCAGACTAAGTTTTCTTAGGAAAAAAAAATCACGGTCAGTAACATCGAAAGCTTTGAAAAATCCAAAAAATATTGTGCCTGTGAGAAGAACGTTACTGATGTTAGAATGCCAATGTTCCAGAGGACGGCTAAGTATTGTATAGCAGGAATGATTTTCTCTAAATCCACTTTAAATAGAATGAAATAAACATGAGAGAAATACATATGAAAGGAGAGAGAGACAGACAGACATACAGACAGACCGACCGACCGACAGACAGAGAGAGAGAGAGAGAGAGAGAGAGAGAGAGAGAGAGAGAGAGAGAGAGAGAGACAGGACAGACAGAGACAGAGAGACAGATAGAGAAAACCAACGGACCAGGCCCGGAATGGATGGCGTTGGGGAGATGGTTGGTTTAATGGCTGGCTATGGATGAAGTTGGGCAGATGACTGGATTAGTGGCTATATGGGTGACGTTGGGGAGATGACTGGCTTAGTGGCTGGCTGTGGATGAAGTTGGGGAGATGACTGGCTTAGTGGCTGGCTGTGGATGAAGTTGGGGAGATGACTGGCTTAGTGGCTGGCTGTGGATGAAGTTGGGGAGATGACTGGCTTAGTGGCTGGCTGTGGATGAAGTTGGGGAGATGACTGGCTTAGCGACTGACTGTTGAGGACGTTGGGGGAGATTACTGGTTTAATGGCTGATAGTGGACGATGTTAGGGGGGGGGGGGGGACGGATTTGTTCAGTGGACGATTATCTATGATGTTTAAGAAATTATGAACACACAAATAAACAAATAGAGAGAGAGAGAGAGAGAGAGAGAGAGAGAGAGAGAGAAGGGGAGGGACAGAGGCAGAGACAGAGACAGAGGAGAGAGAGAGACAGGGGGAGGGGAATCCCATGAGAAGAAGGGAGAGAGAGAGAGAGAAAGAGAGAGAGACAGTCAGACAGACAGACAGACAGACAGACAGACAGACAGACAGACAGAGTCGACAGAAGACCTCACAAAGAAACAAGTGACAGAATACAGAAGACCGGTTTGGAGAGACGAACTTCAGAAAACACAAGAGGGACGAGCCCGTGGCGAGACACAAGAAAGAAAGAAGAGAAGAGAGAAGATAAGATGACAGAGGGCCGACGTGAGACGATCTTGTAGAGAGAGACGGGGGGGGGGGGGGGGGGGGGGGGGGGGGGGGCAGGGGGGGAGGGGGGGGGGGGAATATGACACAGGAGAGAAAAGAAGACAGAAGACTGACGACAGAAACAAGGGAAGATGATAGGAGACAGACGAGAAAAGCCAGGAGAGACAAAGAGAGAAGACAGAAGAGAGAAGACAACGGGGAGAAGAGAGAAGACGAAAGGCAGAACACAGATGGCAGAAGAGAGAGAGAGGACAGCAGACACATGACAGAAGAGAGAGACGAAAGATGACAGAAGACAGACGACACGGGACAGAAGAAGACACAGGACAGAAGAAGACAGAAGACACAGGACAGAAGAGAAAAGACACAGGACAGAAGAGAGAGAGAAGACACAGGACAGAAGAGAGAAGACACAGGACAGCAGAGAGAAGACACAGGACAGCAGACAGAAGACACAGGACAGAAGAGAGAAAACAGAAGACACCGGACAGCAGACAGAAGACACAGGACAGTAGACAGAAGACACAGGACAGCAGAGAGAAGACACAGGACAGAGAAGAGAGAATACAGAAGACACAGGACAGAAGAGAGAAGACACAGGACAGCAGACAGAAGACGCAGGACAGAAGACAGCAGACAGAAAGACACGGGACAGAAGAGCGAAGACCTACCCGGTCCTTGGCCCCTCCTGCTGCCAATCGGCCCAACCGGAAGATGACGGCCCTCTCATACTCCTGGACTACCTGGTAACACGCCAACACACCACACTTCCACTAGAGGACAACTAGCATAGCATAGCATAGCATAGCATAGCACAGCATAGCATAGCTTGGCATAGCACAACATGGCATAGCACAGAATAGCATAGCATATCACAGCATGCCATAGCGTGGCAATAGAATAGCATACCTTTCTACCTGGTAACACATCGACGATAAATTGAGTTGACGTAAACCGTCATAGCAAAACATAGCATAACATAGCATAGCATAGGCATAGAATAGCATGCCTTAGCACCAGGTAACATACCGACGAGACAGTGTGACTTGACGATGACTGTCATAGCAGCAGCAGCAGCAGCAACAGCAGCAACAACAAACAACAACTGCTGCTGCTGCTGCTGCTGCTGCTACTACTACTACTACTACTGCTACTACTACTACTACTACTACTACTACTACTACTACTAACAACACAAGTTACTAGAAACACTAGTTCTTATTTTTCATCAATTTTGTACATGTTTGCATTTATGTATATGCGCATGTGTAATGCATGTATGTGTGCATGTATATGTTAATAATTATGTATACGTGTGGGTATGTATGTTTTTGCGTCTTTTACTTGAACAGTAACTTTAATAGTCTTCTGCCATTTCCTTTGTCACATGTGTAATTATAAACATTTGAACACATCATTAGCATTAGCTTGTTGTTCACATTTTCATATTTATTTGTAAAACTACGTGATTGTAAAGTGGAAATAAAACCAGTACTAGAAACAGTATTATCACTAGTACAAACTATTATTGCTGGTGTTGTCACATCACCAATGTCAGTATAGCCAATAGTTAATCTGACAATAACATTTTAGTTAGTTGCGTTGCCTATAACTAATACTGCTACGGTTGCTACTGCTACCACTAGCTCTGCTGCATGTACTATAAGCAATATCACTATTACCACTGCTGCTGCTGCTGCTGCTGCTGCTACTCCTGCTGCTGCTGCTGCTGCTGCTGCTGCTGCTGCTGCTACAATCACAAAGTAATAATGCTGCTGTTTTTCAAACACACTTATCTGTATCCAAGTCTAATCTGCCAAAAGACGGTTTTCAGTCAGTTACATTACCAAGAAGTATCTCTACCGTCATTGGGACTGAAATTACTTACTGATGCCATTTCTGTTGACATTAATTACGTTGCTGCTGCCTCTACTTCTATTGCTACTACTGCTGCTGTTTGCTGCTGCCGTCACCGCCGCCCGTTGCTGCTGCTACTGCTGTTGTTTCACCACTAGCACTGCTGCTGCTGTTATTACCACTGCAACTACTACTGCTACTGCTGCTATTACTGCTACTTCTATTGCTACTTCTACTGCTATTTTTGCTGCAGCTGCTGCTACTACTACTGCAAGTACTTTCCTTATTATTATTACCACTACTTCTGTAGTTGCTGTTGCTGCTGTTGCAACCCATGCTACTACAATTACTGCTACTGTTGCTGCTACAGATTCTCCTACTGACACTGCTGCTGCTAATATTGCTAATACAATAGATGCCAACATTATTATCGCTGATGCTAATATCCCCACTTACTATGCATGCTAGTGCCAGTGCTACTATTGCTCCTGCCTGCTGCTGATATTGCTATTGCTATGGATGTTAGTGCCAATACTACTATCGCTGCTGCTGATATTGCTATTATTATGGATATGGATCGCTGCTGCTGATATTGCTATTATTATGGATGTTAGTGCCAATACTACTATCGCTGCTGCTGATATTGCTATTACTAAGGATGCAACTAATAGCCAAAACCACTATCGCTGCTGCTGCTACTGGTGTTACTATGGGATGCGGATGCTAGTGCTGAATACTACTATCGCTGCTACCACTAGTGCTAACGCCGCTGGTGGTGACGACTACCACTGCTGTTGCTGCTGCTGCAGCAGCTGCTGATGGTACTACAACTATTACTACTATTAATAGCGCCATCAATACCACCAGCACCATCACCAGAGGGACGAAGTAGAAGAGACAGTAGGGAGGGACGAGAAGGGTAGGGAGGATGGGGCGGGGAGGGAAGGGGGAGGGGTAAAGAAGGGGGGGGGGGGGGGGGGACTGACCTTGATGCAGACGATGAGGGAGAAGGGGAAGAAGATGATGACGAGGAAGTAGGAGAGAACAAGGTCAGGATGATGGAGCAGCACCCCCCTCCTTCCTCCTTATCTCCACCTGCACGTGCAACACAGCACACCTCACAGCTCAGCAGTGCAGGTGATTTTCTTTTACAGCTTCAATACTCCTGTCCGCCTGAGTCACAAGTTATCATGGATTACTGTGGCTTGATGAACTTTTGCGGGGCTGATGTCGGCAATCTGATGGTTTTGTTTCCTTTTTTTTTTTTCTCTCTCCAACCTTAGTTTGTCGGGGAGGCTTGTTTCTGTTTGTGTGTGTGTGTGTGTGTGTGTGTGTGTGTGTGTGTGTGTGTGTGTGTGTGTGTGTGTGTGTGTGTGCGCGTGCGTGTATGTGCGCGAACGCGCGCGCGCACGCGCCCGCGCGAGTGCGATAGTTGGCCCACCATATATATCATGGTAAGAGAAGACACTGAAGACACTATACCATAGCAGGCTGATCATACACGTCATGGTAAGAGAAGACGCTATACCATAGTAGGCCGATCATGCATATCACAGCAAGAGAAGACACTGTACTATAGTAGGCTGACCATATATATGGTAAGAGAAGACACTATACTATAGTAGGCCGACCATACATATCATAGTAACAGAAGACGCTATACTACAGTAGGCCGACCACATATATGGCAAGAGAAAAACACTATACTATAGTAGGCCGACCACACATATCACAGTAGCAGAAGACGCTATGCTATAGTAGGCCGACCATATAAATGGTAAGAGAAGACGCTATACAACAGTAGCCCGGTCGTACATATCACGGTAAGAGAAGACACTGTACTATAGTAGGCTGAGCATACATATCATGGTAAGAGAAGACACTGTACTATAGTAGGCCGACCGTACATATCATAGTAAGAGAAGACGCTATACAACAGTAGGCCGATCATACATATCACAGTAAGAGAAGACACTGTACTATAGTAGGTCGACCATACACACTGAAAACGTGCTCACGACACGGTAGGGCCCCCCATACACCCAATGGTTACTGAGAAGCGATTGAAACCATCTGTGACCCTGCAGAGGTGTGTGTGTAACTGTGGAAATGGAATACAGGGGAAGTTTGGCTAACGTTGTCTTCGTTAGTGTAACATTGTCTAATGGTTTAAGACTGCTACATACATACATACATACATTCTCTCTCTCTCTCTCTCTCTCTCTCTCTCTCTCTCTCTCTCTCTCTCTCTCTCTCTCTCTCTCTCTCTTGCTCCATGTGTTTGTGTGTGCGTATGTGTGCGTTTATTGTGTTATGCGCGTGCGCGTTTGCGTTATTGTGTGTGTTGTGTGTGGGTGTGTGTGTGTGTGTGTGTGTGTGTGTGTGTAGGTGGGTAGGTGGGTGCGTGCGTGCGTGCGTACAATTGATCAGTTTAGCACATTTTATCTCCGTTATCATGATTATCCAAGCATAAGTCTGGGTACCTCAGGAATCTTATGTCAAGTCATCATGATTGAATGCATGAATGACGTCACGGCCCGAGGCAACCTTTTGTTACGTCATCATGACTGACTGACTGAATGATATCACTGCCCCTGAAAATCTTGACTCGCGTCACCATGGCTGACTGACTGACTGAAGTCATGGCACAATGTCAACTTTGCGTCACGACATCATGACTGAATGAGTGATTTACGTCACGGCATCCTGACAACTTTGCGTCACGTCGTCCTGACAGAATGACTGAATAACGTCACGGTCTCCGGACAATGTTGTACCACGTCGTCATGACTGCATTATTGAAAGACGTCATGGTCCCCTGGCAGCCTTGCGTCACGTCATCATGACTGAATGACGTCACGACACCCCGGCAACATTGCATAACGTCATCATAACTGACTGACTGAATGACGTCACGGTCCCCTGGCACTATTGCCTCAAAGGACCATGAATGATTGCCTATGTGAATAACGTTACAGGTTCTTTACAGCGTTTCTCTTGATTTTTTTTTTTTAATCACTTAATGTCACTCATTAATCCACAGCTCCCAAACGATTGTGTAACTTGACGTCACAGGTTCTTGCGTTATGGGATCATGACTGATTACATAGATGAATGACGTCATGACCCCCGATAATCTTTGTGTCATTGACAATACCTGAATAAATGAACACATGAACGTAAATGGCTAAAGGATCAAAGGCATGGATGAATAAATGAATGAATGAATGAATGAATGAATGAATGAATTAATTAATTAATTAACAAATATTTGAAAGACGATTGTCAGCTTTGATGCCGTTCAGACGAGCAGCGGACCACATTTCCGTGTTATATCCAATGATACCATATCAAGTTGGTATTTGTAGTTAACTACGTACAGCTGATGATTACACCTGCCATTTTTGTACGATTAGACTTTAATTAAGTAACCGCAGCAACATGAATAAAGTGTATTCCCTGAGAAGCCAAGGTATGACTGCGAAAAAAAAAAATCTGCAAGTGTGTGTGTGTGTGTGTGTGTGTGTGTGTGTGTGTGTGTGTGTGTGTGTGTGTGTGTGTGTGTGTGAGTGTGGGAGAGAGAGAGAGAGAGAGAGAGATGAGAGAGAGAGAGAAGAGAGAGAGAGAGAGAAAGTGTGTGTGATTTGTGTGTGTGTGTGTGTGTGTGTGTGTGTGTGTGTGTGTGTGTGTGTGTGTGTGTGTGTGTGTGTGTGTGTTTTACGCGCGCGCGCACGGGTAGGTGTGTGTGTGTGTGACATATCGTGGACACGCGCGCGCAGGCACAGTGCCGTCTAACAGACAAAATTCAAAGTGGTCAGACAATTGCTCTCTCTCTCTCTCTCTCTCTCTCTCTCTCTCTCTCTCTCTCTAGATATATATATATATATATATATATATATATATATCTGTCTCTCTCTCTCTGTCTCTCTCTCTCTCTCTGTCTCTCTCTCTCTCTCTCTCTCTCTCTCTGTCTGCGTCTTTCTGTCCTGTCTCTGGATCTCTGTCAAAACGCGTCGTATCTGGTCTGCTCAAAACGCGTAGTCAGACAAGCCTCAAAGTCTCAGACGGTCCACATGCTCTCTCTCTCTCTCTCTCTCTCTCTCTCTCTCTCTCTCTCTCTCTCTTCTCTCTCACACACACACACACACACACACACACACACACACACACACACACACACCATAGTAAAAACTATAGGCTCCTATCCCAATTATTTACAGATGCTGGTGTTGAACCCCAAACAGTAGCTCCTCAAATGAGTTACAGTAATATTCCTCAGTGGGAGCTTAGTAAGGCTAATTACGATATTAATTATACAGATTTAAGAAAAAGTGTCTCTACTTGAAAACCAATTATCAGGTGCTGCATTCATTATTCCATCATTAAAAATAGAGAGAAATCGTATCACATTGGGGAAAAAATTTTCTCTGTATTCACAGCAGAGCTAATTGCTATTATTATGGCACTGAACTATCTTCTTAGTCTTCCATATTCGATATTTCAAATATTATTTTGTGTCGATTCCAAATCTGTCTTACAAGCTTTAAAATATTCTCATACACGAGTGAGAGGAGAAATGATATCTCTGAGATATATCATTTAATTCATTTTTTGTCTTTACGTGGTTCTTCTATTGACTTTTGTTTGGATTCCATCACATTGTGGTTTAGCGGCAAATGAAAGGGTTGATCGGTTAGCCAAAAATAGTGCAGCGAAAGGAAAAAGAGCTTTACAAAAATAAAAATGTTCCTTTATCCTGTATGAAAATTATAGCCTTTTAGGTAAAGCATCATGGGATTCGGTGATACGAAGACAAAAAGAGTGTCCAAACACAATAAAGGACAACAAGGGAAAATTCTTTAAGAAACTTGTAAAATATAAAACCGGACACAATCTCCATCAGGAACGGATTTTGAAGAGTCTGATCTTTAGACTCAGACTTGATGCATACAAAACAAAATATTGTAAAAATGCCATCTGCATTTGTGGCCAAAATATTACTCCATTCCATGTCATCTTTCTTTGCAGAAATACTAAAAAATATTTACCTACTTGGTTATTAAGTTTGAACCCATCAATCGCGAATTTTGGGACATTTTTGGGAACGAAGCGAAGGCTATAGAAGCTGTTAGGGCAATTGTTAAGAGTCCAGTTGGACATTTACTTTGATTCTCGAGTTATTGTTTTGATTTGTTCTCTTATTATGTCAATTGTTAAAAATATTTTGTTTCTTTAAAAATGTTCAGATATGAATCCAGGCTAAAGTAGTTTTTACCGTTGTGTGCGGTAGATTAGAATGGGGTTAAAGTGATTGTCACTTATTGGTATTTCATTATTAGATAGACTATGCATGCAAAGATTAGCATACTACACTACCTCCACACTCCATACACTTTAAATGACATTTTTTTTAAAACAACACATACATTTATGCCCCCCCCCCCCCCCCCCCCCCCCCCCCACACACACACACACACTTACACGACATACACATACACCGGTCCCTTTTACACCGGTTGGGTTTTTTTTGTTTTTTTTTTTTTTTTGTCATTTGTCTTTGTGTTTGCCTGTTCGTTTGTCTCCTGTTTTTGTCTAATATTCAAACACACACACAACACACACACACACACACACACACACACACACAGAGAGAGAGAGAGAGAGAGAGAGAGAGAGAGAGAGAGAGAGAGAGAGAGAGAGGAGAGAGAGAGAGAGAGAGACGAGAGAGAGAGAGAGAGAGAAAAGCACAGCGACCGTAGCACGTTCAACGCGGATCAACGGGCGCCTTCCAAACTTGTGCTCGCGCGCGGCCATCCGAGACGATCCGAGCAACACCTCCATCCCACCCCCACCCAACCATCCCCTCTTCTCCCGACCCCCCCCCCCCCTCTTGTCTCTCTCTCTCTCTCTCTCTCTCTCTCTCTCTCTCTCTCTCTCTCTCTCTCTGCACCCCGAATAATTTCGACAAACAAACCGACTTACCCCCAAACACCACCCCTCTGTCTTCAGGCGCGTGGGTAGAGGAGGTGTGCGGAGCGTTATTGTGCTTGGAGTCCGACGCCATGGCCTCCGATGACCCTGCCAGAAAGAAATGGACCCACTTGCGGCTGCTGCCCCCAGCGACGGAAGCCCCACGGAGATGTGTGTGCGTGTGCGTATGTGTGTGTGCGTGTGTGTGTGGTGAACCTCTCTCTTCCAGACCTGTCTGTGGTAGGCTAAGCCTAGGCCGATGTCGCTGCTTTTCAACCAACCAACCCACAGAGCGCTCGCGCTTTTGCATACACCGGCCGCCGTCTGCTAATGCCGCTGCCGTAACATCCAGCAGCGTCAGAGTCCGCACGGTTGGCACGCACACACACACACACACACACACACACACACACACACACACACACACACACACACACACAGAGATAGAGAGAGAGAGAGAGAGCCGTGGCGCTGGTCTCCTTCCTTCAACCCTGCACCCCCCCCCCCCCCCTCCGCTGCCCCTCCCTCCCTCCCTCCCTCCCAACTCCCTTGTGCAAAATGACGTCATTGCGCGAGACGGGACGGACCAATCAAAGCAGAGTTCCGGTTTTGCAGTTTCGGGGGTGATTGCAAGAGTGGTAACGTCGATTGATGGCCAGAAGGAACTGACGATTCGTAAAACTTAGTCATTTTAATTTCTGGCGTCATATGTATATATTTCTTCAATCTGAGACATAAGAGCAAGCTTTGTTTGTAATTGAATATTTCCTGCAGTCATTGCAACACCAAGCTGCTCTGTAAATTGCTGGAATGGTGCTCGGTTACTTATCCTTGGAATTTACTAGTTTATTGTAATTTAGTCCCTTGCGGATTAATTCCAAGAACTGGCCCTCAGGACTTGCGTCTTCAGAGGTTATCTTTTTATATTTTCTACTTTTCACAAGAAAATGTAGCTTGTTTTGCTCTTTCGTGATTTTCTTTTGCTTCTTAGGGTGGCACCTTTGGTTTAGTTTTTTGAAAACTCAACAAACATACTATGGTATTGCAAACCAGCCTTTTTCAGGGATTGCATTCTTTTTAAAGCTGAAAAGGCAAAGGAGTTACGCTATTACTTTCAGCGGTCACCGAGAAAAAACAATCAGGTTTGAAATACTGGTATCTGACCAGCAGTTATATGTTTGAAATGCTGTATCTGACCAGCAGTTATATGTTTGAAATACTGGTATCTGACCAGCAGTTATATGTTTGAAATACGGGTATCTGACCAGCAGTTATATGTTTGAAATACGGGTATCTGACCAGCAGTTATATGTTAGTGAATTTCCATTCTATTGGAGGTTGTCTTCCCCCTTGAAGACTATAAACTTGCTGAAGGCTCATTTCGAGAAGCATTTATTAATCCCTATTCATTCTCCTCCAAACACGTACATGTCAGTTAGACAGAATAATCTATCACTGCAGATATGAATGCTTATCTTCTCCCTATTTCTTCAATCTAAAACATAAGAGCAAGCTTGCTTATAATCGAATATTTCTTGCAGTCATTGCAACACCAAGCTGCTCTTTAAGTTGTTGGAATGGTGCTCGTTTACCTTAGAATTTATTAGTTTATATATACATATATGTGTGTGTGTGCTCCGTCATTATTGCCCACGCACAAGCAACCCTTTAAAAAGCACGATGACAGTTTCCATGGCGTTTAAACCAAATGTCCATGAACAACCTCCATGGCAACAAACATAGCCAGCCACAAACATACACCCATTAGGTGTATTTGGATTTGTGAATGGCACCATGATGATCAATCCGGCCTAATAGGCCTACCTGGTGTGCGCACACAAGCACGTATACCTACCTACGCTCGCTTTCTCCCTATCCGTAAACCCTCCTCCTCGCCCTTACGTTCCCCACATCCTCTCTGTCTGTCTTTCTCTGTCTTGAATGGTCAGGGATGTGCCAGGAAACAGGATGCGTACAAGATTTTATATCTGAATTCAAAGACAGCTTCTTTGTAACAGTTTACAACCATACTCCCACGGGGAAATGGATAGTACTAAATATGGCTGGTCCTTCTTTTAAATTAATATTCTAAGCAGGAAAGAAAAATGTCATTTTTTAATCGTGACAAACAGATCAGACACAGAATCTGTCTTGCTAAGCTATGACAATGCCCATTTTCAGTTGGAAATGCTGATAGCAAACATGGTTTGGTGTGCGAATGCATTTCTGGTTTCTTCCTGTCCGACTGATACTGGGCGCGCACTGACTGGCAGTTTGACTATCATTTTATCTATCTCCCTTTGCAAAAGGTCTGATAAACTGAAAGAAAACTAGTTTGATTTCATAGTGAGGCCACTGCAGGCGGAAATTGGAACAAAAGAAAAATTATCGTTCCGCCGAACGAAAGAGACAAACAAAATACAAGACAAAACACGACGCGTTTCGACCTCTTTGGTCCTCTTCAGGAAAGACAACTAACATGCTAGACAATGATCGACCAATCACTTCTCTCCCACAAACTGGGCCTGTTTTTGTCGTGTTTTGTCTTGTAATTGGTTTGTCTCTCTTTCGTTCGACGGAACGGTGATTTTTTTTTTTCTTTTAAGTTTGAGAGAAAACTGTCAATCGCTTGATATCAAAGTAACAGGTAGAACGGAATTAATCGAATCTTGATGTCTGACAGCGACAATGATTATGATTTTATTGTTTGCAATAGGAGAGAGGGTCCGCATGGGAAGGACAAAGGGACAACGACGCAGTGCGTACAACAGTCCGATGTAATGATAATAATAGCGATAATAATCATGATTATTTATGGGCGCTTGATCTTACATCATAAGCCCTAAGCGCTTACAAATACAGAAAAGGTTAAAGAAAACATGAATGAAACCAATAAGAAGATGAAATTGCAATAAGTACCATACACCTAGAAAACAGGGTGGGTGCACACACACACACACACACACACACACACACACACACACACACACACACACACACACACACACACACACCACGCGATCCCACACACTGTCTCACAACAACAGACACAACGGCACGCGTGCACATGAATTTGTGTACCCGCTCTTCATAAGTTCTGAAAGTGAAACAGCGATTTCTCTCTCTCTCTCTCTCTCTCTCTCTCTCTCTCTCTCTCTCTCTCTCCATCCCGTCCCCCGTACACCACAGAAACTTCATTTTGCCAGATATTAACCGGGAGAATATTGAATTATCTCTAAGACAATAAGCTGTTTGCAAAAGAACAACCGGGATTCAGAAAGAAAAAATCAAGCACAAACTGACCTCGTTCTAATTCTTAAAAAAAACTTTGTTGTTGTTATCTTAAGGATAGAAATAGTTGTTTTATCGACTTTTAGAGCGCCTTTAACGATATTTGTCACGAAGGGCTACTAATCAAACTATACAGAATAGGAACCAGAGACAAACCGCCGTGACCAAGTGGTTAGCGTTGCAGAGTCCCAGCTGGGAGGTTGTGGGTTCGATTCCCATCGGAGCCATTTATTTGTGGCATTTTCTGCCCCAACAGTTTTCCACCCAGCGCTAAGTTTGCTATTGGCTCATTTGGGAAGACTGGGACCACACAGTCGAGTTTCATCCCTTTAATAGATGCGTCTCTGAGAGTGTTGCTCAAATTTTCTGTTAAGCTCTGCAGGTGTCTGTATTTCTCGGGCCAGGCTGACGCCGGGATACATCATAAAAGTAAGTGTAGAGAACAGCCCTGTCTTGTAGTCTCAGACCAGAAAGGAACTCCGTAGCTTCATCATCTTCATCATCCTCATCCTAATTAGTCAGCATTAAAAAAATAACAAGATGCAAAGCGTATAAACGTATTCCCAGTAGTAGTAGTAGTACAACAAAATGAATATATATATTGACCAGCATTATCTTGTTTGGTCAATCAGTGGGTGATTGCATCTCTTAGGAGATCCAAGGAAAGGTTGTTCTGTACAATTCTTACTCCGCTGACAATGCTTGGGTTATTGAACAGCAGAGCTATACACTCAGACTGTTCATATCTTTTGATTCCCCTTGCATCCTTAAATGGATCCTCAAGCATAGACTCAAAAGATTGTCCTTATATTTTATACTGTTTACGTAATGTTTTTAGTTTTCAACAACTTTTTTCCTCTCCAAACTTTCGTTTTGTTTAATTCTACTACCCTTCGCTGGCTGCTTCGGGGTGCTGTTGGATTCTTTTTCGACCCTTGGCGGTCGGAACACCACAGAATTATGGATTGTGGTGTTGTCTCTATCTGACGCCAAGAGGACAGACACAATCAGCCGTGTCTCTCTGCTGAGTCCGATCCAGCGGACGAAAGGCCTCGGAGCAGGCGATACATCTAGTATGTGCCATCGAGAAAGGCCTTGGAGCAGGCGATACATATAAATGCCATCGAGAGGGATTGTGATAGTTTGAGTTTTCATATATCTGCCATCGAGAGGGATTGTGATAGTTTTTCCCATGCAGCTAGTGAAAGGTTTCATATTTATGATATACATTTTCCCGTTTACTTCATCTTCAATTTTTTTCCCCTCTCAATTTCTAATTTTTGCCAAGTCATTACTGTAATGATGGGAAGAATTGTTAACCTGCACTTGTTTTTTCCCCACTACTTAATTGTTCAGCATTATTTATATATATATATATATATATATATATATATATATATCATCAGTCACTATAACCACTTCCCCTTTTGGTGGTAGAAATTTTTTGTAAGAGAAAAGGGAAAAAAAAAAAACTCTTCTCCCCGGCGGGGAAATGACCCGGGTCACTATCCACTATACTACCGAGGAGCTCATATTGGTTACACCTAAGGCTATATAAACTGTTATTGCTTAAACTGTACATCACAAAATCATCCTTTATAGTCGTTAGCAACGGCTATTCTGATAAAATAAAACATCGGGCATCATCCGTGACCCATAATGAACATATCTACAAATTTTTAGAAAGATCGGTCCAGCAGTTTTGTCTGGAGCGAGTGGAACACATTTTGACCACGGACGGACAGACACACAGACAGCATTTCTTCGTTCCCGATGTAAAAGTATTCCCTGTTCCATAAGAACTGGGAGTACAAAAAGTATCAAATTCAACGGCCCTTCATGCCTTGCTCTCATTATGACCTCAGTGTCGATTACCTCTCCACGTCTTTGGCTCGGTTCGGTTGGGGTCACAGTCATCGGTAAATTCATGGCGATTGCCTGTTGTATGGGACGTGGTGGCGCCCTCTGGAGGGAGAGCTCCCTCACGCTGGCTCCGCGACTAAGACATCATTGTCGTCAGTAGGAGGCTTAGTAGGTGGTGTCCTGCGTTATGCTGGATCAGAACAGGCACCCCTGAACACCGCATAAATGACTCGGCAGCAGTGCAGTGTCTCCTCTGGTGGGTTGCCTTAGGACGACCTGACGTTGTCCAGGCCCTGTGGATTGCTGCTGCTTCCTGAACTGTGGCTGTGGACGAAGGCTGGAATGAGCGGCGTGGGTGCTATGCCACTGAAATGACGCGGAAGATAACATAGAATAAAGACACTAAAAAAAACCCAGAGGTAACTGTGTGAAGGTAATACACTCAATGTGCAATAACACCAAAATATGTCCGTCTTTTATCTCTCTGTTTCTCTCAGTCTGTATGTCCACGTTTCGCTTTATCTCTCTGTTTCTCTCAGTCTGTATGTCCACGTGTCGCTTTTATCTCTCTGTTTCGATGACCCGCTCTCTATGTTTCTGCTTCCATCTCTTCGTGTTGACGCATTGTCTGTCTTCTTTTTATCTCTCTGTTTTCTCGCAGGCTTCTTCTTCTTCTTCTTCTTCTTCTTCTTCTCTCTTCTTCTTCTTCTTTCTTCTTCTTCTTCTTCTTCTTTCTTCTTCTCTGTCGTTGTTTCAATCTGTCTCTGTCTCTCTGACTCATTCTACTTGTTTTCTTCTTTCTGCTTCAATTTGTCTCTTTTTTGGTCTCTTTTTTTATTCTCGCCTCCAATTTCCATGTAATACCCCTCCTGCCCTCACACACACACACACACACACACACACACACACACACACACACACACACACACACACACACACACACACACACACACACACACACATAAGGCGTGAGCGCACACGCACCAGAGAGGCGTAGAGAGAGAGAGAGAGAGAGAGAGATAGAGAGAGAGAGAGAGAGAGAGAGAGACTAGAGAGAGAGAGAGAGAGAGAGAGAGAGAGAGAGAGAGTTTATACTTGCGACCATTGATTTCAACTGTTTATAGCATGTCATTAATGTTGACCGACAACAGCTTGTCATAAAGGTCAGCAGTATGTCAATGTAAACCGTTTCTAGAGTACCATCAATGTAAACTGTTCATAGGCTCCATCATGTAAACCGTTCACAGTGTGCCATCATTGTCAACCGTTTACAGCGTGCCATCAATGTCAACCGTTTACAGCGTGCCATTAATAGCCGTGCCATCAATGTCAACCGTTTACAGTGTGCCATCAATGTCAACCGTTTACAGCGTGCCATATTGTCAACCGTTTACAGCGTGCCATCAATGTCAACGTTTATAGAGTGCCAACAATGTCAACCGTTTACAGCGTGTCATTAATAGCGTACCATCAATGGCATACAACCGTTTACAGCGTGCCATCAATGTCAACCGTTTACAGCGTGCCATTAACGTCAACCGTTTACAGCGTGCCAAACAATGCCAACCGTTTACAGCGTACCATTAATAGACCGTGCCAACAATGTCAACCGTTTACAGCGTGCCATTAATAGCGTGCCAACAATGTCAACCGTTTACAGCGTGCCATTAATAGCGTGCCAACAATGTCAACCGTTTACAGCGTGTCATTAACGTCAACCGTTAACAGCGTGCCAACAATGTCACCCGTTTACAGCGTGCCATTAACAGCGTGCCATCAATGTCAACCGTTTACAGCGTGCCATTAACGTCAACCGTTTACAGCGTGCCATCATTGTCAATCATTTACAGCGTGCTAACTTATGACTATAGCGTCCATAGCGTGTGTGCAATGACTATAGCATGCCAGCGTGTGGCAATGACTATAGCATGCCAGCGTGTGTGCAATGACTATAGCATGCCAGCGTGTGTGCAATGACTTTAGCATGCAGCGTGTGTGCAGCGTGTGTGCAATGACTTTAGCATGCCAGCGTGTGTGCAATGACTATAGCATGCCATCAGTGATCATGACCATTGCAGGCTACCAATGACCATGCATGTCATCAATGACTTGCACGTTATCATTGACCATAGCACTACTATCAACGAGTGTGGCGTACTACTATCAACGACCATAGCCTGCAAATCAACGACCATGGCATACTACTATCAACGACCATGGCATACTACTATCAACGACCATGGCATACTACTATCAACGACCATAGCCTGCAAATCTACGACCATGGCATACTACTATCAACGACCATGGCATACTACTATCAACGACCATGGCATACTACTATCAACGACCATGGCATACTACTATCAACGCCCATAGCCTGCAAATCAACTACTATAGCCTACTACCAAAAAAAAAAAAATAGCGCAACTAACCATGCCCATAACATGCTATTAACGGTCGTAGCATGCTATCAATGTCCAGCCAGTACAAGGCACTCCCTGACCAGGACGCAGACCCTGCGCGCTGTGTGTGTATTGTGTCGAGAAGTGTGAATCTAACAGAGCTTGAATCGAAGGTAGACGCTGAGCCGACAAGCAGCCCAGTGAAGGTGAGGGTTTTGTAGTGACACTGAAGACACGGAGACGGACAGACAGACAGACAGACAGACAGACAAAGACAGATAGACAGACAGACAGACATGATTGCAAAACAATACTGCTCCCTGCTTCACCTGCACAAAGTGGTCGCCGAGTTGTTTATTCGGTAACTATGCCAACGACAATGAAATGTCCTGATGGTTTATTGATGTGGTAACCATGACAACGAGGAATCCCCCCCCCAACCCCCTATCCCCGATTCCTGACAACTCTATTTCCGCTGGCCTGTCCTAAATCCCATGCCACCCCTCCATCTCCCTTCGTTTATAACCCCCTTTCTATCCTATCCGTATCCCCATTCTCCATACCCCCCCCCCTTTCCAATAGCCCCCCCCCCCCCCCAACGTCCCCTTTCAATTCCTCCCTACCCTCTCCATCGCCACCCTCTTCTCCTCCCTCCCCCTTCCTTTATCATATGCCACCCTCTCCCTCAACTCCCCCTCCTACCCCCGACCCGTTAACTCCCCTTCCCTCATCCCCCCCCTCCCCCCCCTCTCCCCCACCCCCCCCCCGTCTCCTTCACACTGCTCACCAAATCCAAGCAGAAACCATCGATCCAAACGACAGGCGCCCAGCAAGATCGTCATGTTGCTCAGAAAAATGAGGACATCACGCTCGGTGATAGACATGAACATGAGCAAAGGAGACCATCAAATTATTGATCAGCTGGCATGACGTGACACATTTGTTTTCAGGACGAAATCCAGATGCCCCAGCAAAAAGAACTGGCTCTGTTTTATCTATCAGAAACCCATCACATACTGTTCCAACAACATCCATGGCTTATGGCATTCACGTGCATAATTATCAGAATCTTTCGGATGCACTAGTATGATAAAACGTTTCTAAGGTTAGGGTTAGCATTTTTTTAAACCGAAGAATACTGTTGTTGTTGTCGTGTCGTACCCTGGCTAAAAGACTCCAGGGATCATCCGAATAGCTGAAGCACTTGAACACTATGGTCCAAATGCATCAGCTGGGGATGAGAACATTACGTGTGTGACCGTTTTTGATTACCCCGCCACGTGGGCAGCCATACTCCCATCTTCGAGGCATTTTGGAGACTGGTAATGTTATGCTAGGAGCTTGTCACGACTGAGGACAATCCCCGCATAACTATGCAGAGACATAACATTATTTTGATATAGCCTTGGTGTTCTAGCCTATGTCAACAGGTCCGACACAGCCTTAAGCTAAGGCGTTAAACCTAGGCATGAATAGATAAGTTTACAACTATGTACATTTACTGTATCGTAATAGCAGCGACACAAAAATGAAAGTAAAAATAAATCAGAACCAGAACTGTAGTTATACCAAAGATCACCTTCAACAGATTCCGAAAAGATAGCAAGAAATCAGCAGAACAACAGGCTGACTGAAAATTTTAATCCCTCTTCTAGACCTGACACAGTCCTTTAGAATCACAGTGCCGCTGGCACTGATCCGAGGACCTCTGTTCGGTTGAGAGGTTCTTCTTTTCGTCGTGCACCGCTCAGACAGAGTACTGGTGACTCGAAAGAAGCTTTATGTTTTGTTGTTTGTCGGTGCAGACTCAGCGTTGTACTCTGAAGATCTCTCGCATTGGGTGTCTTTGGGCAAGATTGTCGCCCTTTCAGTCTGGAAGCGTGGACAGGTCTACAGGATATATTCTGCTGTCATGGTGGTTGTACCACAGGGGCACGTGTCGGGAGTCTTTATTGCGGAACTTTGTTATTTAACACGTGGTGCTCGGGTGGCCGATTCTCAAACGCGCCATTTTCACTCTGACCGCCCTGGGCGCTGGTTGAAGATATGTCTGCTCTTGTGGTCTGGTTTCTGTGGAAGCCGTCTTGATCTCTGCTTTATTTTTCATTATATGGTGTTCATTCCTTCGCTTGCTGATCCTTCTGCTCTAGCTACCTTCAGTCGGTCCCCTTCTTCATTGCCGGGAATGTTACAGCTGCTCTAGCTACCCTCCTCTCTTGTCAGCCGGTCCCCTTCATTGCCGGGAATGTTATAGCTGTTCTAGCTACCCTCCTGTCTTTGTCAGTCGGTCCCCTTCATTGCCGGGAATGTTATAGCTGTTCTAGCTACCCTCCTGTCTTTGTCAGTCGGTCCCCTTCATTGCCGGGAATGTTATAGCTGTTCTAGCTACCCTCCTGTCTTTGTCAGTCAGTCCCCTTCATTGCCGGGAATGTTATAGCTGTTCTAGCTACCCTCCTGTCTTTGTCAGTCGGTCCCCTTCATTGCCGGGAATGTTATAGCTGTTCTAGCTACCCTCATCATCATCATCATCATCATCATCATCATCATCATCATCATCATCATCATCATCATCATCATCGTCGTCGTCGTCGTCGTCGTCGTCATCATCACCATCAACGTCGTCGCCATCGTTGTTGTTATTATCATTATTTTCATTACTATCATTGTAATCATTATTATCATTAGTATTATTATCATATTATTGTCATTACTATCATATTGCTATATTATGTTTTTTGTTATTAATAACATCATTATCATTATTACTATCATCATCACTGTTATCATCATTATCATTATTATCACCAGTAGTAGTAGTATCATTATCAGTATCATCATCACCATCATTATATCTGTGTCTGCCCTTCAATCTCAGTTTGCATTCCGCAGATCTAGTTGTTCACTTAAGACCAAAATTTTCTCCGCGGATCGAAGAGACGAGTTACGGTCTGTTCGTCCGTTCGTCTTCATTGTTCGGAATGTTATTTGTCTTCCCTGAAGAAAAACCCGGTGGGTGTCGAAACGCGTTGTGTGTGTTTTGTGATGGGCGTGTTCCTTGGTTCGGCGGCCCAGTAGTTGTTTTCGCTCTCGCATAAGGCACGAGCGTTCCTTTCTGCCTCAGTCTACGTCTTCTTCGGGATTCCTGGTACACTGTCTTTGAAATGAAGGTCACGTTCTCGCCACCTGGAAGTGGACAACAGGCTGGTGGTACTTGCTCATACGGCGTGAACTCTTGGTTCTGTCTCTCCAGGAACTTAAAGTGGCGAAATTTTTTTTATTAATTGTTTCTTGTTTTCTTTTCTTTTTTTTTTTTTTTTTTGCGTACGCAAGCTGGTACTCCTGTGGACACTCCCTGTATAGACAGGCAAGGATTGATCCCATCTATCCAACAAAGGGAGTGGAGTTTTGTGTGTATGACAGTTTTTTTATCCCGCCATCAAGGCAGTCATACTCCATCTTCGGAGAAGGTGCATGCTATGTGTAACGTGTCATCCATACCAACGGCCAAACTGGCCTCTCTTCCGAAAGTTGGTGATGGAATTTTACGTGTGTGCAAGATGTTATGCTTGCGTCCACACACGGAACCTCGGTTTATAGTCTCATTCGAAGGACTGCATTGGAAATGGAGTCAGAACCAATGTTAACTCCGAGGGAAAAAAACCCCCCTGTACCGAAACGGCCCGGCGGAGATTCGAACCCGCAACCCCAAAATAACGAGTCCGGCGCTCTACCACTGAGCTATCCGGCCCCCAAAATGCCGAATGAAGTGGCATCACTGCAGTCTGCTTGTGTCTGTTACTCCGTCCTCTTGGAATGGTCTTCAATGGTCTTCAATGATCTTCAGTTTCTCAACCGGTATGCACAGTCAAGTGTCCCGTCTTTCGTCAATATGTCCATTGCATAAATAGATGTTGATCTGGTTTTTGCACTGTTGCTCCATATTTAAGCGTTGATGTGATGCCAGTCTTGGAAGAGTTCCATCCGGATGTTATGTTCAGTCTCCATTTTGATCCTGAAAGTTTCTGTGCTAGTGGCATACGAAGCCTTGATCACTTTGAGTTACAGTTTATATGGAAAACGAAACAGACAGCACAGTTTCCGAAAACAAGGTGAAATAAATATGAACACACCGAACAAGGAGCAAAGTTTGCTTATGTTCTCAGCAGAACGAAACAGAAGAGTGAATTTTCGACGGGTATCTCTTCTTTAAGCGTTACAAACAAGACATGTAAAATACACAACACAGTTCTGCCTAGACTGTTACCTTTTGAGATTGTGCTGAGGGAAAGACTGCTTTACAATCCTGTGAGATTGAGTCAGAGGGGAAGAGAGGAAGACTCCACTACAATCCCGTGAGACTGTGCCAAGGAGGGAAGACAGGAAGATTCCACTACAATCCTGTGAGGTTGTGCCAGAGAGGAAGACTCCTCTACAATCCTGTGAGGTTGGCCAGAAAGAAGACAGGCCAGAAATCCAGCGACATTGTGCACAGGGGAAGATTCCACTTCAATCCAGTTCCACTACAATCCAGTGGAAGATCCTCTACATCCTGTGAGACTGTGCCAAGGAAGGAAGGAGGAAGATTCCACTTCAATCCTGTGATGAATTGCTCCAGGGGGAAAGAGAGGAAGATTCTACTACAATCCTGTGAGATTGTGCCAAGGAAGGAAGAGAGGAAGATTCCACTACAATCCTGTGATTGTGCTAAAGGGGAAGACAGGAAGATTCCACTACAATCCTGTGATATTGTGCCAAGGAAGGAAGAGAGGAAGATTCCACTACAATCCTGTGATTGTGCTAAAGGGGAAGACAGGAAGATTCCACTACATCCTGTGATATTGTGCCAAGGGGGAAGAGAGGAAGATTCCACTACAATCCTGTGATTGTGCTAAAGGGGAAGACAGGAAGATTCCACTACAATCCTGTGATATTGTGCCAAGGAAGGAAGAGAGGAAGATTCCACTACAATCCTGTGATTAAAAGGGGAAGACAGGAAGATTCCACTACAATCCTGTGATTGTGCTAAAGGGGAAGTGATTCCACTACAATCCTGTGATTGTGCTAAAGACAATCCTGTGATTGTGCTAAAGGGGAAGAGAGGAAGATTCCACTACAATCCTGTGATTGTGCTAAAGGGGAAGACAGGAGATTCCACTACAATCCTGTGATTGTGCTAAGGGGAAGATAGGAAGATTCCACTACAATCCTGTGATTGTGCTAAAGGGGAAGAGAGGAAGATTCCACTACAATCCTGTGATTTGTGCTAAGGGGGAAGACAGGAAGATTCCACTACAATCCTGTGATTGTGCTAAAGGGGAAGACAGGGAAGATTCCACTACAATCCTGTGATTGTGCTAAAGGGGAAGACAGGAAGATTCCACTACAATCCTGTGATTGTGCTAAAGGGGAAGAGAAAGATTCCACTACAATCCTGTGATTTCCATCCACTACAATCCTGTGATTGTGCTATAGGGGAAGACAGGAAGATGCCACTACAATCCTGTGATTGTGCTATAGGGGAAAGAGAGAGGAAGATCCCACGACAATCCTGTGAGACTTCCGCTAAAGGGGGAAGATAGCAAGATTCCACTACAATCCAGTGAGATTGTTACCAGGGTACAATCAAGCGACACTGTGCAAAAGGGATGAAGACTCCGCGCGCTACCAGTGTTGTGAGACAAAGACTCCACTACGATCCTGTCAGATCGCACCAAACGTGAAGGAACTGCAGGGGACTGGAGAAGACAGACGCTCATCATGCCAAACGTGTCGTCTTTTCAGGATCTGCCCGTTCTGCAGCCGACACGGCCAAACAGCCCAAAGGTTAATGAGGGGGTAAACAAACAGCGGGCAGGGTGGGTACCACAGACGAAGCCGCCCTTGGGAGCACTGCATCAGTCACTATGGCGACACAGTCACAGATTTGTTTTTTTTCAGCATTTTGTGGTCTGCGAGGATCAATAGCATGGGCCCAGTCAGTCGTGGTCAATGGCATTGTGTTGATTGAAAGCAAACAGTCGGGCAGATGGACTTGCCGGGGTACAGGTCCCACCGCTTGTAAACCGAGGGAGGGACTATTGCGCCCGCGCGTGCGCGCACTCACGCGCGCGCGCGCGCGCGCACACACACACACACACACACACACACACACACACACACACACACACACACACACGCACACACGCACGCACGCACGCACACACGCTCGCACGCACGCACGCACTCACACACACACACACACACACACACACACACACACACACACACACACACACACACACACACACACACACACACACATCGGACTGGTACAGGTTGAATGTAGGGACTGGTACAGGGACTGGTGTAGGGTGGCAGGTGTAGGCATTGGTGTTGGGACTCGTGTAGGGATTGGTGGGTATAGAGATTGGTGAAGGGAATGTTATAGATACTTGGGTAAGAATAGATGTAGGAATTGGTACAGGCATTGGTGTCGGAACCGCAATTGATTGATGTAGGGACTGCGTATGGATTTTGCTTGGTTCGGGTGCTGATGGAGGGATTGGTGGTTTCGGGTGGTGATGGTGGGATTGGGTGTGGGGGCTGGCACTAGGATTGGTATTGGTGTGGGTATTGGTAGAGGGACTAGGATTGGTATCGGTGTGGGTATTGGTAGAGGGACTGGGATTGATATTGGTGTGGGTATTGGTATAGGGACTGGGATTGATATTGGTGTGGGTATTGGTATAGGGACTGGGATTGATATTGGTGTGTGGTATTGGTATAGGGACTGGGATTGATATTGGTGTGGGTATTGGTAGAGGGACTGGGATTGGTATTGGTGTGGGTATTGGTGTAGGGACTGGGATTGATATTGGTGTGGGTATTGGTATAGGGACTGGGATTGGTATTAGTGTGGGTATTGGTATAGGGACTGGGATTGGTATTGGTGTGGGTATTGGTGTAGGGACTGGGATTGGTATTTGGTGTGGGTATTGGTATAGGGACTGGGATTGATATTGGTGTGGGTATTGGTGTAGGGCTGGGATTGATATTGGTGTGGGTATTGGTATAGGGACTGGGATTGGTATTGGTGTGGGTATTGATATAGGGACTGGGATTGGTATTGGTATGGGTATTGGTAGAGGGACTGGGTGGTGTGGTACTGATGAAGGGATGGTATTGAGACCAGGGTAGATAATGGTGCAGAATTGGCCTAGAGATTAAGGATTTGAATTGGGACTGGTGTAGGGATTAGTCTAGACATTGGAGTAAGGATTGGTGTAGGGATTGTGCGAGTAATGTGTGGGAGCTGGTGTGGGGATTGGTGTTGGAGGGGGGTGGGTGGGGAGCAGTGTAGGAACTACTTTAGAATTTGCTACAAGAATCGAGGTAGGGACTAGCACAATTACTGGCGTCAGACCGGTTTGGTAATAGGTATGGGGACTAATAAGGAAGCTAGTACATGGGTAACTGTGGAGAAATGGTGTGGGGTGTGGTGCAAGGATTAGTGTGGGCTCTGGTGTAGTGACTGGTGAAGAGATTCATGACAGGACTGGTGTGAAGGATTGGTTTGGTGAATTGTGTGGGGGATCTGATTTAGGGATTGGTGTAGGGAGTGGTGTAGGAATTAGTGTAGGGATAAGCATGGGAATGGTGCAGGCATTAATGTGGGACTGGTTTTAGGGGTTAATATGGGACTGGTGTAGGCATTAATGTGGACTGGGTGTAGGGATTAATATGGGACTGGTGTAGGGATTAATGTAGGACTGGTGTAGGGATTAATGTAGGACTGGTGTAGGGATTAATATGGGACTGGTGTAGGGATTAGTGTGGGACTGGTGTAGGGATTAGTGGGACTTGTGTAGGCATTAATATGGGACAGGTGTAGAGATTGGTGTGGGATTGGTGTAGGGATTAATATGGGACTGGTGTAGGGATTAGTATGGGACTGGTGTAGAGATTGGTGTGGGATTGGTGTAGGCATTAATATGGGACTGGGTGTAGAGATTGGTGTGGGATTGGTGTAGGGATTAATATGGGACTGGTGTAGAGATTGGTGTGGGATTGGTGTGGGATTAATATGGGACTGGTGTAGGGATTAATATGGGACTGGTGTAGGGATTAATATGGGACTGGTGTAGGGATTAATGTAGGACTGGTGTAGGGATTAATGTAGGACTGGTGTAGGGATTAATGTAGGACTGGTGTAGGATTAATATGGGACTGGTGTAGAGATCAATATGGGACTGGTGTAGGGATTAATGTGGGACTGGTTTAGAGATTAATATGGGACTGGTGTAGGGATTGATATGGAACTGGTGTAGGCATTAATGTGGGACTGGTGTAGGGATTGATATGGGACTGGTGTAGGATTAATGTGGGACTGGTGTAGGGATTAATGTGGGACTGGTGTGTAGGGATTAACATGGGACTGGTGTAGGGATTAAATGTGGGACTGGTGTAGGGATTAACATGGGACTGGTGTAGGGATTAATGTGGGCACTGGTGTAGGGATTACCATGGGACTGGTGTAGGGATTAATGTGGGACTGGTGTAGGGATTAACATGGGACTGGTGTAGGGATTAACATTGGGACTGGTGTAGGCATTAATGTAGGACTGGTGTGTAGGGATTAACATTGGACTGGTGTAGGCATTAACATGGGACTGGTGTAGGCATTAACATTGGACTGGTGTAGGGATTAACATGGGACTGGTGTAGGCATTAATGTGGGACTGGTGTAGGGATTAACATGGGACTGGTGTAGGCATTAATGTGGAACTGGTGTAGGCATTAACATGGGACTGGTGTAGGCATTAATGTGGGACTGGTTTAGAGATTAATATGGGACTGGTGTAGGCATTAATGTGGGACTGGTGTAGGGATTAATATAGGACTGGTGTAGGGATTAATATGGGACTGGTGTAGAGATCAATATGGGGACTGGTGTGTGGATTAACATTGGACTGGTGTAGGGATTAATATGGGACTGGTGTAGGGATTAATATGAGACTGGTGTAGGGATTAATATGGGACTGGTGTGTGGATTAATATGGGACTGGTGTAGAGATTAGTATGGGACTGGAGAAGGGACAGTGTAAGAAGATGTGTGGATACTGGCGTAAAAATTGGTGCAGAGACCGATGTAAGAACGAGACAAGTGCCGGGTTTAGCGAAGGAATTGGTGTAAAATTTTGTGTAGAGACTGGTGTAGGGACTGGAGTATTTCTTGATATGGGAATAGAGTACGAACTGCCCTAGAGAACTGTGAAGAGGTTGGTGTATAGACTGACATAGGGCCTTGTGTAGGGAATGATGCAAAGATTTGTATGGGGGATAGGTATAGGGGGCTAGTATTAGGATTGGTGTAGAAAGTGATGTAAAGATAGGTGTAGGGGCTGGCATAGTGGTTGGTGTGTGGCGAATGGTGTAGGGACTGGTGTGGATATCGGTATGGTGAATGGTGCAGCGCGAATGGTGTAGGGATAAGTTTGCGGACTGGTGCAAGCACTGGTGTAGACACTGCTATAGGAACTGGTGAAGGGACTGGTGTGGGAATTGGTGTATGGACTGGTTCGCCTACTGGTGGAAGAACCGGCGTGGACAAATGAAGAGAGAGAGAGAGAGAGAGAGAGAGAGAGAGAGAGAGAGAGAGAGAGAGACAGAGACAGAGACAGACAGACAGACAGACAGGCAGGCAGACAGGGACAGAGAGACAAAGAGACTAAAGTTAAAAATTATTTAGTTGCTCTGTCTCTGGACCATTATAATAGGAGTGGAGAATTCTGTGAACACATCTTGCGTCCATCTGCTTAGCATTGAGTCGTTCGTTTCTAAGACTGCTTTGTGTATGCAGATCAAAATTTTGGTCATCATTGAGAGAGAGAGAGAGAGAGAGAGAGAGAGAGAGAGAGAGAGAGAGAGAGAGAGAGAGGCAGGCGGGCGTTGGAGATAGGTGGGTGATAGTGATGACATTGAGTGATTAGGCGAGATAAGGCTTGTTTGTCATCAACGTATTTTTTGTTTTTGTTCTCCGCCAATCTCATATGTTTGCCTGCATTAATGATGTATCCCAAATCGGGAAGCTGACAGATGCCACAATCTAATACTCTCATGATCAGTAAATGTATCAGTAGGAATCATGCTGACGTCTCTGACACGTTTGATGGTTTATCCTGTTGCGTTTGCCTTCTGCCATTCATGCATTGTCAATGGAGTCCAGAAATCTGAAGGCGGCAGATCAGAAATGTTTCAAGAGAAATGGAAAGTATTGACTGGTGACCCTAAACGTCTTGAAACGGTCTCAGAAGTGAAAACTGAATTTGACAAGAATGTCAATGATCAGCTCTCTCTTTCAGTGAAGCAAACAAACATGGCTGGTAGTGAGAGTGTCACTCAAATAGAGCCCACTTGCTGGGCAAAAACAATATATTGATGTTGCTGCTGATGAACAATGAAGAAGAAGAAGAAGAAGAAGAAAGAAGAAGAAGAAGAAGAAGAAGAAAGAAAGAAGAAGAAGAGAAGAAAGAAGAAGATGATGATGATGATGATGATGATGATGATGATGAAGAAGAAGAAGAAGAAGAAGAAGAAGAAGAAGAAGAAGAAAGAAGAAGAAGAAGATGATGATGATGATGATGATGATGATGATGATGATGATGAAGAAGAATGAAGAAGAAGAAGAAGAAGAAGAAGAAGAAGAAGAAGAAGATGATGATGATGATGATGATGATGATGATGATGATGATGATGGTGATGATAAATGTTTCTATGATGATGATGAGGAGGAGGAGGAGGAGGAGGATGATGATGATGATCATAATGATGATGAAGAAGAAAAGAATAATGAAAAGAAGAAGAAGAAGAAGAAAGAAGAAGAAGAAGAAGAAGAAGAAGAAGAAGATGATGATGATGATGATGATGATGATGATGATGATGATGATGATGATGTGATGTGATGACGACAACGGCGACGATGCTGACGACGACGACGACGACGACGGCGACGGCGACGACGACGAAAACGATGATGATGTCACATAATCACTCACCGTAAGTGAAGTCCTGCACCTCGTCCGGCT
>JADBJO010002401.1:260000-268652 GCA_016801955.1 Conus betulinus
AGAAATTTGATTTTTCTGGTATTTTTTCAAGATTTTGTTAAATTCCATGCACCTGCTAAGAAATTTTTCAAACAAGGTCGTAGTTCGGGTGGCGTTCTTCTAATGATAAGAAAAGTCTTCACAGAATATGTCCCAGATCAGTGTAAGTGGTGACAACATATAGTTTATAAAAGTAAACAAAAAGGTATTTAATGCAAACAAAAGATGTATTGATAGTTGCCTGTTATGCGGTGCCTGAGGGAGGGTCGACATACATCACTCTGTTGTCAAAGATGGAATTCTGTGGCTGGAAGACACTTTTGCTGGAAAGAAAACTGAGAGTAATGATGAAAGAACTGAAGTAATGACTGAAATAACTGAGTGATGATGGAAAAATAACTGAGAGTATAATGATGGTAAATGGAACTGAGAGTAAGTAATGATGGAAAGAACTGAGAGTATGATGAATTACAGCATCCTCTTATTTTGGTGATTTGAATGCCCGCACAGGCCGCCAACAACCCAAAGCTGAATGTATGTCTAATTTCTTTCCTAGTGTTGGAAATGATGACAATGATGTTGTCACTGTGTGATGATGATGATGATGATGATGATGATGATGATGATGATGATGCAGCTGTTGCTGCTGCTGATAACGAGGATGATGATGTTGATTATGTTGTTGATGTTGATAATGAGGACAGTGATGATGACGAGTGTGACTCTAACATTAGTATAGAAAATATGAACGCAAATATAGAAAATACTTCAGTGCGGCGCTCTAAGGATTTATAATTCATAAATAAGTTTGGCAAATCTCTCTTGGACTTATGTTTCATGTTTGATCTTAAAATTGTGAATGGAACGTATGGGGACACTTCAAAAGGAGAATTCACCTTTGTGTCACCTAGTGGTAGCAGTCTTATCGATTACTTTGTTGTATCACAAGACCTGCTCAAACATTGCAGTATGGAGGTTGCGGACTGTTTGTTCTCTTGGTATCTGCCATTGGAATGGAAATGGAAAATCGGTAGCATTGATAAGACAGAAGAAAGTCCAGTGTTTTGTGAAGAAAAGTGCATTATATGGTCTGAAGAATGTGCAGAAACCGATAGGGAGGAACTTAACTCAGAAGAGTTTAAACAGTGTACCAGAAAGAGCCGTACAATTCCTTAACATTGATGTTAACTCGTGTTTAGAATTGTTTATGAATGCTTTATGTAGTGCTGCTAGTTGTATGGTGAGATCTGTGGGGAAAAAGAAGAGAGAAGTGAATGATGGTGTTTGACAGCGAGTGTGGAAAAAAGAAAAGAATTGTCGAAAGATGCTTGAACCAATATCAAAGAGCTAAATTAAGTATTGAAAAAAGAACGTAAAACACTTCATGTTAAGGAAAGAAAAGAATACACCACGATGAAAAGAGAGAAGAAAAGAGAATTCGATGAGAAATGATTAGACAAGCTAAGAAAAATCAGTTCATGACTCTAAACTCTTCTGGTCAACAATTAGATCGATTAGTAGAAAATCAGCCATCTATAAAAAAAAAAAAAAAAAATTACTCACAGCAGTGGTATGATCACTTTTTTGATGTATTCAATGGCTTTTTAACAACGATTCCGAGACTCAAATATAGAAGTAGACAATGAAGATCTATGTACAGAAGAACCATTATTTTAACAATGTGATAACAAGAGATGAGGTATATTAAACAGCATCAATCACATGAGATGTGGCAAAAGCGTTGGTCCAGTCAGGGTGTTTGTGAAATGTTCAAATGTACCGATTCTGTTGTTATTGATTTCATAGTAACTCTGTGTTAACTCGCTGTTCGATAAGGGAATCTTTCCCGATGCATGGTCAAATTCGATTATAATCCCTATTCACAAAAAAAGGAGATAATAACAATCCTGATAATTTCCGAGGGGTTGCACTGACAAGTGTTCTAAGCAAAATTTACACACATATTCTGAATAAAAGATTAACTGCATGGGCAGAAAAAGAGAGGAGAAATTGTAGAAGAACGAGCAGGATTTCGATCTGGATACAGTACAATAGACCACATATTTACATTGTATGCTTTAGTCCAGAAATACCTGTTAAAAAAAGACAAAATCATATGTTGCTTTTGTTCATTTCCAGAAAGCTTTTGATTCTGTGAATAGAAATGTCTTGTGGAATGTGTTTAAGGAAAAGTGGTGTGAATGGGAAGTTGTATGCAGCTGTGCGAGGGATGTATGATTCTGTCCTTGCATGTGTTCGTGAAAAGGGTATTTACACTGCTTATTTCAATTGTCCACGTGGTGTAAAACAAGGATGTCTGCTCAGTCCTCAGTATTTGCTTTTTATATTAACGAGCTTGCAGTAGATATTTCAGTGAATGGGAAACGTGGGATTCAAATGTTACCAGGGGCTACTGAGCTATTTTTAATGTTGTTTGCTGATGATGTTATTCTCCTTGCGGATACACCTGTTGGTTTGCAGAATCAGTTGGATGCTTTGAAAAAGGTATCTGATAGATTGCAACTAACAGCAAATCTAAGTAAAAACTAACATCATGGTTTTTAGAAATGGAGGACATTTAGCACAACGTGAAAGATGGTTCTACGGCAGATCAGAAGTTAAAGTGACAAATAGTTATAAATATCTTGGGATGTTTTTCACTACGAAATTAAGCTTAAATAGATGCTGGTTAGAAATGTGTAGGAAAGAAAAAGAAAGGAGTCATTGAAATTTTAAGAACAATGAGAAGACTGAATTCAGATGACTGGGCTTTGTTTTGGGAAATTATTCGACACCCAAATACAACCAGTTTTGACATACGCATCCGAGGTGTGGGGCCTTTTGGTCAACGACCCACGTAAAAAAAGTCCACACATATGCAGTAAAGCGTATTACGCGTGTATCGTTACATACATCAAATAAAATGGTTTATGGTGAAAGCGGTCGATATCCTCTGTTTATACAAACTTATGTCAAATCAATTAAATACTGGTTGAGATTGGTTCATTTACCTACGACCAGACTCTGCAGTCACGCGTATGAAATGCTTTTGCTACACACACGACATAGGAAAAATTAATTGGGTGTCTTGTGTAAAGAAAATACTAACAGAAAATGGTTTTGGTATCGTTTGGCTTTGTCAGGGAGTAGGCAGTACAGCACAGTTTTTATCCGAATTTAGGGATCGTTTAATTTGTTCTTACAGACAAAACTGGCATTCCAGCATGGGATGAAAATGACAAATATGAATGGTTTTCTCTCGTTTAAAAGTAATTTGGAAACGGAAAAAAATGTTTCATGATTGTTTCAAACAAATGGCATAAATATAACTTATCCAGATTTCGAACTAGAACACTGGGTCTCAATGCAAACAAAAAGTGGTTCGAAGCATCGGACAACACAGCATGCCCCATGTGTGTAGAGGGAATTCACACTGAAGACGAAGTGCATTTTGTTTTTGATTGTTCTGCTTACGCAGATATTCGAAGTAGGTGTAAAATTTTCAGGGAGCCAGCTACACAGAGAAAAGATATTACAGCAATTCTATCCAGCAAGAATGAACATAATACCTTATCATTTGCAAGATTTGTAGCAGAAGCTAGTGATTTTCGAAGAAAGAATATTACGAACAAATCGTTGAGCTAAAATGTGTGACGATGTATGAATCACCGTCAGCGCTTACTATGTTTTTTTCGTCGCTTGATGGTCAAAAACAATGGAGTACTACTCTGGTGTGCGGGGTGAGTGAGTGAGTTTGTGTGTGTGTGTTGTGTGTCTGTGGTGTGTGTGTGTGTGTGTGTGTGTGTGTGTGTGTGTGTGTGTGCGCGCGCACGCGCGCGCGCGCGCGCGCCTGTGTGTGTGTGCGCGTGTATGAGCTGGTGCGCGTGTGAGAATGTGTTTGTATACGTGTAGGTGTGTGTTTCCGTGTATAGATTTGAATTTCTAGTTAAATTGTTTGAATTCTATGTTTTTCAATTGCAGATACTTGGCGCAATCTAGTAATACAGTAATTGTAACCCCCATGCCAACAGGGCTTGTCTGCTATTGGCAATAAAACTGTGCCAGTGTCAGTGTCAGTGTCAGTCTCTCTCTCTCTCTCTCTCTCTCTCTCTCTCTCTCTCTCTCTCTCTCTCTCTCTGTGTGTGAGTGGTTCTTTGGTTTCATCTCCAATCTCACCATACCCATTTTACCCCCTCCTCCCACCCCACCCCCGACCCCACCCCTCTCTCTCCTCCCCGCCTTACCCCCTCTAATTCCACATGTCTCTGCATGCTTTCTGTACTTCTTTGCTACAGAGTATGCTATGTGGTCACCGCACTAGCTCACTGACCTTTCTTCTTCACAGTTTGTCTTCGATCTCTTTTTTTCCCTCCACCACACCCGTTTTTTTTTTTTTTTTTTTTTTGTCTTTTGTTTTTTTTGCTTTTTTTTCCTTCTTCTTTTTTTAATTTCTTTTCCTCCTCCCCCCCCCCCCCCCCCTTTTTTTTTTTTTTTTTGTGGTAAAGACGGTCTTTTTTTCCAGTGGGGCCTTCATCCTCCCCCCCCCCCCCCCCCCCCCCCCCCCCCCCCCCCCCCTCCCCACTTTTTCATTTTTTTTTTCTCTTCAAAGCCTCACACACCATGCATTATCTGTGTGTGTTACTTTACCATGGACATACGCTTGCGTTTTCGTTTTTTTCGAGTTTGACACAAGGCGCGTGGGTTTGTTAATGTTCTAATGTTTGGTGCGCTGTCACTTTCGCTCTGTTCCATTTATCACTCACACCGAAAGGAACAATTGAACAAAAGAGCTTTGACGGTAGTACTTATGAAATGGAAATAAAAAATAAGACTTTAAAAAATGGGGGGGGGGGGGGGGGGGGGGGGGGGTTACACTGTTCAGGTAACAGAGTGGAGCGTGTATCAGTATGTTGTTTTTGCTTCCTCCTCCAACTGTAAAAGGCAGAAGACACCCATTATGGCGCCGCCTGTCAAGGACAGCTTCTTGTTCTTTTCTTCTCTCTTCATCCTCGCCTCGCCCCCCACCACTGCACTCCTGCTGCTCCCTCCCCCCCCCCCCCCCCCCCCCCCCCCCCCCCCCTTCCCTCCCACTTAGACAGAGATGATATTATGAAGGATATGTCTTTTTGTGACAGGGCGTTGCAGAGTTGGGTGCAGTTGTAAGTTGGTATGCCGGACTCTTTGTCACGCGCACGCACACCAACACACGCACACGCTCCCCACCCCCACCCACCCACCCTCACACACACACACACACACACACACACTGTCACGGACGGCTCAGCTTTTGAACTCTTTCTTGATAGGTCAACGTAGGGAAACTAGAGTTCTCTTCTGTTCATGGTTTTATTGTTCCCTGGTCACTTTTAGATACGTTCTAGACATTCCGTACTCCTTCATATTCCTTTTCATTCATGAGGATCAGGGTCTCTCTATAGTGGTTTATCGTTGATTTTTTACTAACTTTTTCCTTCTAACCTTTTCGGTGCCCCATCGTTTAGGAGTACGAAACTGTGTTTTTCGCAACCCCGTGTGTGTGTGGGTGTTGGTGTGTGTGTGTGTGTGTGTGTTTCCTTTCTTCCATACTCTTCTATATTTCAGCATATATCAGCCGCGCGTGGACCCTCCCCCCTCATCACCCCTCCACGTTCCTCATTGTGTGTGTGTGTGTGTGTGTGTGTAACTGGGTCTGTTTTTTTTTTTTTTTTTTTTTTTAAGCGTGAAATCAAGTTTCCAGCCACACCGGTAGGGTCTGTTCTTTTTTTTTTTCAGTTGCACGTGCAGTCCATGTGGGTTCCCAACTTCCCTGCATGACTGGCTGCATGTGTGAACTGCTCAGCGGCAGGTTTTCAGTTTGGTTTGGGGACTCGGAGAGATAGGGGGAAAGGATTTCGGGGACGACCACGATCCTCAGTCTAGACAAGTTTCTTGAAGCCATTCCTGGTCTGGCGAACCCCTTCGGTGGGGATCCTGAAGAGTTCCTGGTCACTTCGTTGTGACGTACGTTTTGGTGCCGCCTGCCTGCCCTTCGCCTGGGTCGAGACCGGCGACACTGGGTGTCCCCACCCTACCCTCTCCATCCCGCTCACAAACTGCTGGTATAGTATTGTTCCGTATGGTTTGCTGTTGGTTTAGAATGTGTTTTTTTTTCGTCGGAAGTCTGGAAATTTAAGGTTCTGGTCATAGCCCTTAGACAGATGATGGGGGCGTGTACAGTTTCATATCATAAAATGCGCGTTATTCTTACAAAACCGCAGTTATTGTGAATTGTAAGTCCGCGTATTTTGAGAGTTCTGGGGACCAAAGGTCTTGGTTCCATCATAGTATGGCTTGGTATCAAGCCATAGTCAATGTAAAGTTTTTTTTTTTCCCCCTGTTCGTTTTTTCACTGAGAGACGTGACCGCACAGTTGGCCAGGTTACGTGAATACCCCGCAGTTCGACGATATGTGTGTGAAATCTATAGTCGGGCCGAAATCTTCCATGGTAGTTTTTTTTATGTATGTACATATTTGCGCTTGCCACGGGACTGTAGGTCCCAGCTACGTGTTTGTTTTGTCAAGTCTTGTTCGTGAGCGCGCGGGTGCATCCAGGCGCGTGCGGAGCTCACTAAATTCTCGGGCGGCGGCGCTCGCGTTCCCCATCAGCACTCTCCATCGCCCTGCTCCTTGTCTGTGTTGTGTTCCTGTTCCTCTGTGTAAAAATGTGTGTGTGTGTGTGTGTGTGTGTGTGTGTGTCATTTATTTAACGTCTTTCCACTAATCGTGATATTAGACGGGGAAAAAAAGTGCACGAGTAAGAGAGTAAGACTTGTGCATGTCTAAACTGTATGGAGTTCTACATATTCACGTACGTGTGTATACATATGGATGCTTAGGCATGAAAATGTATGTGTATTTGAATGTAGGAAGAATATATAGCTACACGATTATAATAATAGCAAAAAAAAAAAATCAACAAAATTATAAACATCGCCCCCCCCCCCCCCCCCCCCCTCCCCTGACCCCATCTCTTCTACCCCTCCATCACTTCCGCATTAAAAAAAAAAAAGATGATTATAGATAGTGACCATTTGGACTGTTCTCTAGACTTTCAAAAAAGTCATAAGTCAAAGCTGGTGAATCGAATATACTGAGCGGGTTATTCTGCGATAAAACTGGAATGAATATCTTCAAGTTTTGACATGAAAGAATGTGATTAGGAGATATTTTGTATCCACAAATGCAAACTATATTTTTGACATATTTTGTTTTGAAAGCATCAAGTTTCCATCTATACATTAAGGAAAGTAATTTTTTAGTCGTTATAAAGTTATCTTTTATATTTTGAATATTAATATGGTCTTGGTCGTTTTGATGTTTCACTTCATTTTGGAAAACATTCCAAATGTGCGACCTTAGTAGGCCATAATGCTCGTGCAAGGAAAGAGGAAAATAAAGGTATTCAGAATGAGAACCACACTTAGCGCCATGTTTAGCTGCCCTGTCTACCTTTTCATTATAGTATAAAGAACAGTGAGATGGTATCCAACAAAACGTTATCTGGGTACCCCTTACAATTAGCATGTGTATTAAACAACTAATTTCCATAATCATTTCTGGCCGGATGTGCAGTGTAAGGCTTGTAATGCCTGCAAAACGGATTTAGAATCTACACAAAAAAGAATCTGAAATATAGTTTGTGGGAAGTTGATCAAATAATTTAAGGCCATAAGTATTGCTGTTAGTTCTGCTGTAAATATGGACTTGTGTAATCCAATATAGAACGATTTCTCAATTTTCAAATCAGGGATTAAAAAGGCACACCCTGTCTTACTGCTTATACAAGAACCGTCTGTGTATACCTTTAAATGACTTGCGTAGTTCTCTTCAATATGGCTGTTAGTATAACTGGCTAGCATATTTATGTTTTCGTCTTTGTGGGGGTGGGGGAAGGGAGGTGTGCATGTAGAGGGTATTGGATATTACATGTTGAATTGTTTGACTCAGGGCAGGATTATGTTATTGCACAATTTTGATGTGTATATGTCGTATGCTTATGCTGGTGAGCATAAATTTTGATAATCATTAGTGAGACAGTTGATTAGCGAACTTTGTGCATTGTAGATGCTGTGAGTTTCCATACAAGAATTTTGCTGAATCACGGAACTGGCGTAGGCTTTCAGCCCCTCTGTGTTTCTGGTTAACCTCAGAGTTCTGTAAACAAATATTGATATCATATGCTCGCGGATTTGTTTTTCTTTGTCTGTAGCGATTTGTCGACCTGTAATCCGTCCTTCCAGAAATGAGGGGAAAAGAGGAATTTAGAGAGGTGGAGTCTGGATATCACTTCCCCGTTATTGTTTCCTTTTATTTATTGCAGTCCCTTTGCTTTGTAAGCAGATGTGGGATTTTGGGCTAATATACTGTGCACAAAAAGAAACGCATATTTTTATTTCAGTCATTTCATGCGTCATTTAGCATTCAAAATATTACAACCACAGAAGAAATAAGACATCAATCTACTGTTATGTCTATTCATTATGTCTGACTATTCACACTGCACAGAGTTCCCTGCTATACGGGGTATGTTTCTGTCCAAATTTTCCTGAATGTTTTCAGAGGAAAAAATATGCGTTTCTTTTTGTGCACAGTATAGTAGAATTTATTAGGAGAAAGGAAAAAAAAGGAACAAT
>JADBJO010002401.1:272120-302120 GCA_016801955.1 Conus betulinus
AGGATCTCTGGTTGCATCGTGTTACCTTAGGGTTAAGTGAGGTGCATCCACCCCCTCCATGTGGACTGCGGGCTGTGCCGGAATTTAGAGCTCCAGTGTGAGTCAGTGTCTTTTACTCGCCGGTGGGCGAAGCGCACCGTGGCAGACATACTACCCGGCATGACTAGCCCAACCACCGTAGCGTCCACCGGCCTGACCACCCGAACTGTGTATTCGTCCTGAGCTGGCAATCCTATTTTCTTAGCCACGACTGCCACAGGACAGACCAGCCTATCTGTAGAGATGGAGGATGGGTAAGGCGGTAGTCAGCTCTGCATTCCAGAACTGGGGAGATATCAAGGCCTTCCGCCCTGAAGGTCTACTAAGCCTGCTGGCCCTCCGGGATTTACACCTCGTCCACATGCTCCGTCGTATCCAGGTGTCTCTCCTGAGGAACTGCAGGCCCGCTACCGATGCGATGAGGAGCGCCATGAAAGAGAGAAGCAGGAGAGAAACGAAAGAGAGGAAAAGGAGGAGAAAGAGAGGCGAGAAGAACGAAGGTGGCAGCTAGAGATGGAGGAGAAGAGGCTAGAAAAGGAGAAAAGGGAACGGAGATGGCAGTTAAAGGAGGAGGAAAGAGAACGAAGATGGCAGTTAAAAGGAGGAGGAAAGAGAACGAAGATGGCAGTTGGAGCTGGAAGAGAGAAGGGTGGATAGGGAGAGGAAGGAGACTGTACCTGATCTAAAAGCGATTCTGCAAGCTGAGCAGGAGAAGATGAGGCAAGAGCTTCTGGAGCAGCTCAGCCAATACTCAGAGCCCGAAGAGCCAGCAGCCGCGCTCTCCGCCTGGGTCCTCCGGGGTAGAACTTCCAGCCCCGCCGTTTCCTGAACCATACTTGGCTCCTAGTATCAAAATGCCCATGTACCACGCACAGACAAATATTGACACCCACATCGAGCATTTTGAGACTATGGCCGCCGCTTATGGACTCTGAGAGACAGAAGGCCCTCTACCTTACAGGTGGTCTCACGGGGAAGGCCAAGGAGGCGTTCATCAACGTAACCCCCAGAGCCTCATATGAGGAGTTAAAGACGGCCTTGCGCTCTAGACTCCATATGACTGCAGAGTCATACCGCAAGAAATTTCGAATCATGGAGAAGAAGCCTGAAGAAACTTTTCGCCAGTATGGAGAACGACTTCGTGTTTTCGAATACTGAATCGAAGCTTCAGAGATGCCCATGAAAGACTGCTTACTCCTGGAGCAGCTGTCCAATTCCGTGTCCCAGGGTTACAATTTAAGCTGGGTGAGACTCAACCCAAGACGTTCACTGAGGCCGTAAGATAACTGAGGCATTTGCTGACGCCCGTCGCCACTTTTTTGCTCCACCCATTCATTCAGCGGAATTCACCAGTGGATTCCAGGGGACCTCCCAAGCGCTCTCCTACAAAGGGGGAAAAGCAAGAAGCTCCGCCAAAGCCGGCTTCCACCTCCAAGACGTGCTTTGGATGTGGAAGACCTGACCATTTCTTGCGGGACTGCCCAAACCGGAAGACCAAGCTGGGACTATGTACCAGGAGAGAACAGGTCTCTTATGGAGAACAGTAACTGGAGAAACCGGTGTGTCCTTCTTTCCCCTCCGTAGTCCAGGGAGATATCGTCGAAGCCATCCGAGATACCGGAGTCACCACCGTCTTCGTCGACGCTCAGCTGGTACCTGCAGGCGCTCGACGGCAAGGGAGCAGCGTTGGGTTGGATAGAGGAGAGTTTTTGTGTGACTCGGGACAACGTCCCCATTGAGGTATCGACTCTGTACTTCAGGGGAACTGTGTGGGCCGTAACCCTGTGTCAGCCGGCTTACTCATTGTTGATAGGCAATGAGGTGACCTTCTTAGATGGCACGACCCGCCAGGTGTCGACAGAACTACCGCCCGAAGTGCTGCTCGTAGGAGTCATGACCCGGTCCCAGGCCCGTAGGCAGCAGGAAACACTGAAACCTCTCCTGAAACCCTCTCTCCCAGCATGATACCATGAATATGGATCCTGAAAAGGTGCGGACCTGCAAGAGAGGATTAGCTGGGAACTGCCCCGAGAGACCAGGAACCACAGTGTCCAGTTCACCCGAAGCAAGGGGATCCTTCATCGGAAATACCACTCTGACAAGGTCCAAGCAACTCAGCTTGTGTCCCCAAGCTGTTGCGCCCTATGGTGCTTAGGCTTGGACATGACACGCCCATGGCTGTACTGCGCGACCAGTGGACAGGTCAAGCAACAGAAGGTCAACCTCGAACCCAGACAGAATACGAGCTTGAGCTCAAGGACAGGATTGCGCGTCCATGTGTGAGCTCGCCCATCAGAACCTGGCCCAAGCCCAATGAAGATACAAGACATACTGTGACCGGAAAAGTCGTGAGCGCTGGGTCGAACCTGGAGATGAGGTGCTGTTGTTGTTGCCCCTACGGCATAACAAGTTACAGTTGGCATGGCAGGGACCTTTCCCCGTGATCAAACATGTGGGCGATGTTGACTATGTTGTCACAATCTGGGGTAAAGAAAAGCTCATCCATGCCAAACTGCTAAAGAAAAACGTGAGGGGGGGGGTGAGGTGCCAGTCTGGATATACTCCAGTAGTCATGGAGGACATCGTGGAGGATCTGCCCACTACCTTCCAAGTTCCATGCCTGCTCCTACAGCAAGAGGAGACCTGGAGGGATGTCAAGTTCTCGTCTGATCTGTCTCCCGGAAGGCGCCAGGAACTAACCGCTCTCTGTGAAGAGTTCCAGGATGTGCTGACGGATGTTCCACTACGATGTAATTTGGGAGTGTGCTCTCTGGAGCTGAACCAACATGAACCTATCCATGTCAAGCAATACCCTCATCCTCTCTCCCAAACAAATGTCAAGGATGAGATCCACGCCATGCTGAAAATGGAGATGATTGAACGTTGTAGTTCACCCTACTCGTCTCCTGTACTGTTGGTAAAGAAGTCCAATGGCAAGATGCGGTTTGCGTCGATTTCCGACGCTTGAACAAAGTACACCATTTCAATGCAGAACCTATGCCCGATGTAGATGTTCGCCCAGCTAGCAGTTCTTTTCCAAATTAGACCTCGCGAAGGGGTATTGGCAGATACCCATGGACCCAGTAGACCGGGAAAAGACTGCGTTCACTACCCCAGAAGGACAGTTCCAGTTCCTTGTGATGCCCGTTGGGCTGAGGACAGCAGGAGCTGTCTTTAGTCGCATCATGTGGCTCATGCTAGAGCCTCTGCAATTGCCTGAAGCCCAGAGAACTTCATCGACAACATATTGCTGGCTAGCAAGGGAGTGGGAACGTCACCTAGAGGTGCTGCGCATTCTGTTTGCTCGTCTCTGAGAGGTACAGCTGCCTGACCCACCAAGTGTCTCCTAGTGGACAAAGAAATTGGATTCCTCGGTCATGTGGTGGGCCAAGGATACATCCTCCCGGAGGGGGACAAACTCAGGAGAATCCAGGATGCGGTGCCACCGAATACCAAAAAGGAGTTGAGGTCGTTCTTGGGCTTGGTCGGGTATCATAGGAAGTTTGTGCCCCACTTTGTGAAGATGGCTCGTTACCTCACAGACAAGACCGGAGCCAGGCAGCCCGACAAAGTCACCTGGATGGAGGACCGATCAGCAGGCATTCCAATCCCTTAAGGAAGGTCTGACCTCCCGACCTATCCTCCAGTTAGCAGATCCCTGCAAGCCCTTTCGTCCTCCACACCAACACCTCGGGAGTGGATTGAAACCAGTGGCATATGCTAGCAAAAAGCTTGTGGGAGCAGAGCACCATTACCATACGATCGAGCTGGAGTGCTTTGCCGTCGTTTGGGCTGTGAGACGTTTTTTTACCCATACCTCTATGGCAGGAATTTCGTCCTCGAAAACGACCACCCACTTCAGTACCTTCATCGAATCCGGCCCGTCAGTCGTCTTTATGGGGTGGGGCAATTGAGCTCCAGAGTATGGTGTTCCAATTCAGGCCAAACCCCAGGAAAGAAAATGTGGAGGCTGATTATCTCAGCCGCATGGAGACATCATGATTCTGCAGTGTGAGATATCGACTGGTTAATGGCAGATTGTACAAATTTTGTGGTCAATGATCTGTGTCATTGGCGCCGTGTAGAATATGTCAAGAATTTTGTACAGAAGTTCCTTTGTTTTCTTTTAGCTTAACAGAACGTTTCGGGTGCTGAGATAGTTCGTACCTCTGACGTACGGAACTTTTTTGGTGGGGGGCGTTGTCACGGACGGCTCAGCTTTTGAACTCTTTGATGATAGGTCAATGAAGGGAAACTAGAGTTCTCTTCTGTTAATGGTTTTATAGTTTCCCAAGTCACTTTTAGATACATTCTATACTTTCCGTACTCCTTCATATTCCTTTTGATTCATAAAGATCAGGGTTTTTCTATAGTGGTTTTTCGTTGATTTTACTTTTTCCTTCTATCCTTTTGGGTGCCCCATCTTTTAGGAGTACGAAACCGTACTTTTTTGCAGCCCCGTGTGTGTCTGTGGGTGTTGGTGTGCATGTGTTTCCTTTCTTCCATACTCTTCTATTTTAGCATATGTGAGCCGCCCGTGGACAGTCCACCCTCATCACCCCCGCACGTTCATTTTTTGTGTGTGTAACTGGTCTTTTTTTTTTTTTTTAGAGTGAACTCAAGTTTCCAGCCACACTAGTAGGGTCTGTTCTTTTTCAGTTGCACGTGCAGTCCATGCAGATTCCCAACTTCCCTGCATGACTGGCTGCATGTGTGAACTGCTAAGCTGTAGGTTTTCGGTTTGGTTTGGGGAGTCGGAGAGACAGATGGGAAACTATTTCGGAGGACCACGATCCTCAGTCTTAGACAAGTTTCTTGAAACTATTCCTGGTTTGGCGAACCCCTTCGGTGGGAATCCTGAAAAGTTCCTGGTCACTTTGTTGTGACGTACGTTTTGGTGTCGGCTGGCCTGCCTTTTGCCCTGGGTCGAGACGGACACTGGGTGTCCCACCCTACCCTCTCCATCCCGCTCACAAACTGCTGGTATAGTTTTGTTCCGTATGGTTTGCTGTTGGTTTTTAGAATGTGTATTTTTCGTGGGAAGTATGGAAATTTTAGGATCTGGTCATAGCCCTTAGTAGATGATTGGGTGTGTACAGTTTCATATCATAAAATGCGCATTATTCTTACAAAACCGCAGTTATTGTGAATTGTAAGTCCGTTTATTTTGAGCGTTCTGGGGACCAAAGTGGTCTTGGTTCCATCGTAGTATGGCTTGGTATCAAGCCATAGTCAATGTAAAGTTTTTTTTTTTTTCTTTCGTTTTTGACTGAGACGTGACCGCACAGTTGGCCAGGTTACGCGAATACCTCGCAGTTCGACGACATGTGTGTGTGAAATCTGTAGTCGGGCCGAAATCTTCCATGGTAGTTTTTTTTTTTTTGTGTACAGTATATTTGCGCTTGCCACGGGACTGTAGGTCCCAGCTACGTGTTTGTTTTGTCAAGTCTTGGTCGTGAGCGCGCGGCGTGCACATCCAGGCGCGTGCGGAGCTCACTAAAATCTCGGGCGGCGCTCGCGTTCCCCCATCAGCACTCTCCATCGCCCTGCTCCTTGTCTGTGTTGTGTTCCTGTTCGTCTGTGTAAAAATGTGGGGGTGGGGGAAGGGAGGTGTGCATGTAGAGGGTATTGGATATTATATGTTGAATTGTTTGATTCAGGGCAGGATTTTTGATGTGTGTATGTCGTATGCTTATGCTGATGAGCATAAATTTTGATAATCATTAGTGAGACAGTTGATTAGCGAATTTTGTGCATTATAGATGCTGTGAGTTTCGATTCAAGAATTTTGCTGAATCACGGAACTGGCGTAGGCTTTCAGCCCCTCTGTGATTTCTGGTTAACCTCAGAGTTGTGTAAACAAATATTGATATCACATGCTTGCAGAGTTGTTTTTGTTTATAGCGATTTGTCAGCCTGTAATCCGTCCTTCCGGAAATGAGGAAAAAAGAGGAATTAGAGAGGTGTAGTTTGGATATCATTTCCCCGTAATTGTTCCCTTTTATTGATTGCAGTCCCTTACTTTGTAAGCAGAGGAGGGGTTTAGGGCTAATAGAATTTATAAAGAAAAAAGAAAGAAAGAAAAAAAGAAAGGAACAATCAACACATTGCAAATTAGGGTTCTTCCCTGTAAATTGGAGCAAGTTAGCAAGGAGGGAGGGGGTTTGACAGTGCTTACCTCTCCTAGCATAGTCACATAAGACACCCCAGCAGCAGCTCCATATTCCGGAACTATATACAGACCATGATTGGCTTGCAGAGTTTGTTTCATCACCTTCTCTCTGGTGCTTCGTCCCACCTTTTGGTCACCTGCCCATTTCCCCACCTTCCTACGTCTTCACACCTTCTCTGCACCTTCCTGCCCTGGGAGCGCTGGGCCGCTGACGCCATCCTGACCGAGATGGGAGCCCCACTGGGTGCCTGCACGAGGCCTCGCCAGCCACGGAGATCGCCGTCAGCTGGAGAACTCCCGCTGGATCCCCGGACCGTGAACCCCGTCGGCGTGGCTTCTGCGGCGCTGCAAGGACTCTCGTCCTCCGCTCCCATGGTGAGTCCCTTCGTGTTCTTTTGTGACTGTTGCTGGAGAGAGTGTGGCCTGTCTCCCCTTGCCCTTGTATGTGTGCTTGTGCAAGAACAGTAACTGTCGCCCGATTCACGGGATTTGAGACCAAGGTTCGCTGTTCTTTGAAGGAAGTGACTGATGCAGCGTGTGGCACATGCTCATGTATGCTGGGAGTTAAGAAAACTCAGCATATTTATCTCTGATATTGGTTGTGTGTGTGTTGTGTAGTAGATCCTTTATGCTGGGGATGTCCCTCATCTTATCTTTGGGTTGAGTGGGGTGGTAGCATTTTAAGTTGGGTGTAAAGGAGGGGTGGTATAGTGGGGGAAGTCCCAAGGGTTGGTGTTTTGGATTATATTTTTCTTTTGGGAGCGCGTTTTTTTTTTTTTTAACCCGTGTAGATAGCTCAGATTTCTCTATAGGCACTTTCTCCCGACTGTCATTTTCCTCTTCTCTACTTTTCTTTCTGTCTGTTTTTTTTTTTTTTTTTTTTTTTTTGCTGTCCCAACCTCTGCACTACCTAAGAGGCAGTGCACCCACGCCGTTCATTCCGACACCCTGCCTACAGCCACAGCCCGGGCAGCCCCGCCGCAGCCCCAAAGGGAGCAGTCATATCAAGTAAAGAGGCAACCCACCAGAGGAGACTCTGCACTGCTGCCGAGTCACTTCGGTGGTGTTCAGTGGCGCCTGTTCTGATCTAACATACGCAGGACACCACATACTAAGCTCCCTACCGACGACAATAATTGCTTAGTCGCGGAGCCGGCGTGAGTGAGCTCTCCTGGAGGGCGCCACCACGTCCGTCCAACGACTGCCTCCATGGACTCGCCGATACCGGTGACCCCTACGGAACCAAACCAAGGCCACAGACGTGGAGAGGTCATGGAAATTGAGGTCACCATGAGAGCATAGCATGAAGGGCCACAGAATTTGAGACATTTCTTTTTATGCTGATCAGTGAGGATGAGGATGAGAATGATTAAGATGATGCTACGGATTTCCATGTCAGTCTGAGACTACATGACAGGGCTGTACTCTACGCTTCCTTTCATATATCCCGGCGTCAACCAGGGCCGAGAGATACAGGCACCAGCAGTGTTGGTCAGGAAATTTGAGCAACACTCTCAGAAACGCATCCATTAAGTGGATGAAACTCCACTGTGTGGTCCCAGTCTTCCCAGCTGAGTCCGCCGCACACTCAACTCTGGTTAGGAGCCGGTCGGGGCAGAAAACCCCACATGACTCTGATTCGAACCCACGACCTCCCAGCCGGGAGTCCGCGACGCTAACCACACTTCGTCATGGCGGCTGGTCCTTCTGTCTTTTTGTTCTTCTGTATGGCCCTTTCCCACAGAGTGTGATTGATTTTTGTTGGTGCTTGTCCATATGTAATAAAAGTGTTGTCTTAGTTGTTTACCGTTGCCTCCTTGTGTTTGTCCGTGAGTGTGTGGCGAGTAGCGGATCCCGCCTGGCCCCTCTCCTGAACTCTGTCATTTTGGACGCGCGCGCGCGCGCGCGCGCACACACACACACACACATATATATATACATACATACATACATAACACAACACAACGCAACACACACACACAACACAACACACACATACATACATAACACCACACACACACACACACACACACACACACACACACACACACACACACACACACACACACACGTGCGCGCGCGCGCGCGCGCGTGCAACTTAACACAACACTCACATAAGCACGCTCGTCCATAAAACAGACCGCAGCCTTTACATTGTAGCATATATTTCTTTATGCAAATTGTCAGGCTGAAAGATATCATACATAGCAAACTACAAACGAATCAACATGAGCACGCACCAAAAAATTGAAGAAATTAACACATACAAAATTACATAGATATATAGATAGATAAATCGATAGATAGACCAATAAGTAGAGTGAGTGTTGTGTATCTTGCCTGAAGACCTAAGAGGTCGAAACGCGTCGTGTTTCGTCTTGTGATTCGTATGTCTACATTTTTTTTTTTTTTTGGCGGTGCGTTATTAGTAACTTTTAAAATTTGTTTAAATAGAGAAATCAATCGATCAATGAACAAATAAGTAAATGAATAACACGAATGTCGCCCTGAATATGAGTCATGCTTCTTACCTTATACAGAGATCTGTATACAAGAAGTAAGCACACTTGGCTTCAAGGGGAGGACACTCTTGAAGAGTTACCTTTCATGGGAGCATGCTACCACGCCCGACGCTGAACCAGAATGACGCACCTGGCGCTCCAGTATATAATCTCCCAAGACTGGCGGATGTATGTATATGTATGTATGTATGTATGTATGTATATATATATATATATATATACATAATGTGTGTGTGTGTGTGTGTGTGTGTGTGGAGGAGAGACATACAGACGGACGGACGGACAGACGGAGAGGCACCTGTCCTCACTGTGTTGATAACGCTCTCGTCCGCCATTGTTTATCGCCCTTGACAAGATCTCTGCTTCACGTCAGAGTGAACTGACCATACGACACTTACACTGAGTTCCCTTTCAAACTGAGAGCATTTTATTGACACACTACCGCAAGCGGGGCCGGAATAGCTCAGTGGTAGAGCGCCGGACTCGTAATCTTGGTGATCCCGGGGTTGCGGGGTCGAATCTCCGCCGGGCCGTTTCGGTACAGGGGGGGATTTTCCTCGGAGTTAACATTGGTTCTGACTGACTCCATTCCCCATACAGTTCTTCGAATGAGAATAAAACCCCGAGGTTTTCCGTGTGTGAACGCACACATAATATCTTGCACAATACGTTAAATCCCATCACCAACTTTCGGAAGAGAAGGCCAGTTTGGCCGTTGGTATTGAGGACAAGTTACACATAGCATGCACCCTGCGCAAGAAATGGAAAGAATGAAGTACAGAAATGGAGTGAGCGATATTGAATGATATGGACTGATGAAACGGGAAACGACTGAATGAAGCGCCAGCTGCAGCTCTTCGGTCGGCACTACCCAGGTAGGCTGCCCGTTGTGTAAACGAGTGTGGATTGTAAAGCGCTTAGAGCTTGGTCTCTTGCTGAGAATAGGCGCTATATAAGTATTCATTATAATATAATATAACAAAGCAACACGTGGTTTCAGTTTTCACTGACACAGTGAAGTCGACCACTCGGAATCACACTTTGATTTGGGCTTGTTTTTCTCATGTCTTGTCGCTCGACATCTCCATGTTTGTTTGTTTTTCTGAGTGAGCATACTCAGGACACCACTCACGAACACACGGCAATGATTGCTAGTAGAGCAAAAGCAGACTAGCTGGGCCGCCAAAACGAAGGAACAAATGACTGAAAAAAAAAATGACGTGTTTCGACCTATTGGTTCATGTTCAGGTAGGACAAACATTTAAAACAATGGGGAAAAAAACACACGAAAAAACAAAGGACGGACAAACCAGTCCTTTATCTCTTCGATCTGGGTACAAGATTTGAATGTTGTGTGTTCTGCCAGAAGAAGACCCGATAGATCGAAACGCGTTGTGTTTGTAATTTGTTCGTTCGTTCGTTTTATTAGCGGTCCAGTAATTCTACTGCGTTGTATCAATATTGTACTTTGTTTTGTTCCATCGTTTAGCGGTCCAGTAATTCTGTTGCGTTGTATTTATTTAGTAATTTGTTCCTTCTTTTAGCGGTCTAATAATTCTGTTGCGTTGTATTTATTTAGTAATTCGTTTGTTCCTTCGTGTAATTAGCGGTACAGTAATTATGTTGAGTTGTATTTATTTAGCAATTTGATCGTTCCTTCGTTTAATTAGCGGACTAGTAATTCTGTTGCGTTGTATTTATTTAGTAATTTGTTCGTTCCTTTGTTTAATTAGCGGTCCAGTAATTCTGTTGCGTTGTATTTATTAAGCAATTTGTTTGTTCCATCGTTTAGCGGTCCAGTAAGTTTGTAGCGTTGTATTCTTTTAGTAATTTGTTCGTTCCTTCGTTTAATTCGCGGTCCAGTAATTCTGTTGCGTGGTATGTAATTTAGTAGTTTGTTTGTTCCGTCGTTTAGTTAGCGGGTCCAGTAATTCTGTAGCGTTGTATTCAGTTAGTAATTTGTTCGTTACTTCGTTTAATTAGCGGGTCCAGTAATTCTGTTGCGTGGTATTGATTTAGTAATTTGTTTCGTTCCTTCGTTCGTGTAATTAGCGGTTCAGTTCTTCCGTTTCTACCTCTTGTTTCAACTTTGGCCTGCAGTCACCCCATGTCCAAACCACTCATTGCAAGGAGGCAGAGCCGGCGAGTAGGAGTGCGTCCCTCCCTCGGGGGCGCCAGCACGTCCATCCAACGACAATCTCCCCCAGAAGCAGCCAGTGCCAAAGAACTTGACAGGAATACCCCACGGTCACAGACGTAGAGTGGGGGTGGGTTGGGGGTTGGAGGGGAGGGAGGGCGATTTGCAACTGAGGTCATGGGGAGGGCAAGGAGGGCAAGATGTGAAGGCCACAGATTTTTTCTTTTTGCCCCTGCATCATGCTTTAATTAGATGAGGATGTGGAAGTTTTTTTTTTTTTTTTTTTTTTTTTTTTTTTTTTTATTAAAGTGGTGATGACTGTTGCGGGAATTGGAACCACTAGAGCAAATAAAAAAAAAAAAAAGAAGACAAAAAAAAAAAAAATACTGGGCCGTCAAACGACGAAGGAAACAAACTGCGAAAACAAACACAACGCATTTCGACCTGTTGGCTCTTTTCCAGACAGGATAATAAAATTGAAAAACAATGAAAACAAAAGGACGTACAGGCGGTCGCTTATCTCAATAATCTTTGGTCTTGGGGAAAGAATTAAAACTACACTCTGCAACTGAGAGGTTGAAGGGGGAGAAGAAACAGGTTGATATAATAATGATATAATGATAATGACAATAGTAATGATCATAAAACTAGTAATAATTTATAATAATACTAGTAATAGTGATGATGATGATGAGGATAACAACAATAATATAGTAATAGTAGTAATAATAACAACAATAAGAAGAACAACAATAGAGAGAAGAAGAATTAGACTAATTGTATCATAATCATACGCTGATAATGCTACTAATAATAACAGTTATTATAAATAATAACAATAAGAACAACAAGAACAAGAAGAAGAAGAAGAAGAATGAGAAGAATGGTGAAGATAATATAGTTCTGATAGCAATAACAAAAAGAAGAACAATGATAATAATAATAATAGTAATAATAATAAATGATAAATAATAATTATAATGACAATAACAGCAGTAATAATAACAATGATAATGATAGTAATGATAACAACAAATGAAAATAGTAATAACAATAAAAATAAATACTAATAATAATGATGATAATAACTGGAAATTTAAGATAAAGCTGTGAGCTTACACGGTGGTCTGAGACAATATCACACACACACACACACACACACACACACACACACACACGCGCGCGCGCACACACACACACACACACACACGCGCGCGGTTATAGACAGACAGACAGGTAGACAGATACATAACTGTGTGACGTGTAATCAATGTTCCTGTGCAACTCGCGTTTTGCACACAATTTTAAAGTCATTCTTTATTTTGGCTCAGGCAAACGTTCAAGCTGTCTAGCCCCTGATTCCGTTTCGTTCCGGCCAAATCCACATGGCCAACATCAGTTTGGCTCTCACGGAAGATGAGGTGAATTCCGAACGCAAAAACAAAGCTGTATTGGAGTCTTGGTTTACAAGAGTGTGACGAAGCTCCGTGGTGCATTCCATGTCATGCGCCACCCACAATGAAACATACTCTTTTAGAGTGTGTGGGGACTTGCATGATGCGAGACACAAACATTTTACAGCAGACTCCATGAGAATCCTGTTCAGAGATGTTCCGCCTGATGCGATCTTTGAAATCTTGAAAGAGATTAACATTTTTCATCGGATCTGAGATTGTACAGTGGAAAGTTTTTTTTGTTTTTTTTTTTCACAAAATTTCAGGTGGGTTTTCAGATGTGTGTTTAAAGAGTTGTGTGAATGAATGATTTGTGAGTTGATTTGAACGTGGTGACAGTCCTGATATGGCCCTTCGCGGTCAGCTGGGCTATAAGCGACATTACCTTACCACCTTACCTTACCAAACTCCACCCTTGCCAAATTCACATATTGTGCAGAGATTTGCACAGTATTTTGCACTGCGTGGGAACATGGATGACATAAGCCATACACGTACATACAACATACCTTGCATAACACAGTACGTTAATGATGGATATCTTTATTTAAGTCGGATAGGATTCGGCTCTGCTCATTTTTTTTTTAGCCAATCTTGTTGATATACCACATGCAATTTAATACAAATGATATGAACAATGTATGCCACACGCCAGTTGATGTGAATGATATAAATAATCAGTCTAGAATATGTTAGTACAATAAGCCAGTTGATGTAAATGATATAAACGATCAGGAATGAATGTGTCAGTGCAGCAAAAAATAGTGACAACAACAATGGCAGCAACAGTGGCAACAACGACGACAACAACAACAATATATGATAAATAATAATGATAACAACGACAAAAAAAAAAGCAGCAACAACAATAATAGTAATAATAATAATAGTAATGACAGTATCACAGTAGAGTGGGTAGCTATTTTTCTTTCCAATATATAAAAAAATAAAATCACTAATTACCAGGTTACAAAAAACCGTTGAAATATTTTTTTTTTTGGGGGGGGGGGGTAATCTTTCCAGAGAATGAACACGTGCACGGGTCTCGAAAATTCAGCAGATGACAAAGTATATGTTTAAAAAGATGAAGAAGAAGAAGAAAAAAACAAGAGAAGCAAAGTCATGATATTTCTAACACAGTTTTCCAAAAGTGGGGACATTATTTTTTGTGAAGAAGTCCCGGTATATCCACGAGTACTGGATGTTATGCTGACTGATAAACTGCGACACGCGTGTGTGTGTGTGTGTGTGCGTGTGTCAATATGCACTGTTGCTGGTATGTGCATGGTACGTATTGAAATATTTATCTTCTTATTGGATTCATTTATGTTTTCTTTAATCTTTTTTTCTGTATTTGTAAGCGCTCCGGGCTTAAGTAAGATTAAGCGCCATAAATAATCATCATTATCATACATGTTTGTCAAAAATACTTTTCACAAAGAACGGCGGAGACAACATTAGCAGTAAACTGTACAACTTTCTTTCCAAACGATCAGGAATAAAAATCGTTGCGATCACATGCATCACAAAAAAAAAAGAACAATCCAGTTTAAAACTCTGCAAAAATTTTATAGCAAATTTAATCATTTAAATCAGTCCATTGATTGTAAGAAAGAAACAAGGGGGTAGCTTCATTATTTACTATTTACCCCTTCCCGCCGGGAGAGAAGATTTCCTTATGGAAACATATTCATGCAAAATTTCATCAGGATTTTGAAAAAAAAAAAAAAAAAAAAAAAAAACGTTCGGCGAAACGCTGTCATTAACAGTGTAATGTCTTATTCACGACAAACGCCAGACTGTCGGTCCGAGTGGTTCAGGTTCAAATCCTTGCGTCAGTGCATAGCGAGGAAATGGCACCGGATTTCGCCCATTTTTCCCCAGTCTCTCAGATCAGCACATGCAAAACGACCGAAGAATGCGCGAGCCCTTTCGGTGCATTATTTTACTCCCGGGGTGCAGGGCTGAGCGCTCAATTAATGTGTGCATCTCTGTGGGCCATAGCAGCATAGCGAAGAATACTTCACCGGGGAGGAGGGTTGGGGGGAGGGGGAGGGTAGGGGAACACCGGCGCGTATTCCACCCACCCCACTGATATCGCCACGTTGGACATTTAGACAGTTCACATTGTTTACAGGCCCGCCGACCGTAGTGAGGAAGGGAAGGGGATGGCTGGCACTATCAGGGCTCTAACATCGGCGAAATCGATTGTACATGTATGTTTGTACAACAAAAAAAAACAGTATTGACATCAGTCAGTCAGTCTGTTTGACAAGCATTGAAACAGCCTCTAACACTAGTTTTCCTTTCCAGAACAAAACCTTCGATCAGATGGAAAATAGTTCTGTATTCAAATGCCCAATGAATGACCGAATAAACCAGTCACCTGCAGCCCCACATCTGACCATTCTGGTGACAAGTGAAAACAGCGTTACTCCAGACGCAGCCAAACTCTATAGCAATTCCAGCTCGGATTCTCTCATAATGTTTGTTTGCGAAGCTATTCTCAAGACAACGTTGTCAGCAAACTGAAACTGGGGGGAGAGAAAGAAAAAACAGGGTTGCTGTCAGATTATTTTTGAATAAATGTTACAACTGAGGGCATTAAGAGCAATAAGTTTGGAGAATTGGGATTGCACAGTTGTAGTCCAAGCCACTTTAAACACACGTCGCAAACAAGGTCCATGATTTGAGCGTCGGCTCCGCAGATGTTTGTAGCTGTCGCACCTGGAGACGTGATGATAAACGAGAGCAGTTACATAGCAGTCTTACCTTTTGCCTCATAGCTCACCAGAGTGGCCTTCATTCTTGAACTTTCTTATGTTATACAGAACACGAGATACACCTCAAGGTGCCAGTGGGGCTCCGAAAAGCACTGTCTTCAACTGCTGAACCAACCAGCCGGGAGCAGTCCTGCACCACCGTTGAAAGCCTGCGCTGTGTTCACGTAAAGAACAGGCGCGTACAAGGCCCATTCCATTAGGACACCAAGGGACATAACTGACCCCCCCCCCCCCCGGCAGTTGCCATTTTGTGACTACCGGGCGCGACACAACTGACCCTCCTCTGAAGCGCCTCCAGAGTGTACCAGCCCGTACTTCATGACCGCAGAGCCCGTCAGCGAAAGACGCCACCACCAAGCGAACTGCTGCGTGCATCCTGCATCCCTACTCGTTGCCGTTCCGTTGACAGTGTGAAAACAGTATAACCCCAGACGCAGCCCAAGCTATGTAGTGATTCCAGCCTGCCTTCTCTCATGGCGATTTTGAAAATTTCCTCTCCGCGTGCAGTCTGTGGAGGGTTGATGCCACCGTGTCGAATGTTTGCAAATTTACAGAGATGTTGATGTGAGGACCTAGGTGGCCAGCTCCACTCTGCATGGCGCACCCTTCTATGATTCCCTAGCTAAGGGGCTAGGGCCGTTAGTGCCCCAGTAACAAGCAAACACACTGGGAGGGAGGAGAGAAGAATGCGGAGGGGCGAGAGACAGGAGAAAAGGAGAGGGGAAGACATCGACTGGTGGACGGGGTGGGGAGAGAGGGCGGAGGTGGGGAAGGAACGCTTCATCTCACAAACGTGAGTTCTGCATATGCTGAATCAAAGCAGTTTTATTGGTGAACTCCACCACTTGCGACTCCTACCCGTGCAGGGTCTTTTCTGTCGGGTGGACCAACGCCGATGTGATCCTTACACCTTCCCATGGATTTCTAAGGCTGATACAGCGACAGCACCGGCCTGCTTGGAAGAGACGGGATGGACCGTGTGGGAGACACGACACCGGACGACAAGATGGCAGCAGGATAGAGTGATGAGGTCTACACCACCGTGTCACACTGCTCCGAGTCCTTGGCGTTGTCCTTCTCCACACTTTCAGTGAGCGGCACGGTCCTGGAGCCGGAGATACTGAGGCGGGGCTTCCTCTGGCAGCCGGCCCCCAAGGGGCAGCAGCGCCCGCAGCACGTCCACGAAAGCCGCCCCGGAATTTGGCGGCGCTGAGAAAGTAGACAAAAAAGTTCACGGCGTGGGTGGTGTCCAGAAGCACCGTGGTGATCTGGTAGAAGAGGTATTCCGCGCGCTCTCTATCATCACGGTCTCGTCGAAGAGGTGCCTGAAGAACAGGTTGTGGAGGAAGGCCGGCAGGACCATGACCAGGAAGATGAGGCTGGCGCTGATCAGCATGACGCTCACGGAGTGTTCTGGACCCCAGGAGCTGGCCGAGTTGGCCGAGCTCACCGAGGTCCGACCCCGCTCACGTCGTTGACGGATCACATAGAGACGCCAGATGATGACCGCGGTCAGCACGGTCACCAGGACGAAGGGCACGAAGAAGTACAGAGCGCTGTACAGCCCCGCCTGCCACACATCCGTTGCGTACGTGCTCATGCTTTGCCTGTCTACACATCCCTTCCTCGAGGCTTTGACCCCTTCGTGAAAGAAGAATACGGGGAAAGAAGATGAGGAGGAGGATCACCATCAGCGCGGCGACGCTGACGGCGACTCGCTTCTTGCTGAACAGCTGCTGCTTCTTGAAGGGGAAGCACACAGCCACGAACCTCTCCAGGGAGATCAGCACCAGCACCCCAGTTGGCGAAGCAGCCGAAGAAGGTCGAGGAGCTGTAGAAGATGCAGGCAGCGGCGGTGAGAGAGCTCCGTGGGTGATCAGCTGGTGGTACAGGAGCTTGACGAGCAGGGTGACGGTGTCGGCCACGGCCAGCACAGCCACGTAGTAGGGCGGCTGGGCCATGGTCAGGATGGTGAAGACACAGGCCGTGTTGGCGGGCACCCCCACCGCCACCAGCACCCACACGTACACGGCCCGGATCCTGTAGGCGTGCACCACCTCCAGCGGCATCTGGTAGCGAGGGCCGTTTCCCTGAGGCGGGCTGAGGGTCGGGTCGGTGAAGTCTGGCATCAACGTGACGTTCAGCGCCCCCCTCAGGCCGTCTGTGGTGTTCAGCCCCGGCAGGTGCAGGGTGTCTGTGGAGAGGGCCATCGTGGTGGGCACGGTGACGGCTGTGTCCTTGAGTGTAGTGGATGCCTCCGGGAAGGATGAGGAGGGTGCCTGTAATCCGCTGCACTTTCCTTGTAGGTGTAGCTTTGGATCCTGAAACCCGAAAACAATAAACACTGACAATAATAATGATAGTGATTATGATGTGATGGTAATGGTGACGGTGATGATACTGATAATGATGGGTTTGTGACGATTCGGAATCGACTTCCGCTTGTGGATTACTTAAAACCACCACAAGTCAGTACACTCGTATCCCAACCTAACACGCTATAGTTTCCCTCTATCCAAACACGCCACAGTTTCCCGGGGAGGGGGGGGGGGGGAGAGAGAGAGAGACGAAGACGGACAGGGCGAGGGAGGGAGGGGGACAGGGGGGGGGGGGGGGAGAGAGACGAAGACGGACAGGGGGGGAGGGAGGAAGGGGGACAGGCGGGGGAAAAGAGACAGACTGGGGGGAGGGGGGGGGGGAGGGGGAGAGGGAGACAGACGAAGACAGACTGGGGGGGGGGGGGGAGGAGGGAGACAGACGAAGACAGACTGGGGGGGGAGGAGGGAGACAGACGAAGACAGACTGGGGAGGGAGGAGGGGAGACAGACGAAGACAAACTGGGGGGGGGGGGGGGGGGAGGAGGGAGGAGGGAGACAGACGAAGACAGACTGGGGGGGGGGGGGGGGGGAGGAGGGAGACAGACGAAGACAGACTGGGGGGGGGGAGGGAGACAGACGAAGACAGACTGGGGGGGGGGGGGGGGGGGGGAGGGAGGAGACTGGAGACAGGGAAGGGGGACGAAGAGACAGACAGACTGGGGGGGGGGGGAAGACAGACGAAGACAGACTGGGGGGGGGGGGAGGGAGACAGACAAAGACAGACTGGGGGGGGAGGGAGGAGGGAGGACAGACAAAGACAGACTGGGGGGGGGAGGGGAGGGAGGAGGGAGACAGACAAAGACAGACTGGGGGGGGGGGAGGGAGGAGGGAGACAGACAAAGACAGACTGGGGGGGGGGGGAGGGAGGGAGGGGAGACAGACAAAGACAGACTGGGGGGGGGGGGGGAGGGAGGAGGGAGACAGAAAGACAACTGGGGGGGGGGGGGAGGGGAGACTGGGGGGGGGGGGGGGAGGGGAGGAGGGAGACAGACAAAGACAGACTGGGGGGGGGGGAGGGGGGGAGGGAGACAGACAAAGACAGACTGGGGGGGGGGGGGGGGGGGGAGGAGGGAGACAGACAAAGACAGACTGGGGGGGGGGGGGAGGGAGGAGGGAGACAGACAAAGACAGACTGGGGGGGGGGGGGGGAGGGGAAGACAGACTGGGGGGGGGGGGGGAGGAGGGAGACAGACAAAGACAGACTGGGGGGGGGGGAGGGAGGAGGGAGACAGACAAAGACAGACTGGGGACTGGGGGGGGGAGGGGGAGGGAGAGACAGACAAAGACAGACTGGGGGGGGGGAGGGAGGAGGGAGACAGACAAAGACAGACTGGGGGGGGGGGAGGGGGAGGGAGACAGACAAAGACAGACTGGGGGGGGAGGGGGGGGGACAGACAAAGACAGACTGGGGGGGGGGAGGAGGAGGGAGACAGACAAAGACAGACTGGGGGGGGGAGGGAGGAGGAGAGACAGACAGACAAAGACAGACTGGGGGGGGGGAGGGAGGAGGGAGACAGACAAAGACAGACTGGGGGGGGGGGGGAGGGGGGAGGGAGGGACAGACAAAGACAGACTGGGGGGGGGGGGGGAGGAGGGAGACAGACAAAGACAGACTGGGGGGGGGGGGGGAGGGAGGGAGAGACAGACAAAGACAGACTGGGGGGGGGAGGGGGGGGAGGGAGAGGGAGACAAAGACAGACTGGGGGGGGGAGGGAGGAGGGAGACAGACAAAGAAACTGACTGGGGGGGGAGGGAGGAGGGGAGACAGACAAAGACAGACTGGGGGGGGAGGGAGGAGGGAGACAGACAAAGACAGACTGTGGGGGGGGGGGAGGGAGGGAGACAGACAAAGACAGACTGGGGGGGGGGGGGAGGGAGACAGACAAAGACAGACTGTGGGGGGGGAGGGGGAGACAGACAAAGACAGACTGTGGGGGGGGGGGGAGGGAGGGGGGGGGAGGAGAGACAGACAAAGACAGACTGGGGGGGGGAGGGAGGAGGGAGACAGACAAAGACAGACTGGGGGGGGAGGGGGGAGACAGACAAAGACAGACTGGGGGGGGGAGGAGGACAGACAAAGACAGACTGGGAGGGGGACAGACAAAGACAGACTGGGAGGGGGGGGGAGGAGGAGGGGGACAGACAAAGACAGACTGGGAGGGGGGGGGAGGAGGAGGGGGACAGACAAAGACAGACTGGGGGAAGGGAGACAGACAAGTGGGTAGGGAGGGGGGAGGGAGACAGACAGACGAGGGGGAGGGAGACAGAGTGGGGGGGGGGAGACGGACGGACAGACGGGGGAGGATGGAGGAGAGGGGGGGGGAGAGAGACAGACAGACAGACACACAGACGGGGGGGTGGGTGGGAGGGTGGTGGAGGAGGGGGGGGAGACGAGGGGAGGAGGGGAGAGGGAGTCAGACAGGGGGGGATGGAGAGAGACAGGGGTGGGTGGGTGGGATGGAGACGGACAGACAGAAGGGGAGGGGGAGGGGAGAGTCAGACAGGAGGGAGAGGGAGACAGACAGACATACAGGGGGGAGGGAGGTCGGAGGGAGACAGAGATACAGGGGGGGAGGGGGGGAGGAGAGAGGGGGGTGGGAGGGCGACGGAGAGACAGACAGGGGGGGGTGGGGGTGGGATGGACACAGACAGAGAGACGGGGGGAGGGAGACGGACAGACAGACGGGAGACAGGACATGGTGGGAGTGAGTGGGGAGGGAGACAGACAGACAAGGGGGAGGAGGGAGAGGGGAGGGGGGAGGAGACAGGGCGGAGGGAGGGGGGATGGAGACAGGGGAGGGAGACGGACAGACAGGGGGGATGGGGGAGGGAGACTGACAGACAGGCGGGGAAGGAGGCGGGCGGACAGACAGACGACGGGGGGGGGGAGGATGGGGGGAAGGGAGACGGACGGACAGACAGAAGGGGGGGAGGATGGGGGAGGGGAGACGGACAGAAAGACAGTGGGGGAGGAGATGCACTGACAGACAGACAAGGGGGGGGGCGGGAGAGACAGGCGGACAGACAGGGGGGGGGGGGGAGACAGGGAGGAGTGGGGGGACGGAGACAGACAGGGAGGGGGGAAGGAGATGGGGGGGGAGAGGGAGGGAGACAGACAGGGCGGGAGTAGAGGATGGAATGGAGACGGACAGAGGGGGAGGATGGGGAGGGAGACGGACAGTCGGGGGGGAGGGAGATGGACAAATAGACAGTGAGGGGAGGAGGGGAGATGGAGACGGACTGATAGGGGGAAGGGGGGAGACGGGACAGACAGGGGGGGGGGGGGGGGGGGAGACAGACAGGGAGGGGGGTCGAGGGAAACAGGCGGGGGGAGGGGGGAGGGAGAGGGAGAGAGAGAGACAAAGGGGGGAGGGAGACCGACAGACAGACATGGGGGGAAGGGGGTAGGGAGACAGACAGACATGGGGGAAGGGGGTAGGGAGACAGACAGGGGGGAGGGTGTGGGGGAGAAGACAGACAAACACGGGGGGGGGGGGGGGGGGGAGTGTGACAGGTGGCGGGGGAAAGGGGGAAGAGAGAGAAGAGAGAGGGAGGGGGGCAGGGAGACAGACAGAGAGAGGGGGCAGGGAGACAGAGAGACAGGGGGAGGGAGACAGACAGACAGGAGGAGGGGGGAAGGAGACGGACAGACAGTAGGGGGGAGGGAGATTGACAGACGGAGGGGGGGGGGGGGGGAGACGGAAAGACAGACAGGGGAGGGAGGGAGGGAGACAGACAGACAGAGATAGGGGGAGGGAGACAGACAGGGAGGGGGGGGGAGGGAGACAGACAGGGAGGGGCGAGTCAGACTGAGACAGACAGACAGGGGGAGGAGACAGACAGGGGGTGGGTGGAATGGAGACAGATAGATGGGGGGGGGGGAGAGGGACAGACAGACAGGGGGAAGGAGGGGGGGGGGGTAAGATGGACAAATAGACAGTTGGGGGGAGGAGGGGAGAGGGAGACGGACAGACAGGGGGGAAAGGGGGAGATGGACAGACAGGGGGGGGGGGAGGGACAGAGAGGGGGGTCGAGGGAAACAGGGGGAGGGGGGAGGGGAGACAGAAAGACAGAGGGGAGTGGCAGACAGACAGACAGAGAGGGGGGGGGGGGGAGAGACAGTCAGGGGGGAGTGGAGACAGACAGACAGGGGGGGGGGGAGACAGACAGACAAAGAGGGGGGGGGGAACAGGACAGGGGGGGAGGGGAAGGGGAAGACAGACAGACAGGGGGAGGGGGAAGGTGGAGACAGACAGACAGGGGGGAGGGGGAAGGGGGGAGAGAGAGACAGACAGACAGACAGATGGTGATCTCTTGACACGCGACCTATTTGCAGAAAAACAGAATAAAAACTGGGTTCCTACAGTTGGCAAACAAACGGAACGCTTGAAAACGCAAGGCAGCCAAACCTACACTTTCACTCTCGGTCCACGTGTGGTCAGTCATTGGACACCAGTCACGTTCATCTTCCCTCTTGACCAGCCTAAAGCACGTGCTGCTTCAAAATGCTTACACACACGTGCACTCACGCGCGCGCGCGCGCGCGCACACACACACACACACACACGCACACACACACACTCACACACACACACACCTTTCAACAACAAACCTAGAAAGCCAAGACAAAGGAAAACGCTTTAAAAGTGTCGAAAGAATATTTACCAACACGCAAAATGTGCCCATCCCGTTCGTAACTCTGCCTAAAGAAATCCTTTTCTCTTACAAGTTGAGGCCATTTAGCTGAATGATACTGATGGTCTCCAGACACTTAGATATATCAAAAGTACCGCATTTGTAATTGCCGTTAGTCTCATGTGTATCATCTCTGTCATGAGAACCGTTTCATCCACATGCAATTTTTTTTTTTTTTTTTTTTTTTTTGGGGGGGGGGGGGGGGGGGGGGGGGAGAGGTGGGGGAGGGGTGGGGGGGAGGGGCATAGAAATGACATTTTTCGAAACCCGTGTCTTGAGTTTATCTTTCCAACCTTGTGCCAACAACCCTGTAAACAGTCTGATCCAAACAATGACAAAATCTTATTACAGAAGCACTAGATTTCACACACGTAAAATACTCTTGCCTCGCTCTATCTTAATCACTGACTGAAAAAAAAAAGAAAAAAACCTAAAAACATTCCTGCGATAAAGCATTACAGATATTGTGTACAACGGGCTTTGAGACATACTTAGTGATAAATTTACCATCATTGTCTTTCTCTTTTTTAAAAAAAATTTTCTTTTTGGCTAAGGCCTTTGAACTAATTAACCAACATGCGACTGTCAGTGAAATGAAATCTCAATGGAGCGTCGGACAGTAGTCTTCAAACGTTTTCCATCTTTTTCACGGATCAGGCTGACTGCAAAGGGAAGTAACTGCATGCGGAAATGGAAACGAGAGGAAAAGTGGACACACTGAGCAGCAAAACAAGGATCAAAACTAATTACAAAACAAAACACAGGTTTGGCACTGAGATCGAAGACAGGCAGACAGACAGACAGACGAATGGACGGAGGCAGGGAGAATGAGAGGCAGGCATGCATAGACTAAGACGGCGGCAGAGAGAGAGGAGAGAGGGTTTGCATTTGTGTGTGTGTGTGTGTGCGTTTGTCGGTCTGTCTATCTGTCTCTGGCTATGCCTCTGTAAGCGTGCACATATATATACATATATCAAAAATACCACTAAAATGCCTAAGAAAATTCTTAAAATGCTCGACCCCTTGGGGAGCAACATCTGTTAAAAAAATAGGATGGTAAAAGGAAGTTTTAAAATCGACAGCTCTGTTTCGAGCGCTGGCTCTCGTCAGGATGATTTTTTAACAAATATATATATATACATATATATATGTGTGTGTGTGTGTGTGTGTAATTATAAACAAGGCTTGCTCTTATGTCTTAGATTGAAAAAATTGGGGGAGATAGGCATTCATATCTGCAGTGGTAGACAATTCTAACTAACAGTATGTGCCTAAGTGGGTGAATGGGGAATAATAAATGCTTCTCAAAATGAGCCTTCAGCAAGTTTACAGTCTCGGAGGGGAGACTATATATATATATATATATATATATATATTTTTTTTTTTTTTTTTTTTTTTTTTTTTTTTTTTTTACACCGAGATCAAAGCACAAAAAAGAAAAAAGTTGGCTCTACATTTTACCAAATTTTTCGGCAAGCACACCTCACCTTCCTCAGGGGACTTCAATTGTCTTACGTTCACACAGGTATCACAAACTATCCTGACGGTCACTCAGTCACCCAAGAAAGAAGAAGCAGGAAAGTGTGAAAGGCATGGAAGACAATGCGCAGGATAGGAAGACACACACTCACAGGCGTGTGGATGTTATACTGAATGTGTGAATGGTGTGTAATCGCACGAGTGACCGAGTGAATGAGTACGCACGCGAAAGCGCGGCGGGGGAGGAGGCGGGAGGGGGGGGGGGGGGGGAGGAGGCGGGGGAGGGGGGGTGGAGGAGGCGGGAGGGAGGAGGGGGGGAGGGGAGGGTGGGGGGAGGAGGCGGGAGGGGAGGGGGGGTGGAGGCGGGGAGGGGGGGGGGAGGAGGCGGGAGGGGAGGGGGGGGGGAGGCGGGGAGGGGGGAGGGGGTGGGGGGGTGGAGGAGGCGGGAGGGGAGGGGGGGTGGAGGCGGGGGGGGAGGGGGATGGAGGCGGGGAGGGGGGGTGGAGGCGGGGAGGGGGGTGGAGGCGGGGAGGGGGGGGTGGAGGAGGCGGGAGGGGGGGTGGAGGAGGCGGGGAGGGGAGGGGGGGGGGGGGGAGGGGGGGGGGGGGGTGGAGGAGGCGGGGAGGGGGGGGTGGAGGAGGCGGGGAGGGGGGGGGGGAGGAGGCGGGAGGGGGAGGGGGGGGTGGAGGGGGGGGGGGGGGGGGGGGGGGGGGGGGGGACGAGGTGGTTGCAAATGTATGCATGGGTGTGAGTATGCCTGTGCTTCTGCGTTATGGAATGTGGTATAGTGGTAGTAGAGTAGCAGTTGTAGCAGCAGCAGTAGTAGAACTACTAATAGTAGTAGTAGTAGCAGCAGTAGCAGTGGTAGTGGTAGTAGTAGTAGTAGTGGTAGAAGTTGTAGTTATAGTAAATGTAATTATATAAACCATGATGATGATGACGATGCGCATGCGACTACGAGTACACACCTGAGCGCGTAGGTAAGCACATGCATCCGCACAAGGGTGTGACCGGGTGCATGAATAACAGATGAAAATGAACGTGTGAGTGTAAATCTGCATCACCCTCAAGAAAAAAAAAAAAGATAAAAAGGTGGTGGAAATATATATATATAAGGGCTTGTTAACTGCACAAGATTGGGTGTTGACTTCAAGTCATTATGCAAAGGTCCCCTTTGGCATAGAAGCTCCTCAGTGCTTTTGGAACAGATTTATCCAAAGACACAAGCTGTATCTCAAAATCCAAGATGGCCGCCGTCGGCCATATTGAATATTGTGGTCAAAACATAGCCCAGAAACTTTTTGTCATAGAAACTAATGCAACACACGTTTTATATATTTTGAGGTCACTGAACACATTGCTGTTATCAATGTAACATTTGCATTGCATTTAAAAGGTCAAACTTTGAAAATGGATGCACAAAGTTGAAATGTTCATACAATTTATTGAAACAGGAATTAGAGTCAGATACTCGTATGGAAGACTTATTGAACCTGTTTCCCCACATATGTATACTCTGATTCAAGCATGACAGCACAACTTCAAATCAGTCAAAAAGTCTTTCGTGTAAACCATAGCTACAAGTAACAGGTGTCTAATAACACTGAAGTTCACATTCATTGCCTATCTTTGTTCATTTGAACTCATCGGATTCATCATTTCTCTGTTTCGCTCCTGGTGTTGCCTTGGGTGCACTTACATGCACAGAGGATCATACTGGGCTGTCCATGCGTGCTGCACTTGCAGGGAGCCTTGCAATCCTTTTTGCACTTGCAACTGACAAGTCCTGGCAAGTTCCTTGAAATGAGAGGAAGTGTGGTGTAAACTGGTGTTGGCACAGAATCGGGAGATTCTTGTTGCCATCCCCATTCAATTGGATTGACTGGAGCTGGAGCTTTGTTCAACATATTACTCCACACATGCCCACTCTGATAAGCTACTCTGAGGAGGTGTGATGAATGAGAGCATCTCTGCTTGGTGGCATATGCTCAAAGTCTTTCCCTTTGTGCAAAAAAAAAAAAAGTGAAGTCTGGCAGCATCTACGCTTGTGGAGTCATCATCATAAACACCATACAGCTGCATGGTGAATCTCTCAAGCATTGCTGTGTGAGTTGTAACCTTCTCTATGCTGGGGTTAGGGCACGAGAGAAGCTGTAGAGGCAAAGTGAGTTCCGGGAGAGACTGCCACACTGACCATGCCGTCTTCTTGCCTTTGCCAAAGAATGCAGAGGTCGTGTCGCATCCAGTTAATGCATGAAATGCTGGCAGTGCCTTTGCTTTGGATGGTCCAAGTTCACGAGCAATGACATGTGTTGGAATGTGCTGGTAACTACGTCGCATACCAAACGCTTATCCAGAGTTCGACGATCTTTTGTCCAAGGGCAAGAAATGCTGAGACACCCCCAGCACAAAACATCACTGTCCACGGTTCGCACAATTACTCGACGATGACCGGCAGAGGCAGCTGCAGCCACATGGAGAAAAATGTGTGTATCAGCTTCCTTCTGCGTCAACATCATCTCCTGCTGGTGAGCTCGCACAATCACCAAGAACTGTGGTGAGGAGCTGTTTGCCCTGTGGAAGTGTTATTAGCTTCAGATTCTCGCCGATCTCCACAAACAACTCCTGCTTGTTGTGGTCTACATGAAGGAGGGCAGCCCAGTTTCCAGGAAGTCTGGTTGAGAAAGTGTGACCCGCCTCCATGCTCCACTGCCTCTTTGTTCCCGAGTTCCTGACTTCAAGCTTGTCTTGGAGTAAACATCCCAGACACTGTCGATACGGTCATTCCCTTCAAACCAGGAGAGGATGTATGGCACCAACTCACCAGTGAAATATTCACCAATAATCTGCGCACGTTGAGGACGAAGCATTTGAACGAGCACAGCCCCGTCCAGTACACAGGCTGTCGTCACTGGTCTGTGATGGTCAAGACCTGAAGGGACAATGCAGTCCAGGATCTCACTCTTGTTTCCATGGTGCATGCTTCCCTTCGGAGTACGTGAGGGAGGGTAAGTGCAGTTTTCGTGCGCGAATACATAGTCATCAATGATGCGACCATAATTGGCAGCCAACAAAATCTCGGTCACTTTTGCTTGTTGCTCCTTGATAACAGAGATCGACTTTCGGCGGGGTTCAGCGAGAGACGCTTTGAACAATTTTCAGATTAGTTTTGTGTATTGGAGCAGTGAAAGCCTCTTCCTGTGAGCTTACGCGTTTGTCGAGAAATGCTGTGTTTATCTGCAATCCAGTCACCTTCATCCTTCTTACATTCTCTACCACATCTGAAGGCATGAACATTGACTGGTCCAAGTCAAGCAGCTCGCCACTGTCTTCTAAGAACGGGTTTTCCAGCTGTTCAAAATGCATCCACCAGCGCAGTTACATCAGATTTAAAGTCAGATTGGAACTTGGGGTATAGTTCATGATGCATCAGTTCATCTGATTTCTTTGTCCCCTCAAATTCTCTGACAAGACGAGCCATCTCTGGGCGAACAACTTGTTCGCGGCGAAACTGTGCATGGGTCATCCAGATTCTCAGTGACGCCAGCATGATTCTTGAGACAATCTATCAGTTGCTGATGCATCTGGTCACGCGGTATGTGCAAGAATGCTCGTCTTGTCTCTTCTGTCCCATGAAGTGACCCCGTTTGAACTCTTCATTTAGCGTAGGGTGTCGCTTTTCAAGTGTTGCCATGTCACGGAGATGGATGGGCAAGTTCCGAGCATAGTGAGTATGATCCAGAGAGACAACCCACGGCATCAGATAATCAAGGGTCTCCATGTAGAGAGAGAAAGTCAGCAGTGCCACAAGACTTTACAAACTGGAGAATGAGAAGATCCAATTCCATGGACTTGAACCAGTAATCTGCTCGTGGCTGCGCGTTACATAACTGCTTTAGGTATTCGTCAAATGGCAGAGTGTTGATGTCATCATCAGCTTCATTTGTCGCTTTATTAACGTAATGGTCAAATCCCTTTTTCATGAGCTGATACAGAGCGGCTACTGACACTTGGTTCATGTACCTAGTTCTGCAGATGTGGTGGACACCGATGATGAAGGAATCAGCTTTGCCGCTTGTTGAGACACCACTATTAGTAAGTGCTGTAACCCACCCACTACCGTCCAGCCAGTCACCAGATACACCCCAAAGCATCTTCTCTGTGTGCATAGCCCCCAGGGTCACCAGAAAAGCGTCTTCACCATGCCCAGTGTGAGGATACTTCCATTGAAGTTTTTTTGGCCACTGTGAACAGGGGTTGATCAGCTTCCATGACTGGTGTCTGACCCGGATTGATGTGTCGTATAGCCTGAAGAATGACCTTCATGCCATGCCAAACCATAGCAGGGTTGTTGGGAGACTCAGTAAACAAAGGGCAGCATGCATGACTTGCTTGGAGGAGCAAGAGGGGGGTCGGTAATGCTGGCATAGTGTGCTGCCCATGAAATCCATTCCCCAGCTTGTTGGGTCTGTTTTGAGAGACTGCTTCTCACTTTTCCAACCAAACGTAACCTTCTTGGAGTATGGTGTCAAGAGAACGCGAGGTTGGAAGACATTTTGTTCCCAAATCAGACAGACATTGCTCACAGTGTTTTTAATAACTTACTAGCCACGACTGGCAGTACATTAACTGAGATGTTAGAAGGTTGTGGGTTGGGTGCCTGATCCGGTTTCAATATCTCTTTTGTTTTTAATTTAACTGACCCGACCTTGGTATAATGGAAAGCTTGTCTATGCAACCAAACATTTGAAGTCTTCTTATCTAATTAACTTAGTTATTAAAAAATGTTCAATCTGAAAGATCTAATTAGACCTCCTGATTATAATCAAATTGCTTCTGTTCCCATTATACTTATTTTATTTTTTTGTTGAAACATTTTCTAAAAGTAAATTTGATACCAGGAATGATTTTAGCGACCTGAAATTACCCAGAAAACATGTAACATGTAACAAATTAGTTACTGTGACAAAAACTTTCAAAATCAGGCGTCGACCATATTATTCAAGATGGCCACCGTCGGCCATTTTGGATTTTAAGATACAGCGTGTGTCTTTGGATAATTCTTTTTTCTAAAGCCTTGGGGAGCATACTCGCCAAAGGGGACCTTTGCATCATGACTTGAAGTCAACATTTTCTTAACAAGCCTACTAACACGGAGAGAACAAGATGGACCACGAAACAGAAATAAAAGAGATTTAAAAAAAAAAAAAAAAAAAAAAAAAAGAAGAAAAAAAAAAGAAGAAAGAAAGAAAGAAAAAAAAAAAGAAAAAGAAAAAAATAGGTGGGGAGGTTGTAGGGGAGGGGGGGGGGGGGGGCTATTCATCTCAATCTCAGAAGGACCCCAGCTAGTCACGTGACGAGACACTCCAGGACCACTTCACTGTCACTGTCCTCACCCCCACCTCCCCCCTCCCACCCCTTCACACGCTCCCCCCCCCCCCCCCCCCATCCCCAACTCTCAGCTCTGTCTGCCTGGAATACTTGTCCCATCCATCATGCTTATCGCTGGGGGAAACACGGTCCCTGTCTCTCCTCGTTCTCCATCTCCTGAAGCACCGCAAGTCACTGTCCTGTCCTGTCCTGTGCTGGCGGCGTCTCTTTCTGCAGGGACTGTTGTTGACACCGTCCAGCCACTCGTGTCGATTCCTGAGAGACCGTGGTGACTTTGGTGTTTCTCAGGAGACGATAATAATTATGGTTTAATGTCCAACCGTGGTGTTGTCTTCTGGGAGGCCAAAGCGACTGTGCAAACATTCTTTGTTTAGAGACGAAAGCCACTGTCCAGCCGTGTCCAGTCATGGTACTGGCGTCGTCTGAGAGACCAGAGTTTGGGGTGTTTATTTGGCCGAAACAGTTCAACTGGCAGAGCGCCGGACTCGTGATCCCCCGCGATTCTTGGGTCTGGGGTTCGAATCTCATCCGGGTTGTTTCAGTACAGGGGGATTTTTTTTTTTTTTGTTTGTTATCGGATTTAACATTAGTTCTGACTCCATTTCCCGAAAAGACCTTGGAATGAGACTATAAAACTGAGGTTTTGTGCATGTACTCGCGCATGACGTCTTACACACACACACACACGTAAAATCCCATCACCAACGTTCGGAAGAGAAGGCCTGTTTGGCCGTAGGTATGGACGACACGCACACTCATAGCATGCACCTCCCATGGAGAAAAAATAAAAGGAAATGACAGCGTGGTTGGTTTTAGACTGAATGACAAGGGAACCAACGGAATGTAGCGTTAGCAGGCAGCTCTTCAGACGGCTCTACCCAGGTAGGCAGACTGTTGCGTCAACGAAAGGTGGATTGTGAAGCGCTATGAGTTTTGGTCTGTAACCAAGG
>JADBJO010002401.1:309620-312120 GCA_016801955.1 Conus betulinus
ACGAAGGGCTGGACGGTGTCAACAACCAGTCCCTGCAGAAAGAGACGCCGCCAGCATCACCGGACAGGACAGTGACTTGCGGTGCTTCAGGAGATGAAGAACGAGGAAGACAGGGACCGTGTTTCCCCCAGTGACAAGCATGATGGATGGGACAAGTCTTCAAGGCAGACAGAGCTGAGAGTTAGGGGTGTGTGTGGGGCCGGGGGGTGGGGGTGGGTGGGAGAGGTGTAGAGGTGGGGGGGGGGGGAGTCACTGAGAGGAACCTCAGGAGATGGTGTGGGGGTCAGTGACCCGCTAATGTGTTGTGGTCCTGGGACGTTTTTGTCACGTGTTTTTGTCACGTGTGTCACGTGCGTTGACTGGGTTCTGTCGGAGACTGATGAATAGCACTGTGTGTGGTGTGTGTGTGTGTGTGTGTGTGTGTGTGTGTGTGTGTGTTTTGTGTTTTTACCTTTCTATATTATAATCTCTTATTTTCTTTCTCTTTCATCGTCCGATTGTTTGTCTGTGTTTCTCTCTTTCTCTCTCTTTCTGTGTGTGTGTGTGTGTGTGTGTGTGTGTGTGTGTGTGTGTGTGTGTGTGTGTGTGGTACTTATACCTATAGATATGCAGAAGCATGGACCAACAGGCACGGAAACAGACATATATGTATAGGTATACACATATAGCTGCTCGCATAAATAAAACGAACATACACACATATAAACAAACAAGCGAGCATACACACACACACACACACACACACACACACACACACACACAGAGAGAGAGGAGAGAGAGAGAGAGGAGAGAGAGAGAGAGAGAGAGAGAGCAAGCCAGTCACACACACACACACACACACACACACACACACACACACACACACACACACGCACGCACGTACGCACGCCCGCACGCACAACACACACATACCACACACACTTTCTCTCTCTCATGTATGTCTATTTGTCTCTCTCTCTCTCTCTGTTTTTGTGATGTGTGTGTGTGTGTGTGTGTGTGTGTGTGTGTTGTGTGTGTGTGTGTGTGTGTGTGTGTGTGTATTTATGTGTCTGCTCAGAAGCCTGACGGGGGAGTTTACAGGATTAGTGGATCCCAAGACGTGAGCATTTGCATCCATCAAGGGGAATAACTCCATCTCATATAATACAAGTCCCACCGGAACTCTGATTTTCATCCTTCTTCCGGTTTTTTTTTTTTTTTTTTTAATTCTATGGTGAACTGCTTGGGCAAGCGCTCGTCTGCGTCTGTCTGTCCGTCGGTATATCTATCTGTCTTGACGTCTGTCAAAGAATATGAATGCGAAGATCTTCCTTCAGTACACAACAAAACCTCTTATTGAAGGGGTGGAGAACAAAAAGACAGCGATGAATTCAAAAGCATTGAAACTGAATGTGTATGAGTGTACGTGTGTGAGCGTACGTGCGTGCGTTGTTTACGAGAGAGAGAGAGAGAGAGAGAGAGAGAGAGAGAGAGAGAGTGCGTGTGTGTGTGTGTGTGAGAGAGAGAGAGAGAGAGAGAGAGAGAGAGAGAGAGAGAGAGTGTGTGTGTGTGTGTGTGTGTGTGTGTGTGTGTGTGTGTGTGTGTGTGTGTGTGTGTGTGTGTTTTTCAGAGTGTCTGTGTCTGTGTTTGTTTCTGTGTGTATATTTCTGTGCACATGTGTGTCTGTGTCGGTGTCTGCGTGTCTCTCTCTCTCTCTCTCGTCGTGTGTGTGTGTGTGTGTGTGTGTGTGTGTGTGTGTGTGTGTGTGTGTGTGTGTGTGTGCGTGCGCGCGCGCGCGCGCGCGCGCACACGCGCACGCGCGTGCGTCTGTGTAAGTGTGTGTAAACAAGTCGATACATTGACGTCTTTCATTAAAGATTCTTCTGTCCCTCGTTTGAAATGGATCCATAGTCCTCGTTTACAGATACTGTTTGAATGACATTCGAAAAATGATATAAAGAAAATGCCAAAGCAGAAACTAATCATCTGTGCTTAGTTTACTTTTACGTTGTCTGAAAACCACAGAACCGTGCTACTGAACTGGGAGATTTTCTTTAGTTTGGATTGGTTTCGTTTTTCAGAGACATTAATACTTCTTTATTAAATATTGAATAAAAATCGACTGATTGACACTTTTGTTAAATGTTTGGCAGCCCAGGTTGTCTTTTTCTTTAGTTGAAAAGAATGTATCGTCTTACATCCTTTTTAGTTACTTTTTAATGTCGGACATGTTTTTTGTAATGTTAAATAAGTTTACAGTTTCTCTCTCTTCCCTCATTCTCTCTCTCTCTCTCTCTTTCTCTCTCTCTTGCTCTCTCTCTCTCACACACACACGCACACGCACGCACTCTCTCTCACTCTCTCTCTCTCTCTCTCTCTCTCTCTCTCTCTTCCCACCAAAATTGACAATAAATTCCTTCAATACAAGCCAATGGTACAATTTTGGGCAAATAAATCACTGCAAAATTAGAACGGAATAACTGTTAACCGAAACAAGAAAAGATTTCACATTCTTTAATGT
>JADBJO010002402.1:0-2500 GCA_016801955.1 Conus betulinus
TAGACCCAGCCAGAGTCTTCAAACCTTCGTCGAATCATTCTAATGTCATTTCATTTTTCATAACACTCTCTTCGTCTGCTCCTGTTCAAAACCGAATGACCTTTGAGTACAAGAAAAACGGAGGAATGGCTTTGAGTTCAGTTTAGTGCACAAGTCTAGACAGTTGAGCAAACAACATTGTCACCCAGCTGCAGGTGTAGGGATATTCACGGCAAGAATATACGGTGGTGCTTTAGTACTTCCAAAGATCGATTGCAAGAATGGGCTGTGCCCGACCCATTAATCTTTGAATAAAATGATTTTTTTTTTCTGCGATCAGAGTTATCTATTTTGTCTGTCTGTCTTCCTGTCTGCCTGTCTACTTGACTCGCGGTTCTTCCTCTCGGTTTCTCGTCCCTTTCTTGTGTCTGTTAGTCAGTCTATTTTCACTGTCAGTTGGATGTACGTTTGCGTTATTGTGCTTATGCTTGCACTCGTGCAAGGGTGTGTGTATGTGTGCATAGTTGCTCAAGTATTTATATGTGTTCGCGTGTGAATCGGTGTATGTATGTACTCTTCTGTACGCATGCGTGCCTGCAAATTTGTGTGCGTGTGTATATGAATTTGTGTTAAAATGTTTGTACATTTGTGTATGGAATTAATATGTGTGTTTCATTCTGCGGACCGGACCTAAATGCCACTCATACGTAATTTACTTTCACAGACACGCAGGAGTTATGTACATTGTTCTTTACAAATAGTCCGTTGTAAATGTCAAGTTCTGATCGATATTCATTACCCACTGTAGATTTCTATTCGGATCGATACGCATAGTCCATTGCACATTTCCAGTTCGATTGATATTTATTGTGCATTGCAGATTTCTAGTTGCATTGATGTTCATCGTTCACCTTAGGCTTCAAGCCGTGTTAGGCAGCACTGACATGGTTGGCTTAAAAACATCATGCACTGAAGTCATTATTGGGTGGCATCCATGGGGTCATCGCACCTCCGCCCTCCATCTTCTTCTGTAGCTCCTTTTGATGAATCCCGGGAGTATCTTTCGTTTTGGGAGCTGGCGAAACCTTAGAACAAGACAAGATAGGGAGCCTGCTACTCCTTGCCATCGTCACGTGGTCTCTGCGAGACGTCTCCGGAACTGTTTGCAGAAACCAACAGTCTGTGAAAGTGTTTTGTGCCATCACCTCCTCCAGGATGGTCGGGAGCTTCAAGTTCAAGTCACCTTAATGCACATGCTTAAACTACTGTGCAACCAGATACCTGTTCCAGCCGGGAAATGTAAGCTATTGACATACACTATTACTATGCATGGACCAGAGCTTACTGAATTTCTCTGCTGCTTCTGCAGTTGCTTGAGGGCTCTGGTCCTCCCCCCCCCCCCCCCCCCCCCCCCCCCCCCCCCCCCCGAAACTGAGGCTGTATATGAGATCAGAATAGTTTTTAAGCTGCACAAGCTACCAAAACATGGAGAACATAAACACTCACATTGTTTTAAGCTGCACCAGCTACCAAACAATGGAGAACATAAACACTCACTTTCGATTCCTGGTTTTTAGCATCGTCTCCTATTTAAATGAGGTTCCATAGCAAGCCAAGGCCTGTATCATCCCCAGCAATCGACATAACACACAAATTAAAGAAAACAATGTGCGGTGCTTAAGAGGACCTCAGTTCCAAAAGATGTTGTAAATTGAGGTCTTGGTCCTCGATTTTGCGGTTTTCTGCGAAATTGTAGGTTTTCTTTTCGACTGTCGTCGGAGAACGGAGTGAGTGGTCTTTTCTACAAGGAAAACATTCAGTCAGAGTGTCTCTCTGGCCACGCCATTGTTGATGTTCCTGCAGGGATATCGGAAGACGGAGTCCTGTGTAACACCTCAGCCATCATTCAGCACCACTGGACTGACTCAGCCCCAGAGCCAGAAGCGTAGCTTCTTGTGGGCGCATCCCAGCACTGCTAACTCCCTGAGAACTGCTGGCGTTGGTGCTGAGATATTACCAACCTGGGTGTAGCGCTGTTGGGGAGATCAGAGACCAGCGGCACGGAAGGAGTGTCATGGAGAGAACTCTGAATACAGGACGTCAATTTCAGAAGGAAACGGGGATAAAAGGCTGCCAGGAAAATGAAATCAATGCATGTGTATCTGTCTTAAAATGTTTTCCGTACAACATGTGAGAAATAGATATACTTGAAAACAGACATTGTCTATGCCCCATTGGTTGGCCAGATTCACTGCAGCAGATATAGACATTGTCGATGCCCCATTGGTTGGCAGATTCACTGCAGCAGATATAGACATTGTCCATGCCCAGTTTTGTTGGCAGATTCAGTGCAGTAGATATAGACATTGTCCATGCCCCATTGGTTGGCAGATTCAGTGCAGTAGATATAGACATTGTCCATGCCCCATTGGTTGGCAGATTCAGTGCAGTAGATATAGACACTGGCTTTGCCCCATTGGTTTGCCAAGGTCCCTGCAGCAGATACATACATTGTCTGTGC
>JADBJO010002402.1:7500-17500 GCA_016801955.1 Conus betulinus
ATGGACAGGCCTGACATCAGGCGATTTCCAGACTGCAGCAGGGGACAGACGAGGAGAGAGGAACATTGTCATAGCAAATCGTGCCCCAACGACCCCGGCGTTCAGTAACTGATGGTGATGACAATGACAGTGTGCAGATGGATACGTTCTCCTAAAGAACTATTACACTGTCTCATTTTGTGTCTAAGCTATTACATTGTGTCTCATTTTCGGTCTCAACTATTACATTGTGTCTCATTTTTGGTCTCAACTATTACACTGTCTCATTTTTGGTCTCAGCTATTACATTGTGTCTCATTTTGTGTCTCAACTTTAACATTTTGTCTCATTTTGAATTGTCATCACCCTGACTGATTTGAAATGAAAAGAGAATGAAGGCAGTGTCGTTCCATTTCTTCCCTGAAGGCAGTGTAGTCCTATCTCTTCCCTATAGGCAGGGTCGTCCCATTTCTTCCCTGAAGGCAAGGTCGTCCTATTTCTTCCCTGAAGGCAGGGTCGTCCCATTTCTTCCCTGAAGGCAGGGTCGTCCATTTCTTGCCTGAAGGCAGGGTCGTCCTATTTCTTCCATGAAGGCAATGTCGTCCCGTTTCTTCCCTGAAGGCAGGGTCGTCCCATTTCTTGCCTGAAGGCAGGATCGTCCCATTTCTTTCATGAAGGCAAGGTCGTCCCCCTTCTTCCCTTTTGTAACTTGTGTAGAACACTCTAGATATATCAGTGAAGGACAATGCGCATATTCTGAGATTTCTATGAATACCAGTGAATACAAACAATCTAGCATTCTGTCGACACACAGTTCTTGTGGAAGACAGTAAATTATTTGAAATTTGTATGGAAGTTCGTTTTACATTTGGTTCTGAGTAAGGTCTTTGAATTCAAGTCAGAGACTGAAATTTTTTTCCTAATCAGAATAAAATGCGATGACCATCATATAGAATATTTACAAATGGACTGGAATCCGACAAACCTACCAATATTACATGCAGCATTAGGTCAAACTGTTGTCAAACTTACCATGGAGGCGTGCACTGAGTCAGCAGTCACTTTGCACACTTTGGCACTGTCGCCAATGTCTTGTCGGTACCAGTGGTACAAATATTGGTAAAGGGTAAAGGAATGCAATGCGATTTAGCACGAAAGCACACGTCAGTGCTTACATCTCATTTTCAAGAAATTTCTTCTTCTTTTTTCTGCGACCATGGGAAAGCAGGAGGATTAGGATGGCAGTGATATCAAAATGATGACATTGTTATTTAGGGAGGGACAGCTGAACAGATATATTGCAACAGTGGATCAGATTTCACCATACGTCAAGACTTAAAAAGAACGATGGATGAAATGCCTGTTTAACCCAAGCGCTCTGTAGGCATGCTACTGTGGACAGCAACAAGAACAAGAGACATCACTGATGATTGACAACACTGTGACCGGTTTTCATGGATATCTGTGCAGAAGGGATTTCATTCGATGGATGTTAATTCAGGAACTGTGGAAATGATGGAAATGATCAAGGTCGTAAAAGAAGGCTCCGGAGGAGCCTGTGTTAGGGAAGACTGCACTGGACTGGGAATGCTCTCTGGAAATACGTCTTGCTCATTGATGCAGTGACGATTAATCTGAAGAATGCCAGTAGAGTAACAGTATGTTGAAAGTCCACTGATATGAGGCAACCAGAATGATGGGTGTCATTGATGACCCACCGTCATCTACACTGAAACTCGTGATTTGTGGCTGTGTTTCGTACTTTGATGTAAGTGATCTCGTCTTCGTAGGATCAACAAGAAGAGAAATACATGCACTTGTTACAAGACCAATTCTGTTGAGCTAATGTTCCATACGAGATAACAACAAGATAACAAGAAGATACCATTCCTAGTGACATGTCTTTTGAAACAGAACACAAAAAGTAACACCAGGCCACTCCAGTCGTGCCATACCCAGCACGATCACCCGAGTTCAGTCCAGATGAAAACATCCGGGTAGTCTTAAAAAGAGCCTGTGAGTCACAAACATTGCACTGCAGCTCCAGCAGACTTGAAATAGAACCCAAGGCACGGAAAGAGTTGTCCGTTTTGTATATCGCCAAAACTATTTCACTGTCTGCCATGGCTTTCACGGATTGGATTGTCCTTGGTCAGAAGGTCTACCTAAGCCAGCATTGAAACGTCAGAATTAAAAACAAGGGTTGAACTGGTTAACTGGCAAATCTGAGTAATGTCTCCATTCAAAAAAAAAAGTGACAGAAGCTTCACCGATAACGATCAATTTCCAACCCACCACTCATAGGGTCCTCACACGTTGCCAGAACTTCATAGTGAAAAATATGTGTTTTTCATCATCATACAATATATCATGTGGCGGGGATTTGCAAAGGTGCAAAAGGTGTGTCATTTATTCTGTCATAATATCAGGGATTGGTGAATGCTTGTTCAAAATGACACTGTAAACGTGTACATCTAAAACGAACTATCCAATGTGGCAAAGTTTGTTTTGTTTTTATGAATATGAAAATGTGTCACTTAGGAACAGTGTTAGCTTCAGTTTCAGATCAATCTGCTGTGTGTGAAGAATTTTTTTTATGATTCCTGACATTTTGCACATCCATGTTTTATCTTGGATGTTATGAGTCAGATGTTAGATGTCAGGGTGACCACATAATGTTAGGACTCAGGGCGCAGTGTTTGTGTGTGACAGTGCATACAGTATGTTGGTCGTCTTTACTATGTCACATCGTGTTTGCTGAGGACGTAAACTGTTGTTGACATTGTCAACAACTTGACCAGGCCTCAATTTTAAGTTTTAAAAAAGTCTGAAAACAGGAAAACGGCCTGGCATATGGTATACTTCAAGGACTGTTACAGACTCGAGAGATGTACTCTATAATGCCTTTAATGTCGTCGCTTCAATTCATCTCATCATCCAAGAACCCAGGACGTGGAGATAATGTAACAGACGATTGGTCAGCTAGAGATCTCCACAGTCCTTTGTTCTAAGTCAGCGCGATGCACAGAAGAGGTCTTACATTCAGTCTGTCTTATGTGTTGTCCATCTCCGACTACTATCATGATGTGTAACCTTACTTGTGTCTTTAGGATGACCCACAGACTTGAACTCCTGGAGAGATATATTCCTGAGGCAGGAAAGCGGTCGGATCTCTCACCTGATGAAAGGTTCCCAGGCTTATGCATTGGCTGACTTCGGGCATCGTGCCTACATAGTTTTCTTGCGTGAAACTATTGTACTCTGTGATCGCTCTCATCTTTCCGGTGTTTGTGTAGAACTCACTTCCAGGAATGATCAACGTCGTTATGATTTAGTCATATAAAACTGCAAATGGTACTGCTACAGTGGATTCAAATGTAAAGAGCAATAATCTTCGTCATATCTTTGTAAACACCAACCAACACTTCCAAATCTCACAGAGAAGTAAATGATAATTACCCATGACTTATTCCTCACAGAACATATCATACACCTCTACATATCTTCAATTTTCCTCCGTAAGCCGAAGACAGAGACGAATGTATCTCTGTACTTAGAACTCAGTAGCATGAAACACACGAAATCCACACAACAACTGAACACAGACAGAGAAAGGTCAAACTCCAAAAAAGTCTGTACATGTTGCGATACTGCCCTTGTAGACTGTAATAGTGAGGAAACATCGAGTAGACAAGATGATGAACAGCTGAAGGAACGGAGAGAATCACATAACTGAGAGTAGCGGCCACAATCGTCACAGTCAACTGTCGTTCTCCTTTCTCTCTTTCATTGCAGTCTTCATCTCTTGTGTTGCCACGTTATGACGCTGCAGACAACAGATTGTGAGAAGGTTTAGAAGGAGCTGGGCCAGAAGTCCACAGTAGGTCAACAGGATTTTTGCTGCCAAGCTAAAGGCGTCATTGATGGCTCTGTGTTTAAGATACAGCTGTGTGGGGACTGTTCTATAAACAGTGACGTTCCGAGTTCCTGTCAGAATGCCTCGAATTTCTGTTTGGGTCACAATATATGTGTGCAACACGGCAGTGACTATGTATGTTGATATATCAAACAGATAACAGGGTGCCGTGAGAGAAGGAAACGACGGACGTGCAGAGGTCGGACAATGGCGTAGAGTCGTTCTAAGGAGACGAGACTCATCACCACGTAAGCCCCTCTCCTGGCCACAATGCTGCAGTACACACCCACATAAAGAAACAATACCAGGTACAGCCAGTCGTTCAAAGGATCTTGAAACGTCAACAAACAAAGGTCTGGTACGTTAGCACCAATGACGTAGACCAGTTGCCCTGCACTCAATCCGATGACGTAGAAAGCTGTCGCACTGCGCATATTTTTATGTAGAAAGACGATGACGTTGCAGAGTGTGAGAAGAATGGCCAAGCCAGCAGTGACGAAACGTAAAATACGGAGAACATGGTCTGCAACTTCTAGCTGTTCATCAGATATAATCTGATTGTGTTTGCTTAATGTGGGGAAGTTTGTAGAAAGAACACCGCACGTTGTACTCTTGGTCATTATAAGAGATTGAAATCAGAAGATTCTATTAAAGAGGAACATTGCACAAAGTGTAGAAACTGACTTTTGTAACAAAAGGTGGTCAAGTACGTAACAATCAGCAATGGAAGGACAGCTAATTTACATCGAAGATCCTGTCAGTCTGAGAAGGTTTACACGGTTAGTGCAGTCTGGACGGTTAACACAAAAGTATTCCCATTTCACTACCTCTTTCTCTCCCTCTGATGCTACCACCCCCGACCTCCCACAAACACATACACACACGGAGGATCCCAATGATATACAGCACACTGAGCAATGCCTCGAATTAAGAAACAAATCGGTACTACACCACACCCAAACCCACAAACGATCTGTGCAAATAAGGGAAACAATAGTACAATATGTAACCGTGGTGGATAGGGAGGAGAGGAAAAATAAGCGCTGATGGAAAGCGGACTGAGGGAAAAGCCAACACTCTGCAAATTTCTAATGTAACATTCATAACGATAAATCTGAGCGAGCAAAATCAACAAATCCGTTGTTTTAACAAGTGTTTGATGCTCTGACCAGCTGAATGAAATGTTTTTCACCAAAATGATCAGCACATAATGTATAGAGTTTCTCTGTGGCAAACACGGACATCAAAACAAGTCCAAATTTGGTTTCCAGAAGTGTGTCTGCCCTGATTACAGAAGATACAAGTGCGAGAGTATTTCAGACCACCTCTCGACTGGAAACCGGACACAAGGAAATACAGTCATTACTGAATGAATATGTCAGTTTGCTATACAAATACACAACAGAATTTGAGTATTCATGCGCTTGTTCTAGTTGGTAAAGGTGATACCCAACCTGACCTGGTCTTTCTCTTTTGCACTTATTTACCATCATAAGCAAGAAGGTGGGACTTTCCCATTGACGAAAATATGTTTTTTGAAGTCTGAATTGTAATAAAGTGTTAATAATTGTTAATTGTCTGACCTAAACCTATCTGTCCTACAGCATCCCTTCAGAGAGAAATTTTCTGACTCTTTTAATATCCACGTTAAAATGTATACAAACTGCTCAAACTTAATCAGTATCCACAGGCGTTTCTAACAACGCCGAAGCACTTCGTTGGAAAAAGTTTATTTTTCCCATCAGAATATTAGTAATTTTATTGCCATGATTTTCTGAATCAGTCAGATCAAGCGCAATGGTAATGGAAAAAACTGTCTAATCTAAATCCATAAATCCATTTATGTCTTCTAAGCAAATTAATTTTCGTGGTTTATGTGAAAGAATATTCCTAGAGCTTTCTTCAGTCATACTTTTTTCATAATTGAACCGGAACATTGGGTTTTCAATTTGCTTCTTTTTTTGTTTTAGATCATCCCATAAGAAGAGAGAGAGAGAGAGAGAGAGAGAGAGAGAGAGAGAGAGAGAGAGAGAGAGAGAGAGAGAGAGAGAGAGAAATGGGGGTGGGATGTAGGCGGAGGGGATAGACAGCAGCCTTTCGAGGTGCTGATAGGGTTAAATCGGTGTAGGTCACAGTATAGAACGTTGGAGCGCAAACTGGAAGAAAAAGATACGTCGGACAGTAAACGAAGGGAAAGACGGTAGAGGGATGAGGGTGAGGTGGGTTGGGGAGGGAAATGGAAGGGGGAAGGTAGTACAGAAGTCAAACATTCGGCCAAAGTCGAGGACAGAGTGCACAAATAGAGGAACTCAAGTAGAAGGTTCCTTGTGGTACGTCACCGTGTAAACAATTAAACCAGCAACAAGAAAAGGAAACAAACTGATGATACTTCACGTTTTATTGTTGCTGACAGCTGGTACATAGATGCTGAACGTGTAACACTTTTAAAGAAAGAGAAACTGATCACGAAGACGGCCCTTCTTGGCCTGTGTGACGTGGACATAGATGACTGTGAGTAAAAGCTGATTGTGCAGTGATTACAGTCGTGGCAAGACAGCTGCAAAATTCACACGGCGGGGTTCATGAATCCTGATCAAAACGTTCAGAAGATGACGTCAACAAAACCCAAGTCGACGTTGTTGTTTAAACTTTTTTGGGAAGCACTGAGGACTGGCAGGTGGTCCACAGCATGGATGATCTAGACCTAACCACTCAATTCACCCGCCGCAACATCCACCCACCATCCCTTACCCCCACCCCATCCCAAGTTAATTTGAAGATACCAGACCCCCAATGAGATGTGGGTGGTATCCCTTGGATCTGGAGCGACACGGTCTTTCAAGAGGGGACCTAAGATCAATCCCCATCAACTGTAGCCAGTCCAGAGGAATACTGTCAATGCCAGAGCTATGACAGCACATCATGACGATTGAACATGACATAGCCCACACAGCCGTGATAGACATGACTTCTGTCATTGTCATTAGTGTTGACATATGACTTGGATTGTTGCATGCAGTAGACGACCATATATTTCTAGTTAAACAGTGATTCACAACACATGTCGACTGTCGCCCTGAGGACAAATTAACGGGAAGCCACAGAAAGGCTGACTAGACCTTCACCAAACCCTTGCAAACAGCAACCAGCAGAGATGAAATGTGTCTTCAGTGTAACAACAGACATTGTTTGCATGAGTTCCAAAGCAGTCATGAAGACATGTGTCTTATGAGTTCCGGAAACCTGGCAAAGTTGTCTGTGCAGCAGGCTGTTATGGAGCAGTCAAAAAAAAGCTCAAGTAACCGCGCTCCATTCTTGTTGAGCTTGCCAGTGCCGAAGTGGCCGATGCAGCGGGGTCAGGAGCCGTGGTCTGCACCAATCCGGCCGTTGAAGAACAGGTGTTCCTTTGCAGCTACCTCTCTGATCATGGCTTCCAGATCTTCATAGAATTCTTCCTTAGCCTCAGCTGTAGAGCAGAGTGTTGGGCGTAGAGGCTAAGGACGTTTGCTGGTCCAGAAGAGGTCGTGAGCCAGAGATAGAGGATTCGCGCTGGGCCTTTGGAAGGTGATTTACCTGAGGATAGGGAAGAGTTTCGCACTGCGAATCCAACGCCACACGGTCGGTGCTCCTCTGGCTCCAGTATTTGCCAAAATAATGTGTAGTCCTTCTCCCTGAGGCTGCTGCTGGAGGGGAGTCTTGTCCCTTGCAGTACGGCAATGTCGATTTTGGACCTTTTCAGCTCACAGTTGATGGCGGCGATTTTCCTGGCGTCGTCAACTTGCTGGAGGTCGTCAGAAAGGCCAGGACACATCGTTCAGACGTTCCAGGTTGCCAGTCACAAGGCTGGCTGGTTGACGTTTTTTCTTTTATTGCCTGGTGCGGGGTTTACAGTCTTCTCTTCGGTCTTCACCTGAGTTCCAAGCACCCACTGAAGCAGACAGACTGTGGCGGGTCAGCACATTATTGGCTGGGGACTGCTCAGCTTGAGGTGGGTCATAACTGACCAGTGGAACGCTATGGTCCCTACCACCGTTGGGACAAGCCGTAGCGCGCCCGAGCCTACGCCGATACGCTCTGGGCTTATAATTCGTTACTGCTGTCTCCCGTGCTGTTCTGTCACTGGGATAGCAGGTGCAGGCCTGGGCGAAGTGTGTGGAGATCCTGGGGTGCCCAATCGCCAAAATCCCCGTTAGGGGCGCCACTCTGGATTTTCTTTTATAGTTTACCCCTTTAGGCTTTTTCTTTCCAGAGACATTCACAGGGCAGTGAAGCTTTTTAACTGAGAATCTGGTTTGCTGGCACCAGGGCGTATTCATACGCCGGTAGGCCTGCATGCCACGCGCCTCGGGGCCAGACTTCCTCCAAGTTCCTTGTAGTTTATTCTGAGGTCTTAAGATCCCAGTTGACGTGTGTCTCCACGAGGAGGCACTACTTGGGGCTTGCAGGTGGAAAGGCTATATATCACAAGGGAAGACTGACGCATTCTGCTCCCCTTTTGGTAGTACTGCAAGCAGCGGTGCTTGTCAGAGGTGGAGGCTAAAAGCAAGAGGTGACAAGCACACACACACACACACACACACACACACACACACACACACACACACACACACACACACACACCACACACACACACACACACACACACACACACTTTGCCGACACACAAGGCGCATCATACAAACCCTTGGACTCACTAATGCTACGTAGGACATTGGCAAACCATGGTTTCATGCAACCGGTATCAGCCCGGACCGTTGCCATGGATAGCAGACAATACCAGGGAAGACAGATCACTGCTAGCATTGTCCTGCTGTGACCAGATGACATGATGGTTGATTTAGTTCAAACCTGCCAGGGACTTCACTCTGCCTATTGTGCCACCCACAGTGTCATGACAATATGTCCTTTGTTCGTCAGAGCATGTAAACAGACAATTGTACCATATCCTAAAGGTCGATATTCGAGGTTTCAGTGATTTGTCAGCATAACGGGATGTATGAAGTGTTTGACAAACAGTGAAATGAACAGTTGAGTTGTCTCTGATCAAGCGAATGTGCAGAAGTCTGCACAGGGTGGTGGTAGTAGTAGTAGTAGTAGTAGTAGTAGTAGTAGTAGTAGTAGTAGTAGCAGTAGTAGTAGCACTGTCAGTCATAATGCTCCATAACCCGTCCATCCAGTTATTATTAGTGAAACCCATAATTATTTCATGACAGTTAAAAAAAACGGGCGTGCATCAGCTAGTTTATAGTGGTCACCTCTCCCTGACCTGTCGATAACTTGTTAAAGTGGCAGTCGCCTTTCGCATAGGAAGAAAACATGACGCCATGATGTCTTGCCTGTACCTTAGATCCCAGAGAGAGAGAGAGAGAGAGAGAGAGAGAGAGAGAGAGAGAGAGAGAGAGAGAGAGAACACTCAACTCAAACTCAAATAGTTTAATTGCAAAGGCCACCGACCTATCTGCAATGAGATCAAGAACAAAAGTAGAACACACACGTGCTCAGCGCATTTACTGAAAATTATAAAAAAAAAAAACCAAAAAAAAAACCTATTTCCATAACAAAATGTTCTTCCTGAAATTATTCTGGGCATTTTTGTGTTAACTGATAACAGTTCCTCTCTTCGTTTCAGTGCTTTATAAATGAACATAGCTACAGAGCGAGAGTTACAAGTCTCTTTACTTTTTGCAGTAAAAGAAGCAACGGCGCTTGATGAACATTCCAGTATGAGACAAAATATATTCATATATTCATTTCTTAAATCTTTTAGCATGGACAAACAATCCAAAAATGTATTTCGCCCTCGATTTGATCACAGAATGGAGTTTAGTTTATATCTTTGACGGACATTCAAATCACTAATACCAAGTCGAAATCTCAGGAACACTTTGCAAAATTTAGGAACTATAATATCAGTTAAATATTTATCAGCCTGCCATAAGGATTTGAAAGACGATACATTGAATATCTATCACTATTAAGTATTTCACTATCCCAATTTTGTCTATAACAGTCAATCATGCGTTGTTTAAGTTCACATAAAAACAGTTTTTCATAATTCACTCCGCCATTTACCAAAGAAAGGAAAAGCCTTAAGTATCCAAACAA
>JADBJO010002402.1:22500-27500 GCA_016801955.1 Conus betulinus
TCCCACAAATTCGCAGCTGCCCTCCCCAGGTGCAGACTGGCCATCAACAACCTGTACTACAGTCCATGAAGCGCCAGGGAGAGCAAGCATCTCAATCCTTCCAGGGGAGGGGTGTGCAGACCAGTCACAGTCTCAGCCCGAAGATGTCACCCCCACGCACAAAACTACCAGCAATAGCTCATCGCACACACAACGACTCAACGAGGCAAAACAAAAACACGCTTTGGGGGAATGTTCACACAAACGACCGTTTACAACAAACCTCCTTACATAGTGAAGGCTCAGTTAAAACTAGGACGGTTGACAGTGGTAGTAACAGTAGCACAGTCTGTTTTAGCACAGTTAGCAACATTGAAGCTGTAAGTAACGATAACCCAAAATTAAGTGTTATCAGCTGGAATGTGGATGGTCTACATAGTAAAACTAGCGATGGGGACTGCAAATCTTACATAAGAGGCGATGACATGGCAGTACTAGTTGAAACGTTTCCAGAGAAATCATACGATTTGTCTCAGCATTTTCCAGATCATGACAAACATGCTTGTTCAGGGGGGGATTGTAGTTCTAGTCAAGAAATGGTTAAAGACCTTTATAGAAGTGATCAATGTAATGCATGATCAAATGGTGGTGTTAAAATAGCTAAAAAGATGTTTTTCAAACAACTCATGATATCATAATGATAGCTACCTACGTACCCCCACAGGGTAGCAGCTATTATGACACAGCAGAATGTAACTGCCTCATAGAAAGTTTGGACAGCTGTATCCTGCAGCTCATGGACGCACATAAAGATTTTCATCTAATTTTGCTTGGCGACCTGAATGCTAGAACTGGCAGGTTCCAGGTAAATGTGGATGCAGACTCAGTGCTGCCAATTGCAGATCCTCACAGTCACGATGCTCTGCTGAGTGAAACGAGAAGAAATTCACAAGATGCTGTAGTAAATGATTTTGGTAAAACCCTTTTGGACCTATGTCTTTGTTTCAATCTATTCATACATAATGGAGCAGGGGGTGGCGACAGAGAGGGGCAGTTTACGTATGTATCAGAGCATGGAAATAGTGTGATTGATTACTGTATAACGTCATCTGATTTTCCTAACAAGAATACTCAGTTTAAACGGTTGGTCAAAGAGTCGAATCAGTACACATGTCTTTAGAGATATCCTTGTCTCTTTTACACAAGAATGCCTAAGATGAGCAATGTGAATTTTTCTTGTGAAAGTATGTATGGCAGCCAGATAAGGCTGAACAGTATGTACACCAAGTTTTCTCTAAAGAGAGCATGGCTGCGCGATTAGAGGTGCATGTGAGATGGTAGACACAGATATAGACAAGGCTGAAGAAACATTCTGCAGGTGCCTCCTTCAGGCAGGCCAGTGTATGAAAAAGACGATTTGGGCCAAGCGAGGCACCCAGTTCAGTGAGTGGTTTGACCTAGAGTGCATAAACAGTAAAAAAAAAAAAGCCTCAAGCAGGGCATTGAGTCGATACAGGAGGTCCCACTCAGATAGAGACAAAGTTACTTATACAGCTAAAAAAAAAAAAAAAAAACTTCGATCAAAGTGAAAGAATGTGCCTTCAGAGTAGAGAGGGTACGCAGACTCGAGCAGTCAGCGACAGATCCCCTGACTTTTTGAAGAGAGGTTAAAAAGTGAAAAAAAAAAACTCGGTCTGTATAGGCAGGGTAATGTGTCTATACACAATTGGTTTGATCATTCTCGAGAGACCGTTAAATCTAGGTGTAGAAATTGATGAGGATGAACAAGAAGTGGTTATTGACTATGAGCACTTCGACGAAATTTTGGACCCCATGATAACTGAAGAGGAAGTGAGTCAAGCACTATGTGGAAAGTCTGCAGGGCCTGATCTGGTTATAAATGGATTTCTACAGAAAGCCGGGTCTCAGGTGATCCCCTTTTTGTTGAAACTTTTCAACCGTATTTTCATCACCCGGTGTCTTCCCTAAAGAATGGACCAAGTCAATTATAGTACCACTGTATGAAAAGGGAGACCCTGACAACAATAGGGGAAGCAGTTTGCTCACCTGTGTCAGCAAAGTTTTCACAGGGGTTTTGAATGCTAGGCTGATAAAATGGGCAGAGGCACATTCTGCCAAAACTGATACTCAAGCAGGCTTCAGGCGTGGCCACTCTACTGTGAACCATATCTTTGCCTTGTACGCCATCATAGAGAAGCAGTTTGCAAACGCCAAACTATAATTTGCTTTTGTTGACTTTTATAAAGCTTTTGATATTATCTCTCATTCAGTGCTCTGGAGGGTGCTCTCTAGGACTGGTGTACAGGACAGGATGCTAAATGTTCTTCGCGGAATGTATGCTAGCATAAAATCTTGTGTGTGCTGTGCCGGTGGCCAGCTCACTGATTATTTTGAAAGCCTTCAGGGGCTGGAACAAGGATGTTTGTGTAGCTCTATCCTCTTCAGTTATTTTATTAATGAACTTGCAAATGACATAATCAGAGGCGGCAGGAATGGGATACAACTTTCGCCAAACCATGTGGAACTGTACCTCCTGCTTTTCGCTGATGATTTAGCCCTATGTCATCTACAGTAGCAGGCCTGCAAAATCAGCTCAACATATTGCACCCAATCTAGTCAAAGACTGAACCTTAAAATACATGTAAACAAAACCAAAATTGTTGTTTTCCGCAGGGAGGACATTGGGAGCAAGAGAGGTGTGGCACTTAGGTGGAGACTACATTGAAGTGGTGGGGAAGTATAGGTATCTGGGCCTAAATTTTTCAACAAAGCACAGTTTTAATATTGCTACTGAAGATTGTGTGTCTCGTGCAAAGAGAGGAATCATACAGATCGATAAAGCCTTTAAAAGGTATGGCTGCTACTCAAGCAATGTTTTTTTTTTATTGATTGATTCTCAAATTGTTCCGTCCTTGCTGTATGCATCAGAGCTGTGGGGCTTCAAGGCGAATCCCCAAATTGAAAAGGTACATTTGTACGCATGCAAACCCTTCATTAATGTGCCTTCGAGGACCCCAAATGATGTGATATATGGTGATCCAGGCCGTTACTCTCTCTCTATTGAATCCACAGCACGATGCATGCAGTATTGGCTACGTGTTCTGAAGCAGGATGACACACGATACTCTAAAATGGCCTATTTATCTTTGCTGACAATGCATGAAAGAGGTCGTGAGAACTGGCTTGGTATCGTTGTTCGGGGGCGTGACTAATGAGAACTTTCTACGCGAACTTAAAGAACGCCTACAATCAAATTTTGGGCTGTGGTGGCTAAACCATCTCCACGAAAGTGACAATTTCAGAGTCTACCATAACTTTAAAAGCTGCATTAGCCAGAAGCCCTATATAGACATGATAAGGGTGGTGTCAGTGTACAGATGTGCTTTAGCCAGGTTCAGGATGGGCGTATCACCTTTCTATGCACATAAGTATGAATTTGCCCATCATGAACATGGTAGACAGTGCCCATTTTGCCAGGACAAAACAGAAAATGAAATCCATGTGGTAGCTGAATGCCCAGTCTATGACGATATTAGGGAACGTTACTTGGTGCTTAACATGCAGTCAAATGACATCGAAGAGCAGATGAATAATATGCTGAAAACAAACAATGAAACAATTATGGTCAACCTGGGTAAGTTCTTGTTCTTGGCTTTGAAATCCAGAATAGCGAGATTACAGCGGGTTCAAGAAAAGGAGAGATCTACATGAACTAGTTAGACTTTCTAACCTAATCTTAATTGTTTGTAACAGTACTATTAAGAGATTTTTTATGACATTCCCTTGTGCTTATTAAACCCATGCCTTGCAATTATCTTGTATCAGATAAGTTCCTAGCCATAAGTCCTTTTGACAATAACTTACAATTCACATTGCAATGAACATGTCAAGTGTTATGCAATATTTTTTTCAGTGTTCAGTGTTCAGTGTTCTCTCTCTCTCTCTCTCTCTCTCTCTCTCTCTCTCTCATCTCTCTCTCTCTCTCTCTCTCTCTCTCTCTGTGCACCTGTGCGTGTGTTTGCACATCTATGCGCATGCTGGCACGCGCACGCGCGTCTTGGCGTATGTGTATGTATGAGTGTGTGTGTGTGTGTGTGTGTGTGTGTGTGTGTGTGTGTGTGTGTGTGTGTGTGTGTGTGTGTACATTATTTATGCTTAAGCCATGCAGACCAAATAATGTATGCTGACACACTCGTCTGCGTTATTCAGTTTGCCTACACGTATTATTGGATCTTTTCTGTATAGCTAAAGACAGACAAACAGACAGACAGACATAATCAATTGCGTGCTGCCCTAAGAGAATATGGATATTTTCACCTCCCGTATGATGGGCTTATTGATCGACGTTGTATTGGGTAAACATGTTCCGCCTCCTTTCTTTTCCTTTAACCTTTCCTTTTCTAATAATTCTTTCGGTGTCTGTCTGTCTTTGTTTCTGTCTGTCTGTCTGTCTCTATGTCTGTCTGCTGCCTGTCTGTCTGTCTGTCTGTCTGTCTGTCTCTCTCTCTCTCTCTCTCTCTCTCTCTCTCTCTCTCTCTCTCTCTGTCGTGCGTGCGTGCGTGCGCGCGCACGCATATATAAAGTGTTTTCATTCCATTCCTGTACTTCTACTATGTATTTGAATTGTTATCAAGACGTATCCCTTTTTGATTTTTCTATTACATTTTTTTTTTTCGAAATGCTTTGATTGTTTACATTTACTGACCTGTTCAGTTTGCCTATTTCATTTAAGATTTTTCCTTGTCTTTCCTGGCGCTGCAAATATGATCTTGTTCCCCCTTGACACAAAGACTGTATAGGTCAATATCAAAAATACGTCTGAAGCGTCTGAAGCGTCTCCCCTCTCTCGTCTCTCGCTCTCTCTCTCTCTCTCTCTCTCTCTCTCTCTCTCTCTCTCTCTCTCTCTCTCTCTCTCTAGTTAACGACATACAGCCTAGAGTCAGTGACTAGACAGAACTGAAATACCTGTACACCCTTACTCACGATAGACGGGCATCTTC
>JADBJO010002402.1:32500-35000 GCA_016801955.1 Conus betulinus
TTATTCAATGTGTTTAAAGCATTTCGTTTCAGTAAGACGCATTCTTTTGAAACATGGACCCCGAAAGCAGATCCCACAAGAATAATCCAGGCATTCGAACAAAATGCTACTAAAAAATCCTGCGCATCTCCTACAAAGGCCATATCACCAGTGCAGTACTGCACGAAAGAATTTAGGCAGTAGTTGGTCCCTCTGAAGGACTGGTGCCAACATTAGGAAACAAAACACGGAGAGACATGATCATGATCACATCTCCCTATCATCTGGCCCTGCAGACAACCATCTTCCAGAAAACAGAATGGCAGACAGACAAAGAGGTGGGAGGACATACAGTGATGGACAGGCCTGATCTCAGGCGATTTCCAGTCAGTGACTGGGACAAATGAGGACAGAGGAGGATTCTCAGTTAAGATGGTGCCTCGACGACCCCAGCCGTGAGGAAGTGACGACAATGACGGTACGCAGATGGATCAGTTTCTTATTTAAAATGATGAAATCGTGTGACATTGTGAACGATAAAGTCTCAGTCTGGATTAAGAATAAGACTTTGAAGGTAGGGACATTCTATTTCTTCTTTTTTTGTACTATGTGCTGAAACTCTAAATATAGCAGTGAAGGAAAATCCACATATTCAAATAGATAAAGAAAAAAACAGGGAATACACAGTCCTAGTACGCTGATGACACAGAGTTCTTTCTCGCAGACAATTTGACACCTGTATAAAAGGCATAGCTGCATTTGGTGCTGTGTCAAATCTTTGTCTAAATTCAAGATGAAAAGAAAGTAAAATTCGGCTTCTGATTAGAATAAAACGTGATGACAATACGCGGCAAACTTAAGAATGGATTGGAATCCACAAAAAAAACCCTCTGTAAAACTCTAGCACTTTGTAGACGTGTTGGTGTAAGATAGCAAGAAAGAGTAAGAGACATCGATGATAATAGAAGACACTGATTGGCTTTAACTGTTCATGGATGCCTGTTCACAGGGAACTTTACCTGTTTGAGTTTAATTGAGGAACTGTGAAAATGATGATGATGATCATGATAGTAAACAAGAAGCTCAGGACAAACCCGTGTTCGGTCAAACTGCACCATAACATGTTTTGCGAATTCGTGAAAGTGTTAAAAGTGTCTGTGGTGAACGTCTGTTTTCTGTCTTTGAAAAAACGTGTAGCGTGCATTCTTCATGTTTCAGGGATTCTGGAATGCGCTTTTAAAACGTTTTGTAAAACTGTTCACTTTAAAAGAAATTTCCAGTTGCCAAAGTTTTTGGATTTGATTACATAAATGTGAAATATGATACTGAAAAGAAAAACAGTGCTGGTTTAAGTTTCAAACCAGTTATCTGTGTGCAAGAAACGTTCATAATTCCAAACAATGTGCACATCCATATTTTGTCTAGGATAGTTCGGGTCAGATGATAACTGTCAAAGTAACCATTTAACATGCATGTCATTGCGCAATGCTAGGACCCAGGGCCTGGTGTGTGTGAGTGGGCTGTACAGTGTGTTGTTCACTTTTACTCTATGACGCAAACTGTCAATATTATCAGTAACTTGAGCAATCCTCTATAATAACTGGGAAAATGTCTGACAACAAAGAAAACACCCAGGCAAGTGATGAACTTCAAGGACTGTTACAGACTCCCTCCACAATGCCCATGCTGTGTTTGCTTTGATTCATCTCATCGTATCAAGAACCCAGGCCGTAAAGATAATGTATCAGATGACTGGTCAGCCAGAATTTTCTGCAGTCATTTGTTCTAAGTCATGCAACTCAGGGTAGTAGTAGTTTTATGTTTAGTCTATACTGATATGCCTTCCATCTAGAGCTACCTTTGCATGACACTGAGATGTTTGCCACTCGTATCCTATAGGATGGCCCTCTGACATGGAATCCTGAGGAAATATTCCTGAACCAGGAAAGCGAAGAGATCTCTTATCTAAAAGAAAAGTTCCCTGGCTTCTGTATTTTAGACTGCTAGAAATATCCCTGCTTAAAGGTTTGCATGATATTGTTCCATTTTGTGATCAGTTTCATCTCTCCAGTGTTTGTGTAGGTATGACTACCAGATATACGTACATTCATCGTGACCTAACAATTAATACCACAAGTGGTGCAAAAGGTACGTCCTCAAGGAGAACAATAATCTTCATCATCATTTTGGAAACCATCACCAACACTCACTAACACTTCCAAATTTGACAGACAAGTAAAACGAAAGTTACTTATGAATTGTTCCTCAGGGCACATTACACACCTCTACATGATTCCCTTTTCTTCCACAGACCAAAGATGGCGACAAACGTTTTTCTGTAGTTAGAACTCAGCAGCATGAAACACACGAAATCCACACAACAACTCAACACAGACAGAAAGAATGTAAGACCCCCCACAAGTCTGTACAAGTTGCTATTCTGTCCCTGTCCACTATAGTAGCCAGTAAACATGGTGTTGACCAGATGATGGACAGCTGAAGGGAAGGAAAGAATCACATA
>JADBJO010002402.1:42500-50000 GCA_016801955.1 Conus betulinus
GATGAGTTATCGATAAAACCAAAACCCAGTATCTCCAAATGTAGAAGTAGCTTTCCCCCTAACCCACATTTATTCCACATGCTATGTTCTGCCCAGTTTGTATGAGCAGCACTTTTCACACATAGTGACTGCCAGAATCCCGTATCTTGAATGAACGGATTCTGGCTGTCAGAAAACACCAGTGATTTGGAAGAGTTAGCTACCACTTATCTGGAGATAAGTGAAATTTTGGTGAGATTCCACCAAGAAAGGGAAAGTAACTGATCCTGGGCAAATCCAGTGTATCCAGCTGCTGGGATGTTGCTGTCAGGATTGTTTATAGTTTGGCAGAAAGTGGGCCCGTAGCTGGGCTTCTAGTCTACTCTAACATGAGAAAACTTCACTTAAGCATGTGAAGCCTCACTCTTTTGCTCCTGTTCACAAAGACTGAAGAAGCATTGCAGAAACACCAACACTTTTTTTTTTTTTTCCAGAAAATGATAGTACAGGTAAGACAATTTTTGATACATTAGTACTTTCACAGAGGCTTTTGTAATACCTTTACGTCACATAACCACTTGAACTTTTTTTTGGTGTATACTGATGGTTTTGTTGCAAACTGCGAAAAAACCTGTATATCTATATTCCGTGTGTGTGTGTGTGTGTGTGTGTGTGTGTGTGTGTGTGTGTGTGTGTGTGTGTGTGTGTGTGTGTGTGTGTGTGAGAGAGAGAGAGAGAGAGAGAGAGAGAGAGAGAGAGAGAGAGAGAGAGCGCACGCGCACACGCGCACGCGGGACGGTGATGTGTGTGTGTGTGTGTGTGTGTGTGTGTGTGTGTGTGTGTGTGTGTGTGTGTGTAGGGGCAGGGGGGGGGGGGATTGCACGCATTGGCATGAGTACGTGAACGCGCTTGTTAGTAAGAGAGACAATGTGAGTATGTTTGTGTGTGCATGCATGCGTGGGCACGCATTAGTGCTATTATGCGTAAGAGAAAGCGTGTGTGTGCGCATGCATGTGTGAGAATGGGATGGGATAATCCAATAAATGACACACACACACACACACACACACACACACACACACACACACACACACACACACACACACACACACACACACGCACGCACGCACGCACGCAGGCACGCACACACACATATTAGTATGCACATGCTTTCTCTCTCTCTCCCAGAGAGAACGACAGTTGACTGTAACGATTGTGGCCACTACTCTCAGTTATGTGATTCTCTCCTTCCCTTCAGCTGTCCATCATCTGGTCAACTCCATGTTTACTGGCTACTATAGTGGACAGGGACAGAATAGCAACTTGTACAAACTTGTGGGGGGTCATGACACTTGAATTCTCTTTACATTTATATATTCATACCTACCTTTCTGTACGTATCTCTCTCTCTCTCTCTCTCTCTCTCTCTCTCTCTCTCTCTCTCTCTGTCTGTCTATCTGTCTGTCTGGCTATCTATGTACTTATCTAACTATCTGTCTATCTGTATGTCTATCTGTCTGTCTGTCCATCTGTATATATATATATATATATATATATATATATATATATATATATATATATATATATATGCAGCCACCAGGATGTGTGTTTTTTGCAGGTTTTCTCACCAATTCGGCTGTTTCAGCGGTGATGATGACCAGCTGTATAACTCTGCATGCTCCTCAACAGAGCGGCTACATTACCCGTGACTAGGGTTACAGGCTTCTCAGCAATTTTTCAGCAGTGCGGCTGTATCAGTGGTGTGTTTGCATGTTCTTTTGGCGATGTGATGATCTTAGCCACGACTAGGACTGTTTTCTCCACAATTCAGCGACATTAGCTGTGACTTTTGGCCAGTACGCGTGCAGTTCTGACCCGTGTTGATTGATCCCATTCCATTCCACCTACACAGGGCAATACAAGTACACACACGGTAAGCCCCTTTTCGTGTCCGAAGATTGGGTATTTTACAGATGCCAAAGACAAGACCGCAGCGACGCCGAAGGCCTGCGCTGAAAGCGAGTGAGGCAGCACATCGACGAGGGCCGACCCGGCACAACAGTTGGCAGCCATACCCACGACGACCTTCACGGTACCTCCAGCGCAACAAGCCGCGGACTGGCAGACCAGCATCGTGGGCCTAGTCCAGGACGCACTACAAGGTCTTGGGGGCTCCCGGACCTGCGGATGCTAACAGACAAAATCGGCGGACAAGGGCGCAGCAAAGGCAACAAGAAGGACGGGCAACCCCCACAAGACATTATGTATGAGTACACTTTGCTTGTGTACAAAGGAGCTGTTCACTGGTTACATAGTATAATCTTGTGTGCCACAGTATGTTCCAGGCGCGTGTGCGCATGGAGGATGTGTGTGTGCGCGCGAAAGCCTGTGCGCGGGCACACGCTTGTGGGTGTAGCTATGTTGATTTCCTATGAACGCAATATTTGGTGCGTGTGTGTTTCTGCATATATTATAAGATGTTGAATTGTTAAAGCTTGTAAAGCGCCCGGCAGCCTACGTTGTTAGGTTGGGTGCTATAGTAATTGTTATTATTTTCATTATGATTTCGTAATCCTCAGACAGTCAACGTGCTTAGGTCCACTACCTTTCGGTTATGACTCGGGGGTCAACACTTCATGCCCAAAAAATGTGCAAGAAGTGTCTCATGGCGCTTTCCCCCCCTTCAGTCACACTCAAAGTTCAGATCCCAGGGGAATTTACCCCTTCAGCAGTGTTGGAAAGAAATCGGCGCAAAGCGCTGGTCAGAAATCGAAAGAAATACTGGATTATTAGCCGTTACCTGGCAAACAAATGGTATTGTCCTTATGAAACTGTTGTGACTTAAATGTTGAATCCAGTTACCTGGCAAACAAATGTATTGTCCTTTGAAGCTATTGGAGAGTTTAATCGTCGAATTCCAATACCTGACAAACAAAAGGTATTGTACATTTGAAGCTAAGGTTGAATTTATTCGTTGAATTCCTCACTTGCAGAAAACAAAGTGATCAAAGAAAACACTTAAAGTAATGGGACGTAAAGTTACGAAATTACAAGAGAAAAGGAATTCTGAGGTTTACAGGTTCACTATTATATGTACCTGTTCATATACCCACCGGGTATAATGCTTGTATATGAAAAAGTGACACATTATAATTTCACTCCTCATGGAGTGGACCTAAGCGCAATACAATATCTTTGTGTCATGTGTTGCATGTATGTGAGAAAAGCGTGAAAGAGAAAGCATGTTGATTAGGTGGTGAGTGCAGATGGGTGAGAAGATGAAAGAGAACAGTTATCAATTGCCATAGGACCTAACAAGAAGCATCAGCCACAAAAGTTCTTATGGGACATAAGGGAATTTGTGGCGGAGTGCGATTATTCCGGTATTTTCCGGCAAGACAGAAGTCTTAACGCATGTCAGGCATGCGCAAAAACACTTCCCTTTTCGACGTATGTCAGGCATGCGTAAAAGCACTTCCTTTTTCGAGTAACACGCTAGCAGTGAAGACGCACTCTCTGCTCCACGAAAAAATTCCCACCGCGAACACAAGCAATCTTTACACAAAGGCAAAGTACAGGTGAGATAGAGCACAAGACTTATCTTGCTTGGGCGACAGGAATTTTTTCGTGGAGCAGAGAGTGCGTCTTCACTGCTAGCGTGTTACTCGAAAAAGGAAGTGCTTTTACGCATGCCTGACATACATCGAAAAGGGAAGTGTTTTTGCGCATGCCTGACATGCGTTAAGACTTCTGTCTTGCCGGAAAATACCGGAATAATCGCACTCCGCCACAAATTCCCTTATGTCCCATAAGAACTTATATGATTTTCGTTTGCTTCTTAGGTGACACCTTTTTTGTCTGTTTTTTGTTTTTGTTTTTTTTTCTTTTTTTTTGAAACCTCAACAAACATACCATGGTATTGCACATCAGCCTTTTTCTGGGATAGCATTCTGCTTAAAACTGAAAAGGCAGAGGAGTCGAGTTACCACTTTCCGAGGTCACTGAGGAGAAACAGTCTGGTTTCGAAATACCAGTATCTGACCAGGAGTTGTGATATGTTAGTATCCTCCCCTTTGGAGATTGTCTCCCCCTTGGAGACTATAAGCTCATTATGAGAAGCATTTATTATTGCCCATTCATCCACACAAGCACATACTGTTAGTTAGGCAGAATAATCTACCACTGCAGATATGAATGCTCATCTCCCCCTATTTTTCAATCTAAGACGTTAGAGCAAGCTTTGTTTATAATTGAATATATATATATATATATATATAATGCTGAACAATTAAGTAGTGGGGGAAAACAAGTGCAGGTTAACAATTCTTCCATCATTATAGTATGATTTGGCAAATATTTGGAACAAAAAAAAAAAAAAAAAAAATGAAGTAAATGGGAAAATGTATATCATAAATATGAAAAAAACCCTTCGCTAGCTGCATGAGGAAACTATCGCAATCTCTTTCGAAGACAGATCTATATGTATCGCCTGCTCCGAGGCCTTTCGTCCGCTAGATCAGACTCATCAGGGAGACACGGCTGATTGTGTCTGTGTCTCTGTGCTCTTGGCATCAGATAGAGACACACCACAGTCCACATAATTCTGTGGTGTTCCGACCGCCCAGGGTTCGAAAAAGAATCCAACAGCACCCCCAAAGCAGCCAGCGAAAGGTAGTAGAATTAAACAAAACGAAAGTGTGGAGAGGAAAAAAAGTTGTTGAAAACTAAAAATATTACGCAAACAGTATAAAATGTAATGGACAATCTTTGAGCCTATGCTTGAGGATCCATTTAAGGATGCAAGGGAGATCAAAAGATACGGAACAGTCTGAGTGGTCAGCTCTGCTGTTCAATAACCCAAGCATTGTCAGCGGCTAAGAATTGGGCAGAACAACCTTTCCTTGGATCTCGTAAGAGATGCAATCACCCACTGATTGACCAAACAATATAATGCTGAACAATTAAGTAGTGTGGGGAAAACAAGTGCAGGTTAACAATTCTTCCATCATTATAGTAATGATTTGGCAAATATTTGGAACAAAAAAAAACAAAAAAAAATGAAGTAAATGGGAAAATGTATATCATAAATATAAAAACCCTTCGCTAGCTGCATGAGGAAACTATATCGCAATCTCTTTCGAAGACAGATCTATATGTATCGCCTGCTCCGAGGCCTTTCGTCCGCTGGATCAGACTCATCAGGGAGACACGGCTGATTGTGTCTGTGCTCTTGGCATCCAGATAGAGACACACCACAGTCCATAATTCTGTGGTGTTCCGACCGCCAAGGGTTCGAAAAAGAATCCAACAGCACCCCCAAAGCAGCCAGCGAAAGGTAGTAGAATTAAACAAAACGAAAGTGTGGAGAGGAAAAAAGTTGTTGAAAACTAACAATATTACGCAAACAGTATAAAATGTAATGGACAATCTTTGAGCCTATGCTTGAGGATCCATTTAAGGATGCAAGGGAGATCAAAAGATACGGAACAGTCTGAGTGGTCAGCTCTGCTGTTCAATAACCCAAGCATTGTCAGCGGCTAAGAATTGGGATCACTGAAAATCACTTCCAAACCAGATATGCAAACCATAAACAGTCATTCAACAAAGTAAAATACAAAACCAAACAGAACTGAGAGCAAATATATTTGGAGACTTAAAGACAAAAAAATAAACTATAACATATCCTGGAAAATCATAAAAAGGGCATCACCATACAATAACATTTCAAAAAGATGCAACCTATGTTCAACAGAAAAAATGGTTAATACTATGCAAACCATACTTAGCAACCCTAAATACTAAAGTAGAAATAGTAAACAACTGCAGGCACAAATGGAAAATCGTTGTCAGCAAACGCACCCTGAACTGTAAACAACCTGAAAACCGAACAACACGTGCAGCCATCCGCACGTGCAAACAGTGACATTAGGCCATATAACACCGGCAGTAGGCGACCCAACACCATCCTGAGGAGAGCCAGCGCTCGAAACAGATCTGTTGATGATTTTTAAAACTTCCTTTTACCATACGCGTGATGGTTGACTTAGTTGAAATCTGTCAGAGAATTTGCTCTGTCTAACATGCCACCCACAGTTTCAAGACAATATGTACTTTGTTTGTCAAAGTATGTAAATAGACAAGTTTACCATTTTTTACGAGTTTATTATTTGTACATGGATGAACAGAAACAAATACAATAACCTTGATTTGATTGAATCTAAAGTAACTATGAAGTGAGGCAGGGAACAGTAAACAAAACAAATGAAGAAACAAGTAAGGTAACTCTTGCTCCCACAAGAAAACAATACACGCCAATAAGCCTGTTTACGACGTCGAATCGCCGAGCAGATATGACAGCACAGAGTACACAGAACAAACAAGGAGACATCCCCCAAAAACAGGATGTCCCAAGCGCGCCTATATACCTTGTGCCGAACTCAGTTACACAGCAACAGGAACTGGAGAACTGAAGGAATATAAATGCACATTTATTCAAGACTGGCTCAGCCTTTTATAGCTTGAATATAGTCAGACAAGTTCCGGGATGAACAGAAACAAATACAAATAATCTCGATTTGATTGAAACGAAAGTTAATATGAAATATGAAATGAGGTAGGGAAGTTTTTGGAGTTTGGTGCGTGTCTTTGTTGTTTTCTCGTGGGAGTGAGTTACCTTACTTGTTTCTTGTTTATTATTTACTGTTCCCTGCCTCATTTCATATTTACTTTCCCCACCTCTTAACTGACAATCCATTTTCCCCATCGCTGCTGTTATCCCTGACCCTGTGTCCGTATCTGACCCTCTGCTGCAGTGTGTGTGTGTGTGTGTGTGTGTGTGTGTGTTATTTAGAACGCCTTATCACTGAAGTGGAACGTATTTCATTACGTGTGTTCAAAGTTCTTGCTGGTGCCGACACGGTAGCAGCGCTGTTTGGGTTAGTGTCCCGTGCACTGTGCTGTGACGTGTCAAGGCTAGGCTGTGTCAATTTTCGCGCTCTCACGGTCGGTTTTGATTCACTCTGGTTATATTCATACCTGGGTACTCCGAGACTGGCAGCAACTGATCTCGCTGTGATGAGGGGGCGATATCTTTGTCACCACAGTCAAGGGTTCTAACGTTGGAAAGTCAGTGTAACGGATGGGTGCTTGGTGCGTGTGTCTGTGTGTCTGACTCTCCCAGAAATATGGATGCGTGTTCAAGCTTCCCTACCACACACACACACACACTCAACCGCACATAGACAGCTAGGCAACACTACCATAATTCTTTTCTTTATTTTTTTTTTTTTACCGCCAGGGCCATCCAAGACATACAACACATCAACAACAAACATCAATAAACATGAATAATCTACATGGAGCACGCCCCAAGTACGACTGAAACTATTTTTTATGTAAAAGAGTGCAGAATGACGGAGCAGCTCTGCACGAGTCACTATTCTGGCATAAAGGGGTGCAGTCTGCAAGTAGGGGTAGATGCAGGTGAAGAACAAAGTCGACGCAACGACACTGAATGGGTGA
>JADBJO010002402.1:60000-75000 GCA_016801955.1 Conus betulinus
ACACACACACACACACACACACATATATATATATATATATATATATATATATATATATATATATATATATATATATATATATATATATATATATATATAACATATATGTGATTGCGAAATGCTAGGACTCAGGGCGCAGTGTGCGTGTGAGTGGCTACAGTCAATGTGTTGTTCACCTTTACTCTATCGCATCATGTTTGTTAAGGACGCAAACTGTCAACCTTATCAGTAACTTCAACAGTCCTCTATTATAACTAAGAAATTATCTGACAACAAAGAAAACATCCAGGCAAGTGATGTACTTCAAGGACGTTTACATATCTACTCCACAATGCCCATGCTGTCTTTGTTTTGATTCATCTCATCGTACCAAGAACCCACTCTGTAAAGATAATGTATCAGATGACTGGTCAGCCAAAATTCTCTGCAGTCATTTGTTCTAAGTCATGCAACTCAGGGCAGTAGTTTCATGTTTAGTCTATCCCGATATGTCTTCCATCTAGATCTACCTCTGTGTGACACTGGATGTTTCGTGTCACGTGTCTCCTACAGGATGGCCCTCAGACATGGAATGCTGATGATGAAACATTCCTGAAGCAGGAAAGCGAAGAGATCTCTTATCTAAAAGAAACGGTTCCCTGGCTTCTGTATCATAGACTTTTTTTTTAAAAATCATCCCTGCTTAAAGGTTTTGCACGGATTTTTCCATTCTGTGTTCTTTTGCATCTCCCCAGGGTCTGTGTACGTATGACTACCAGAAATATTTAATTTCATCGTGACATACTTATCAATACATCAAATGGTGCAACAGATAAGGCCTCAAGGACAATAATAATCTTCATCATCATTTTGGAAACCATAACCAACACTCACCAACACTTCCAAATTTGACAAACAAGTAAAACGGAAGTTACCTATGTATGGTTCCTCAGGGCGCATCACACACCTCTACACGATTCCCTTTTGTTGACAGACAAGTAAAACGAAAGTTACTTATGAACTGTTCTCCAGGGCGCATCACACACCTCTACATGATTCCCTTTTCTTCCACAGACCAAAGATGGTGACAAACGTTTTTCGGTAGTTAGAGCTTAGCAGCATGAAACACACAAAATCTACACAACAACTCAACACAGACAGAAGGAATGTAAGACTCCAAAAAAAGATGTACAAGTTTCTATTCCGTCCATATTTACTGTAGTAGCCAGTAAACATGGAGTTGACCAGATGATGGACAGCTGAAGGCAGGGAGAGAATCACATAGCTGAAAGTGGCGGCCACAATCGTCACAGTCAACTGTCGTTCTCTCTGCACCATCCCCTTCCCTTTCATTGTAGTCTTCATCTTTTGTGTTGCCACGTTATGACGCTGCAGACAACAGATTGTGAGAAGGTCTAGAAGGAGCTGGGCCAGAAGTCCGCAGTAGGTCAACAGGATTTTTGCTGTCAAGCTAAAGGCGTCATTGATGGCTCTGTGTTTAAGATACAGCTGTGTGGGAAGTATTCTCTATAAACAGTGACGTTCTGAACTCCAGTCAGAATGCCCCGAACTTCTAGTTGTGTCAGAAGATATATGTGCATCACGGCAGTGAATCTGTAAGCTGTCAACAAACAGATAACAGGGTGCGTGAGAGAAGGAAACGACGGACGTGGAGAGGTCGCACAATGGCGTAGAGTCGTTCTAAGGAGACGAGACTCATCACCACGTAAGCCCCTCTCCTGGCCACAATGCTGCAGTACACACCCACATACAAAAAACAACACCATATACAGCCAGTCGTTCAACGGATCTTGAAACGTCAACAAACAAAGGTCTGGCAGGATAGAGCCTATGACGTAGACCAGTTGTCCTGTGCTCATGCCGATGACGTAGACAGCTGTCGCATTCCGCATGTTTTTATGTAGGAAGACGATGATGTTGCAGAGTGTGAGAAGAAAGGCCAAGGCAGCAGCGATAAAACGTAAAATACCGAACATATGGTCCGCAACTTCGAACAGTTGGTCAGATATAATCTGATTGTGTTTGCTTAACGTCGTGAAATCTGTTGGAAAACCACCACACGTTGTGTTGTTGGTCATTTTAGGAACTGAAATCAGAAGATGCTAGTATATTTTGGATAAGAATGTGGCCACAAACTTTTTGAAACTGGTGCTCAAGTACGTAAAAGTCGGCAATCAAAGGACAACTCATGTGAAGTAAAAACTGTAAATCTGAATTGAAGGCATTGTTAGTACAATCTGGTCGGTTAACAAAAAAAATGTCCCTTTTTCTTTCTTTCTTTCTTCACCCGTGGACGCAACACCCCCCCCCCCCCCCCCCCCCCCCCCCCCTTCTTTCAAGTACACGCACACACAAACATGTGCGCTGGCGCACACACACACACACACACACACACACACACACACACACACACACACACACACACACACACACACACACACACTGTTGTTGTTTGTTGGTGGTGGTGGTGGTGGTGGTGGTGGGCGGTGGTGGTGGTGGTGGTGGTGGTGGTGGTGTGTGTGTGTGTGTGTGTGTGTGTGTGTGTGTGTGTGTGTGTGTGTGTGTGTGTGTGGAAATTATAAATATTTAGTCATTACCAGTAAGGCTACCAGTTCAGGTGAGACATATGTGTACGGAAAAACACTTTTCAGCTTTTGTTATCATTCAAAATGCACGCATCGTTTTATATCATTTTCTTACTGTTCATATTTCCAACTTGTCGGAATTGTTTGTTAAGAAAGAAAGGATTCGTTTTTGTAACATTTTAGGTCCTTCAACATGGAACTATTTACTGTACCATCCAATTTCATGTGATATTCGTTTTCAATTTTTTTTTTGACAGAGTGCAGAAGTTTACATTTTGTCATAATTGAATACATATTCAATGCATTTGATTCATCATCCTGTAGTGTATACATTCATTTTGCATTTATGGGCGGTCCTGAGCGTTTCAAGACATCTTGCAGCATGGGCAAAGATTTTGCTTGTAAACGTTATACATTTGGATGAGATTTATAAATGAGAGAGTGTAAAATGTATAAGTCCACGTATGTTGCCTTGTGCCATGTTACGTAGGACTTCGATGCTAAAAGACGTAAAATCCCTTATCATTGCTACCTGTCCTTCTTGATAAAAAATGTTTGGTCCAGTTCGTATACCGCTTGTAATGTCCAATTTTACTACTTTCGTTAATATGTCATGTGGCCCTGTGGCAAAGAATTTATGAAAATTAAGTTAGACTATGCACACACTGTTTTGACCATGTCCATCATTCAGTTAAATGCAATGGGTATAAAAAAAAAAAAACAGTAAAAGAAACTAGGTAAAATGTACTCTACTTACAGTTAAATAAGATTTTTATGTGGTCGCCCACCCTTCCAAACCCTACCATTCAGGAGTGGTATACATGTCACAGTGAGCGGTGGATCTTGTACTTGTGCTGTTTGTGATCATGGACATCTTCTGGTCAAAATATCATTTCATCATCTTAATCAGCCGCCGTATCGTTTGTGATTTTCAAGACGTTATGTTTTAGAGTATTTGTCTCTTCACTGTTGACTATTGATACACGGACCCAGTTAGATCGGTTGAGTTTAGAAACAAAACTGAAGACCGAATACCTAGTTTTGCTTCCTAAACTGCCAGTCGATTCCACTTGCCCTGATGTGGCCCTCTGTGGTCGCGGGGCTACACGCGCCATTATCTATCGATCGATTTCACTGTGTGAAGGCGTTCTTCATGTTGTTCGCTCCGATCATAGCGTTGTATCTGCAAATAGACCACTACGTGACACGGTTGATCACACTATTATTATGTTCTCTCAACGATCAAGTCGTGACACATGCAATCGTAGTGCTATAGCTGAAGACAGGACACGACCTGACAAACTGACCATGATGTCATAGACACCTACAGACCACTGCGTTCATAAACCACGACATGACATAGCTGATCACAGTGCTACGTTTGCCTGTACATGACCGTCCCACGCCTGATCTGGATATCGTATCTGCTCACAGACCACTATGGATCCCACCTGATCTTAGCGTTACACCTACTAGCAGATCATTAGGTGACACAGCTGTGTCAGTTTTTATCTGCTGACAGATCAAAGATCACAGTGTTACATCTGCTCACAGACCGTTATGGATCTCATTTCATCAGAGAGTTACACCTGCTAACAGATCACCAGGTGATATAGTTGTGTCAGTGTTTTATCTGCCTACAGATCACACATTACGTTGTATACATGGTCACAGTGTTACATCTGCTCACAGAACACTATATGAAAATGTTGTAACAGTGTCACATCTCTTCACAGACCAGCACATGAACACCTGATAATTCTGTTGTATCTGCTGACAGACCACTACGTAAATACTGTATCGTAAATGTGACATTTCTCTCACATACCTTTTACATGCATATCTGATAATAGTGTAATAAGTGCTCATAGACCAATGAGGAACACATCTGATTGTCACTGATTTTCTGCTTTTAAATCACAGACTACGTGATACAGATGATCATAGAGTTACGAATGCTAACAGAAGATTTGACTACATGATGTAGCATATCATAATGAACAAATCAGGAATCATATCATAATGGATCATAATCTTATGTTGCCCGAGGAAATCGCATCATGTGATGCATGCACTTTCGGATTATTTCAGGATATGGCTGATCATAGTTGTTCATCTGCCCAGCGACTACAGAGCGATTCATCGGACTATAGTATTAGATTTTCCCACAGACCACTTCAAGACACACTTGATGAAGGTGCTTTATCCATGAACTGAATAATACGGAAATTATGTGATTATAACACGATCATAGCATAACATCTTCCACAGACAATTCTGTGCCACAGTTGATTAAAGTGCTGTATCTGGGTATTGAACAATACAAGGATTAAACAACTATAGCTTATTACATGGTGGAGTTTGCTATATGGCAGTGTTGTCCGAATGAGATTCCAGCCACTGTAGAAGTTTGGTTTCGCTGGATATCCTCCGCTTTTCTGCAAACGTATTGAGTGTATATATGAAGGGATTGATAGCGGAGTTCAGGGGCAATACAAACACAGCCAGTGCCACGTTCACTCACCAGGGATAGGGATACCGGCCAGTGCCAGCATCCCACACAGTCCAATGGGAAACCAGCACATGAAGTCTGATACGGCAATGGTGATCAATCGCCGGGCTATGGCCAAGTCCCGCGACAGTTTTGTAGTATTGACTTTAAGGGAATTTTTCTGTATTGACCAGTAGATGGAGGCTTGACCAGCTGCAATGAATAAAAACAAAATGAAGTTAAGGATGATCAGTACAGCGACAGAGTAATATCTTCCTCTGAATTCTTGCTTTGTGACTGGAAGCGGAATGCAGATACCTGTCTGGCTATAGAACTCCCAGTGTGACGTCATGGGGAGCAAAGGCAGCAAGGCAAGTGACCAGCTCACTAACCAGATAAAAAGACAGGCCACAGATGCTGACCTTCTCCCGAATCGCAAGCTGCTAAATGGAAAGCGAAGAACTAGGAAACGATCCAGTGTGATGAGCCAGATGATCAGAGCTGACATCTCACTGGACAACAGAGACAGAAAACCAGCCACCTCACAGGTCACACTGCTTTTCCATATGTCATCGTAATAGATATATCTGCCACGGAACTGTTCATCAGCTACTCCAATGATTGAAATATAGACACCCATGAGAAAATCGGACAGCGTAAGGTTGAGGACAAACACGCCAAATCCACTTGAAGAAGTCATACTGCTCACAAACAAAGAAACGTGCAGAGAGAAACAAAAGACATTGCCAGTGACTGACAGACAGGCGATCAGCCACAGAAACCCACGGTACCACCAGAACTGTAATAAATCATCACATGAAGATATTTCGTCCCTTGGGGCATAACAGGATATGGTTTGAAAGGTACTTGGAAGAATTTGTCTGCAGCATATTTTATAGTTTTCTGTAGATAGAGCATCTAAATAGATAAGATCTTTTACCATGTCAGGTGGATAATTTGTCACTGGGCTGCCATCCAGGTACAGTTCAATTAACCGTGGCGTGAACTGAAATCCACTGGGACCGATCGTGTGAATCGTAGTGAAAGTTAAGTTCAGCTTTTGTAAGTTAGTAAAGGAAGAGAAGACCTGTGTGTCCAACACTGTCAGTGAGGTAAATGACAGATCAACCGACGTGAGAACACTTTGCTGGGCGACAGATGAGTCTCAGTATAAAGAGAGGTGAGGGGATTGCTGGACATTGACAATACTTGCAGACTGCTTAAACCCCCAAAAGAATTCATGTTGACATGAGTCAGATTGTTCACACTAAGGTCAAGAAATCTCAGATTCAGTATCTCAACACTGGGCAAAAATGTCAAAGAACACCGGGATAAAACGAGATGAATCAAATAGGCAAGGTGCCTCATGTCCAGCAATGTCATTCCAGAACTGGTGGCATCCAAATAGCGAATGTACGGAAACCGTGACACAGAGAAAGGCTGGGGACAAAAGAACGTGTAACCTTGACACAGGCAGCCTACTGCACAACTTGTACAGTATCAGGCAGCCTACTGCACAACTTCATCACTCACTCATCAGACAGTGTGACCAGCCATCACACAGGTGGTCAGTATGTATACAGGTTATGGATGCTCTGCACTTAAAGAACCCCGAACACAGGATGTCCTCACAACCATCTTCGTCCTTTTGGTCAATACAATCGTACACTCCATTGCAGCGTGTATAGACAGGCAGGCAATCATTGAAGTCACCAGGACAACGGTAATGGCTCTCAGGACAGGACTCATTGGAGTGTATTTTAGTTGTTTTAAACTGCCTTATGTCATCGAAAGTGATTAGGACAGGGGACTGGACGAATGGAATGTCTGGATTTAATGGTTTGTATGGGTCACAGTTGTGTGTTCCTCCGAACCATCCAAGCAATGGGGCACTTGATCACACACACTGCCATGTGGAAGACACTGACCATTGCTGCATGTGAAGGCGTTAATACATACAGGATGTTGACAAATTGATTCATCACTTTTATCTTGGCAGTCGTCTATGAAATTGCACACCAGAGTATATGAGAGCATCGTGATAGCATCAGTGCATGTAAACGTAGGGACTACATCATTTTGGAGATTTGATGAATGCAGTCCCTCTACGTATGATGACTGATCAGAAAAACGACACGACGTGAGACGTTGACCACACACTGTAAACTGACTGAAACCACAGATAAGATAAAATGTATATGTCACGTGGCCATCATGGCAGACTGTCATGGAGTTATGTCGCCAAGACAATACAAGTTGAGTTTTGTTGAATGTTATAGGTTTCATGTGGTATAATTGCTCCTCAGATCTGTTTACTTTCAACTCACAAACGACTCCTTTTAACCGTGCGTGTTGAAACATGACACATAAATTAGCTGCGTGTCTTGCAAATGAATACCTGTCAGTAGAATAACAATGGAATGCTCCAGGAAAGTATTCAGAATCCTGTTTCACACGTGGAATGTATGATGGAGCACTGTCCGCCCCTGAAAAGCTACATATCGGTACATTGCAGGCAGTGACATGTCGCCTGAAAACACACCAACCCAGTGATGCGCAAACAAGTGACGGTGCACGGCTGTCATTGTCACCACCACAGTCAACCAGTCGTGCACACACTTAGGCAAACTCACCTCGCCATTCAAGCTTTGGCAGTACTCGTTAGTAATTTGGATGACCTCCATTTCATCATGGTTAAATCCAGGTACGTTACTGATGAATTTGTAGCACCGTCCACAGAGAGCCACCATCCCCTTACACTCAGGACTGCTGAAGGAACAGTGTCCTGTTTCATCACGTCCATCTTCACATTCTGTCTTCAAATTACAATCTAAGTGATGACGAAAACTGGAATAGTAATTTACAGAGCAGTTCCATACCCCACCAGACATTTTTGTAAGTGTTTTACTGTTAGGAAAGAAGGAAAAGAAAAGTTGAAAACAAGAGATATAATACATGAATTTCTTTGAACTTTTATACCGAGTCTTACTGCTTTCAAAAGATAGGCAAAATTCGAATGAGAATCCTCTTTTCTGTTCCATATTTCGTAGCACGCAGGGTGAACTTTGAATTGCTCACATAAAGTCACATCAGTTAGATCTGACGTGGGTTCTTTGAAACTGATCATGACCATATTTCCAGGTGGTATATGTATATCTCCGCACACGTATTCAGGGCCCTTTAGACTCATATTTGCCGTCATTGTCATGTAACCGGATGCCGAGGATGTCGTTACAACATGTAGGATTCCTGATTCTATTCCGGGTTCACAGCCGTACTCTGTGACCAGGTGATAAAAAGAATACGACTATATCCTCACACACACACCCCCTCCCCCGCCCCCATCTGACAACAATAATTGCTAAGACACCGAACCGGCGTGCGTGAGCTTTCCCTCCAGAGGGCGCCACCACGTCCGTCCAACGAAAGCTCCCATGAAGTTGCCGATGCCGATGACCCCGACGAAATCAAACCAAGACAATAGACGTGGAGAGGACATTGAAACGGAGGCAACCATTAGAGCGGGGCATGAAGGACATAGAATTTGAGACCTTTTTAATACTGATCGATGAGAATGAGGATGATGAACATGATGTTTCGGATTTCCATTTCGGTCTGAGGTCATGACAGGGCTATATTCTACGCTTACTTTCATAGTATATCCCAGCGTCAACCAGGCCCGAGAGATACGGACACTTGCAGTGTTGTCACGAAATTTGAGCAACACTGTCAGAGTGGATGAAACACGACTGTGTGGTCCTGTCTTCCCAACTGAGCCCGCAGCAAACTCAACTCCGGGTAGGAGTCGGTCGGGGCAGAAACATCTACGTGACTCTAATGGGAATCATACCCTCGAGCTCCCAGCCGGGAGTCCGCGAGTTTAACCACTTTGCCATGGCAGCTAGTTATGAGCTGGTTCCTAGCATTGAAGGCTTTAATTTGTTGATGACGGCAAAACTGTTCCACTTATTAATGGTAGCCATAACTTTCAATGGATATAAAAATTAACGTCAACAGCACATTTCAAGCGAAAAAAAAGTGAGTTTAAGTGCAAATGCTTCAAGTAGACCTGTATCAGATACATTGTACATAGGACAACTATTTTTTTTTATCAGGAGCACGAGAATGCAGGCAGACTGGTTGTAGCATCATCTTGCAACTATCATACTGTATCTCCCAGTTTGAGGCTACCCGAGGGTGTGCATGCAAGGACTGCATGTCACAAAAGACTTTGTCTATGAAAAATTCTGGATACTTGTGTACATATTTACGTTGGGAGGAGACGGGGCTGTGGGGGTAGGGTGTATGTCCACAAGCCACATACATGTGCATGCGTGTGTGCGTGCAAGCCTAGGTCTGTGTTTACATGCATGCATTGGGTCGAGTGGTGAAAGTACTGAGTCCAACCGGCCTTAAGACCTTACTAAGCAGAACTGTGACAGTCGACAGCTAAAGTGTACAGCAACATCTGGTTCATTTTAATAGTTATGCATGGTTAGGCTCACTGGGCTGTTTAAGCAAACATCATACTGACCAGTTGTCATATGTGAAGGCAAAGTTTTTCATGTAAATAAGGTATTGTTATACATGATTAGAGAGAGAGAGAGAGAGAGAGAGAAAAAGCATTTTCTATTTTTCATTAAAAGTTGTGAATGTCGCAAACGTCAGTTTGGTTAACGTTTGTGGTAGGCTGAACAACCTTTGCAGTTTAAGCAACTTGAACAAGCAGTTTAGCTGAAGTTGATTTTGTTAGAAAGATGACAGCCACGGAATACACGTGTTCATGTAAGTGTGTCAATCACCGTGAACTGGACAGTAACAAGATAAATGTTGAAAACTGAGAGAATGCGTGAATCTGCCCAACGTTGCAGTTGCTGAATGCTTGCAACGATTGCAACTACACATAATGTTTCCTATGCTGTATATGCATTGATTAGTTTTGTGTTAGCAAATTGCCTGGGCCTCTTTGGCTCATTAGCTGTCTTTCATTTTTCCAGTTATTTGTTTTTGAGGAGACAGATGTCCTCAATTGAATCACTGAGCTCTCTCTTTATGAAATGTCTTGATAACATTGCAACTTCAGCTGCCTTTTGAGTGAGTCCCTTGTGCGACATCGAGTCTATTATGACAGTGATGAACCCTAGTTTTCATGCGTGAGAGTGGGTCAGAACACGCGCCCATAACCTTACGTGAAAATTAGGTACGTTAATCCTATCCATGAAATCTCGTGACCGTGACGTGATCTCTCTCTATGAGGGGGAGATAAAGAGAAAAACTGACGTCTCTCTCTCTCTCTCTCTCTCTCTCTCTCTCTCTCTCTCTCTGTGGTGGAGATTAATTTTGTTGTAAATCTGACATGACTTCTCGGCCTGGGATGGAGACTGCTTCATGTAAAAAATATCAAGTGATACCCAAACCTGGGATGTACCAACGATCAATCTTGTAATAGAATAAAAGTATTGACTTGATCCCTTCCTGTGAGACGAGGTTGAAACATGGAAAGGATCTAGTATGTCATGGTCACAAAGGGCGACAACCATGCAGCCTGGCTGCTTTCTAACTCAGTGGGGGACCTTCAAAAAGACGTCAATTCATAACTGTGCATAATCGTCAGATTTGAGAATGTGGAATTCTTTGGAAACAAAATGACATAATGGTCAGCAACTGTTCCTCATTTTGATGAGAATAGATGAAACTGTTAAAAACAATGCGAGTACAAGGAGATGAATGGGGAAAAAAAAAATGAATGCAAGCAATAAAAAGGCAGATAGTTTTGGTTTTAAGAAAGCAAATCTCTATTTGTGTTGTAATCTGTTTAAGTGCATAATTGTGTATATTTTTTGGTTTTAAGGGGGCAAATCTCTATTAGCGTTGTAGTCCGTTACTGCATTTGTTATGCTTATTGTTTTTCTGTCTTTCAGTAACTGATGAGGAGGATGACCTCTCAATCTTGATAATGAGTCATGGAAGCTTGTTGACAATTAATGGCAAGGAGGCGTGGGAGCCTGTTGATAATAATAATAATGAGGCGTGGGAGCCTGATGATAATTGAGGAGACATGCATATTACTCCAGTTGTTCTCTGAGTGAATCCCGTGTGTCTTTGAATCCATGACAGTGGTGACCCCTAGTTTTTATGTACGAGAGTGGATCACAACACGTGCCATACCCTTGCTTGAAAGTAAGTAACATGTAGTTAACCCACTCCATGACACCAGCATGTGCCTGATCAGTACCCCAGTCCAAGTCTTCTTCGTTCGGCTCTCGGCTGAATGATAAGCTATCGCCTCTTTGTTACAGGCAGTTTGACTTCACTTATTATTATCAGCCGTTTATTGAGGTCTACATAAAAAGGTATCCTAGTTTCGTTTTGTACGTGTTTGGTTTGTATGACGTTTGTTTACCAAAGGACGCGTGGAGTAATTACGCAATGACTCCAGAAGTCTCTGCAGTATCAGAATAAGCCAGAACGTGCCAGAAGATTCTAGAAATCATTTCGTCATGTTTTGAACATGTTCAATGCGTTGTGCTTCTTGATCCTTCAACAAAGTTCCGTGCATTTTAATGGGCTGCACTGCATTGCAATTTTCGAACATTCTAAAATACTGCTTTATTACTAATCGGTGTTAACGGATGGAATGAGTCGTGTCTGCGGGTGTCTGACTCACATCACACAGAAATTATGGATGCATGCACGACTTTTCCACTTTCACACACACACACACACACACACACACACACACACACACACTCACCCGAGCATTGACAGCCAGGCAACAGAACAACATTTTTTTCGTTTATGCTGCCCGAGCCATCAGACAAACATATATAATAAAGACAAGTTCATTAATAGGTCAGCACGCCAACCATAAGGCGTACACACAGAACTATATATACTTCTAGGTACGCCAAACACAGGGCGCACGACACAAAATATATCTATATATAATTGGCTATCTACTAGCGCTGCTGGTGCTGGCCACGTCCGATCTATCACAGTTCTCTGAACGGCGCAGGGTTCCAGCGATGATGAGGAGGCTGCTAAAGACGACGAAGACGACGAGGACGATGAAGACGACGAAGACGACGTCTACAGTCAAGTCCGACACAGAACTGATAGAACTTCACAGAGCTGTGGCTCAAAATCACTACCACACTGACGACGTCTCTGCCGACGACAAGGCGACAGTCTCACACAGGAGCTGTGGCTCACACACAAAAACAGCACGCAGCGACGGCCTAGCCAACAGGTCGCTGGATCAAATCTTGGGAGCGGCGCTCTGGCTTGGCAGCAGCGGTGTCTCCGGGCCAACTGGCTCAGGGTAGTCCGGTCCCGGGCGCAGTGGCAGGTAGGGTAGTTGACGGCACTAAGGCCGACCTCTCCACCCCGACACAAGGCGGAGAACAAGGGGGTAGGACACAGCTACGGCCCCGACCCTCAGAAAGTGGCCAAGTGATTAACTGCCTTGGTTATTATGGCTACTATTCATTACAATCACGACTGCATTCATATTCATTAGCCACATCACATTCCACTAGAACTTGGGACAAACATCAGCATATGCTTTCTTCATCACTACAACATTCCCCTTTCCGGAATCATTAACACTACGCAGGAAAGGATTTCAATATAAACCTTTCAAAAATCTAGTTTTCCAAGTTGGGGGAAGGATTTTCACCTAGACCCTCTTCAATAAATCAGGAATACAATCATTACACACAATTAATGATTACTTTTCATCAAACTATGAATGGGAGCTTATCCATAGCATCAAAACTCCCTCTTCTCGCAAAGTCTAGCTAAACCACATTGAAATAATCACCTTTTTTCGTCATGAAGTTCATAACTAGTTAAGTCACAGAATAAACAAAATCTTTTTTTTTCCCCTGAGACCACTTCCTTTAACACTCACTTCATCTATCCATGTTTTCCGAAATAATTTCGTTTTGCTATCCTCAAGTCATAGGATAACAGAACACAACAAATACTTTTCTTTTCTAAACAAAACCTTCACAGTGCGCTGAGGAAGTTTCAGTCGCTCCTGAACGGGAATACGGTTTCGGTTTGCTAATAAATAAATATTGAATGTTAAATACCTGACTCCCACCAAGATCAGATAGGAGTCCCTCTTCGGCTTCTGGGTAGTTGCGTTGCCGGAATCACTGCAGAGACTGCCTAACCGGTTCAGCTCACCCGGCTTAAACCGAGCGCAGGTGAGCAGCTGTCAGGTAAACTTTCAACCGGCTTCCGGACGACTACCTTCCGTTAGCACGGTTGCATGAAAATTTGTGACTGGACGGGAAACTGTCCATCACAATAGGTTAAGCTGCACGTTTTATATCTTTTTTTTCTTTTTCTTTCGCTTCATAAATAATTGAGGGGATCAAAGAATGGCATCTAACGAATAAAAACGACACTGAAAGTGTCTGATAAGTACACGTTCTTGTTTTGGGGTCTTTGCAATAGGCACTGTGCATTTGTTTTGTGCATCTCCGATCTTGAGCTTGACACCAGAGTCGAGCTTTCAGCATAGCAACGGGAAGCGATTTTTTCTCCTTTCAGTGATGGAAAAGCAAACGCATGTCCTCTTTATCTTTGTTGGTAAGCCATCTGTAAAACGCTTGAAACGTTCTGAATATTTGTTGTCCATGTGCATTTTTGCTGCATGAGTTAAAATGTAAGATTGATCGGCTTTCTTCGCACCAATGTGATCAAGGTCGAACTTCGCACTGTATTTTTTTTCCAGTTTGGAATGATATCTGCATCAGAAGTCTTTGCCAATGACTCAACATTAAATAGACAGCATGAGAAGCAATAGTGGATAGGGGATATCGTTTCTGGTTTCTTTTTGTAGTCAGACTCTGGACACACACACACACACACACACACACACACACACACACACACACACACACACACACATACATTGGTGGTGAGAACACCACAGAATTACGGACTGTGGTGTGTTTCTATTTGACGCCAAGAGCACAGACACAATCATCAGTCGTGTCTCCCTGATGAGTCCCGATCCAGCGGACGAAAGGCCTAGGAGCAGGCGATGCATACAAATCTGCCTTCAAGAGGGATTGCGATGGTTCTCTCATGCAGCTAGTGAAAGGTTTTTCATTTTTTATAAGATACATTTTCCCATTTTTTTTTCAGCTTGTTTTCTTAAATTTCAAATCTTTGCCAAGTCATTACTATAATGATGGAAAAATTGTTAACCTACACTTGTTTTCCCCCACTACTTAATTGTTCAGCATTATATTGTTTGGTCAATCAGTGGGCGATTGCATCTCTTAGGAGTTCCAAGTAAAGGTTGTTCTACACAATTCTTAGCTGCTGACAATGCTTGGGTTATTGAACAGCAGAGCTGACCACTCAGACTGTTCCATTTTTTTTTATATCTCCCTTGCATCCTTAAATGGATCCTCAAGCACAGGCTCAAAGATTGTCCACTACAGTTTATACTGTTTGCATAATGTTTTTAGGTGTGTTTTTTTTTTTTTAGCAACTTTTTACCTCTTCATACTTTTCGTTTTTTTTTTATACTACTACCTTTCGCTGGCTGCTTTGGGGGTGCTGTTGGATTCTTCTTTGAACCATTGGTGGTGACAACACCACAGAATTACGGACCGTGCTGTGTCTCTATTGACGCAGAGAGCACAATCACAATAAGCCGTGTCTGCCTGCTGAATCCCGATTCGGCGGACGAAAGGCTTAGGAGCTGGCGATACATAAAATTCTGCCTTCAATTGCGAGGAGCAGCTATACATATAATTCTGCCTTCAATTGCGAGGAGCAGCTATAGCTGGCGATACATAAAATTCTGCCTTCAATTGCGAGGAGCAGCTATACATAAAATTCTGCCTTCAATTGCGAGGAGCAGCTATACATATATAATTCTGCCTTCAATTGCGAGGA
>JADBJO010002402.1:80000-87500 GCA_016801955.1 Conus betulinus
TATTTTAGATTCGAAGTAGAAACTCAGTTTGGCTACTGGTCATCACAGGGCCTTTCACAAATCTCGCTACAAAGATGCAAGGCTCTTTTTTTCTTGTGTTTGGCCTTTCATTGCCCTCTCCTCTTTTCCCTTTCTTCCCCCGTTCCTCTTCTCTTGACCTTCTTTTCATTTTCTGTTCTTGTTTCTTCTTTTCCCTCTCTTTGTCTTTTCTTTTCTTTTTCGCTTTTTTTTTTTTTTTTTTTTTGTTTTTTTTGTTTTTGCTCCCTTTTGTTCCTTGTTTGTTTTTCTTTTCTTTTTGTTTTCTTTATGCTGTCCTTTTTCTTGTTTGTCCTCCCCCTCTCTCTTTTGTGTTTGTTTTCCTTCCCCTTTTTTTTGTTGCTCTTGTCTGTCCCTTTTTTCCTCCCTCCTCTTCCGGCCTTCCTCCTTCCCCCTCTCCCCTTTTTTTTCTCTTTCTTCCTCCTCCTCCCTCTCTCCTCTTCTTCCCCCCCTCCTCCCTCTTTTCTAATGTTTTTTCGTTTTTCCTTTGTTCACCCGTCTGTGTTGTCTGTCTTTTTCTGCCCCCTTGTTTCTCTTCTCCTTTTCGTTTTGTCTCTTCTTCTCCCTTCCTTGTTTGTTTGCTTCCCTTCTCCCTTTTTCTTTTTCTTTTTTTTTTTCCTTCTTTTTCCTTTCTTCCTTCTTTCTTCCCCCCCTGCTCCCTCTCCTCCTCTCCTTTTTTTTTGGCTCTTTGTCATTTCCTCCTTTTCTCTGTTTTCCCCCTTCCCGTCTTTCTTTGCCCCTTTTGCTTTTTCTTCCCTTTTCTTTTTTTTGCGTGTCCTTGCCTTTCCCTTCTTTCCCTTTCTTTTCTTTTCTGCTCGTTCTTTTTCTCCCTTCTTCCCTTCCTTTGCTTTTCCCCCCCCCTTTTTTTTTCTCTGTGGTTGTCTGTTGTTTTGGCTTTGTTTTGCCCGCCCTTTCCTCCGCTCCCCGTTTGCTTTCTTCCGTCCTCCCTCCTTCTCCGTCTTTTTTCCTCCCCCTCGTCCAGTTCCTCCTTCCTGCCTGTCCCTCGCTTCTCCCCCTTCCTTCCTTTCTTGTTCTCCTATGTCTGCTTTTTTTTCTTCTCTGTCTTTCTTCCTTCTTCCCCTCCTTTTTCCTTTCCTGTCCCTCTCGCATGTGCTTTTTTTTTTTGGCTTCCTTTTTTTTTTTTCGTTTTTTTTTTGTTTTTTTTTTTTTTGGTGTTTTTGCTTTTTTTCTTTTTTAACTGTGTTACAACCCACGTGTGGTCATAACACACACTTGTTCCATGTGCCATGTTCCAACATTGTTTTTTCCACCGTCTAAAAGGGATGTCTGTCTCAAGCTTATGTTTTCCTCATAGTTTGTGTGTTCTATGACTGACGTGGAATTCAAAACTCTAGCATCTATTGGACAATCTGAAATGTACAATGTAGCCACGTTTAGGTGACATGAGAGTACTGTACATCCAAAACGTACATTTTACTACTTTAGTTTTGACTGCAGCCCACAGTATTGTCAGACAACGTCATATATATTTATAACTGCCGCATGTAAGTTTTGTCGTTGTGCACTTAACATGTTATGGCTGTTGTTTGTCGTCGTACCCATGCTCAATGTATTTAACACAGCAAAACGGCACTGCAATGATGTATTTGATTAGTGTGGTTGCACTCGGATGAAATTGCGCCAGTTTATCCAGATAACGCAGGAGTGATCGTGTTGCATCTGACACTGACAGTCGTACGTTGAAGTTAGTGCAGCAGTTCGAATCTTTTCAATCTTGACCTGGCACAGGTTACTTGCACCCCAGGTAGGAGATGAACACAACAGGAGACTCTTTGTCCTGGAACCCATCTTAACCAGCACCATATCAGAATGGTATACTGTCTTCTGTCTTCTACTTCACCACGCGTGCACAACGGCGAATTTATGACTGCTTATTGGCCAAGACGAACAAAGCATTGTGATGAGGTCATTGTCTGAATGTGTAGTAACTGTCGAAGATTCCCAGTATCTGGTGCATGCCCCTGCGTGATCATCTCGGTGTACTGGCTGGGGCAGTGCCAGCCACGGCTATGATGCAACTGTTGTGTGACAGAAGTGTCCTGAAGCTGTCTCAGTCAAGTTGCTCACATCACTCTTGTGTGTGGAAAGAACCATCTACCTTCCGCCTAACTCAGTTCTCACCAAGCACGATATGTCACGACGACGCAGAAACAAGAATGTCACCCTGATTGCGAGTTTCGTACCCCCATTATATCCGCATCCTATGCCTTATACCAGGTGACTCCCTTGGTCTTCATGTTCGGTAGCCAAATTATTCTTCAGAAATGACAGCTTCCTAACTTACAGTTCATTGATTCCTAGGGCACATGCTTTTGGTTAAATTCAGTTGATTATTTAACCCCCCAACTGCTTTTTGCAACTCATCAAAGTTAAGAAGTTACGTGTTATTGCAAACATTTTAATCCTCTCAGCGTCTCCAACGGTAACACAAATTAACAAATATATATACACATACTTCCCTGATTGAGATGGCTAGGAGGTAAGTATTTAAAAAAAATCTTACACCCGCACTAAGATGAGGATACTTGCTGTATACTGCCTTTGATAATAGTTTTGACCATCCTACCCTCTTCTCCCTGCCACCCTCGACAGTAACTTGGATCGTGTGACGGCTGTACACCTTTAAACAACTATGCCACATCTCTAAGGGGAAATCGACGCCTAGGGTTAGTCCTATCCTAAGGAATTTCCTTTACCGATCCTGTTTTAGGTTCTCACCATCTACAACAACTATCCTTTCCTCAAATTCACAGATTTTGGGTTGTGACAAAACTTACTGCCAAAAGCAGGTCACACAGGCACATAGATGAAGTGTATACTCCCAATGCTGGACACTCTTCGCTCAGCACATCAAGCTGATGTGCACAACTGAAACTGTACAGAGTTTTATTATCTGTTCCCCTGCCCGTACTCAGCGGTGTGTGCCACGGTTACGGAAATCTTGTTTTGCGTTCATAACGTGCCTTGCAGTTAAAGACGTTATTCAACAGCGATTCAGTCTATGGCACTGAAATAATTTGATATTTGCACAAATGCTGCTTACCGGATGTCACGTCCAGAACAGGTACTCCCTGTAGCCACAGATTGTAACAGTGTTGCCCCAGTATTCACTACACTCCATTTTGAACAAAAGACCTGGACCCGCTACGGGCTCTTGTAAAATGGCTGGGTTTCTGTTATATCTGTACCCTGTGAGACATCACGTTTTGACTTACATTGGGCTTCACTGCACTATACATCATGTCATTGCCTTTTTGTTTTCATTAGCGACGCTTGGAGGCTGAAAAAAATGTCATTGTCATTCGTTGTCCCGGTGGCCCTGGTGTACGGGCTTTGGCCCTTTTGTCGTTAATGCCGTTTCTTCGGTTTGTCACACTGGGGAATTCAGGGGCAGTCTGGACTGTGGTCGCCTGGCATTATTTGACAGATATGGTTTGACCAGGAATTTAAATGGTTCACTGTTGCTGTGGCGTGTACATGTGTGATCTGCTTGGCAATAACTTTGGGCCAGTTTTGCCACTCTACAAAAACAAATCTAAATTCAGGAGTGACGCTAGATCCTTCAAGATCATCTATATATTCTCAGTGCACCTAAACTCGCACACCTGGCCTGACCACCTGACACTCGTAAGCTGGCTTTCTTTGGCTTTGCTTACCATCATGGCCAGAAACCACGGTGTTTCCTAGTTTAAAAAAAGACCACATGACGCGATGGTGTTTTTGTTGGTGTGTCGCCACTGGCTTCTGCTCTGACCCATTTATCGTACTGGCTGACTATGGTCTGGCCATGTCAGCGACGACAGCAACTTTATTAGAGAGACGAAAAGTAGTAAAAAGCGTTGAAGTGTCACGACTGGGTCACTTTGTCTGTGGAGAAAACGAAGAGTGGAAGATAAAACTAGTATTTTCAAATGGTGTTATGAGCAAAGGATAAGACACCTGGATGGGAAACTTAAAGCCCCATAGAAATGTTTGGCATTGTGGCAGAGATTGGTTCAACGCCAAGTGAGGAAGGACATGGAATCTGGTCACGGGCGTCTCGTAGTCTATGCTTTCCGGGACGTGTAACTCTTTTGAGTATGCCTACCTGAGACTGGACTGTATGAAATTCCAGACCAATGTAGGTTTGTTGCTTTAGATACTGATTTGTTTGCACACCCCCTTACCCGTAAATCTACATCCAGCGTTTTTGTCAAATGCTGGCCACTATCCTAGACAGTGTCTTTATCTACGATAAAGATGATCATATATGTCACCAAACCCTGCAAAACTCTACTATTAAAGAAACGCTAAAAACAGAAGCGGTGATAAAGGACCAGTTCAGTCTGCTTTAAAGGTATGTGAGACTTAACTATCACACAGCGCCAATAACAATATCGAATGTGCATAGACGGTATAAAAGGTCAGCTCTCAAAATTGGAGACTTTTTTTCTGTGCGTTTGTATCTGTGTGTGTTTGGTCATTTGTTTGTTTGTGTCCCGTTGGTTGTCGTGACTTTGTGTTGTTATGTTGTTGTTGGGTTGTGTTCTTCTTTTCGTCTTCTTCTTCTTCTTCTTCTTCTCTGCTTCTTCTTCGTCCTCCTCCTCCTCCTCCTCCTTCTTCCTCTTCCTCCTCCTCCTACTCCTCCTCCTCTTCTCTTCTTTCTTCTATTATGCAATTGATGAGCAAATGCCCAATGGAAGTTGTTTACAGTAGATTGACCTACAGCTCGTTCCCTACTATTCCGAGACCCCATTATTTACTTGTTTTTTCGGGTGGATATTCTGGTTTGACTGACTGTTCCATTAGCCCGGGCATTCAAGCATGTGGTTCTTCCTCTTGCATTCCACGGACGACATCCCCGTTTAGTTTCATATATCTTGGACATTGACTCTCACACAGCAAGTTTTTGGCAACCTGTTTGTCACGGATGTGACGCTGGTTGTTTACAACGCGCATCTTTATTCATTGCAACTGTTGACAGTGACCCTATCGTGGTATGTGTGACATGACTGTGATGATGCCTTCTTTGTCATTTTACTCGGTCTTCATTCCAACTTCTTCTCATACCTTACCTTTTTGATTGCCCTCGAACCCTCGAATTTGCAGGCCAGGAAGGGAAAGAGCCTAATACAATCACTGTGATAATCAAGTCATTCCAAACGAACAGGAGAACGCAATCAAGAGCATCAGGAGACGCTATGAATGACAACACTGAAGTACGATTAAGAGGTTGTAACACAGGCAATCAAAGCAACCCCACACTGGACCAAAAACGAATTTAGGACCCCCCGGCAGGACGATTTTTTGGAGCACTACAGGGGACCGCACGCCTTTCCCGCCGGTACCCAAACTTTCAATGCCGTCGGCCCTGTGAGAAGTTTGTCCCGCCTAATCCAACGACTATCTTATCGGGTTCCGCCTCATTGTCTATCATTTTTACCAGCTTAGACTTTAGTCAGACACTCATTTGTGCACTCTGGCCCGCCCTATGATTCTCCATTTTCCAGCTCCCATCGCATCTTGCTTAAGAACTACCCTTACCCTCCCCCCGCGGTCCGTTCTACATTGCAGCACGTACCCAGCATACCACTTATGAATATTTATATTTGTATCGCTATTGTCACTAGCAATCAGTACACTAGCCATTCCCGTGGCAGACTCTTCTCTGGCCGCTGTCATCGGATGTATAATGACACACCCAGCACCTCCCCCCGCGTATCACGAATCTCTCCTTGGTCCCCCGTATTTCGTGCTATACACACTTGTTATAAGATACCCCCCTTTGGTAGAATCTCTCGGACGTATTATTGCTACTCAGTCCCACCTCTCCAGACACCTCCCCTCTTCCCGGCCTTAGAACCGCATTATCTTTGGCAGCTTCTCCGTTGATACTCCTTTTCCCCCCCCCTTCCCCTTTCCCCCTTTCCCTCCCCCCCTTCCTTCTTTTTTCCCCCCCCCCTAGTTTTACCAGCAAATGAATCTTCTATGGCCGCTAGATGATTTAATCTCAGTACGGCCCACCATGTACCCGCACAGTTTCTTTCTTGCCCGTTATTTTTTTTTGCATCATCTAGTATCAGTCACCGTAGAATCAATAGGACGGTTTTTCAAACTGTGTTGAATAAGAAGAAGAAAGCACACTAACGAACATTTTGGCCCCCTGACTGCTTGTTTCCCACATCTACTCGATTTACTGTTTGTTGGATACCTCTACTGCATGTACCAAGCACTTGTCTGGCAGCATCCCTAAAATATAACTTCCTACCAGCGAATTTATACAAAGTGGTCTTAAGCAGGGTTACGACCATGATGGACGGAGACCACAAGTCGTGATGAATCTCAGTCTCAGTCACCAAATCCAGGACGATTTGCACTCAAAACATCCTATGGAAAAGTTGGGTGGCAAAGAATTGAAGGCAAAGATTAGTTTATACTCCTCCTCAATCGTAGTATTTTTCACCAGGCGTGCACACACGAGGTCACCTATCATGTACCAGCTGATCATGCGGCTTGGGTCACGGCAAACAAACAGTGAAACAGGTCCCGAATTCATGCAAAACACCGCCCACCTGAGGCAGATACACAGAGATGCACAGTCAAGTGCATGCAGGGGGTCGCACTCGCGGTTTAACACTGCCGTAGGAAGCACTGGACTCCAGAGGTTCCAGCGATGAAGTTCTAAGCGGCAGAAGGCCGCCGATCGTGGCTTGGTACAGCTATGATATCAAGAGAGTGGAAGCCGAATTTACTGATTGGGATAGACGACCGTACACCAGACCTTCCCGAATGAGAGAACCATCCAGAGGTCACCAGGAAGAGTGGCAGGAGACCGGACCACCTCCACTCTGGTTCATCAAAACAAATTATCCTGACCGAACGCCATTGTGCAAATGACCATTTTCTGGAGTGCGTGTGATTGCCATTTTCTAGAACGTGTGCCAACTTCGGTTCTCAAATAATGAAACCCTCAGAGATCTTTACATGCAGTTCCTAAAGTCGTGTCGCTTTCTGTTGTTTTTTTTTGTTTCTGACTATTGATGTTTTCTTTCGTTTTGATTTCTTCAATGTCATGTGAGGACAAGTAATTGGCTGCTTTTAAACAAAACGGCGGCTCGTCAAGAACCTGAGTTTGATGCACGCACAACCTATTTCCGACCATACACGTGTGTGCGTGTATGTGTGTGTGTGTGTGTGTGTGTGTGTGTGTGTGTGTGATTGAGTTTGCGCAGATCTTTGTGCGTTTAGATTATGTGCAGGGTGTGAATGAGTCTGTGTGTGTGTGTGTGTGTGTGTGTGTGTGTGTGTGTGTGTGTGTGTGTGTGTGTGTGTGTTTCTATGAGTGTATTCATCTCTCTTAGGTCAAAATCTCTCTCTCTCTCTCTCTCTCTCTCTCTCTCTCTCTCTCTCTCTCTCTCTCTCTCTCTCTCTGTGCACATACACATTTGCACAAACCCGTCTGTG
>JADBJO010002402.1:102500-110000 GCA_016801955.1 Conus betulinus
TCTCTCTCTCTCTCTCTCTCTCTCTCTCTCTCTCTCTCTCTCTCTCTCTGTATACAGGATGTGTTGATGGATGGTACGGGGCCCAGTGTTCCACAGCCTGTTTCCCCAGGATGTCCCAATAACCAGTGTGATGAACAGACAGGACAGTGCGCCCCCTGTAATGATGGCTACACAGGAGACAAGTGTGCAGGTAACAGACATGTAACTCTGGCTACACAGGAAACAAATGTTCAAGTAGCAGACATTGTAACACTGGCTGCACAGGAGTCAAGTGTGCAGGTAACAGACATGTAGCACTGGCTACTCAGGAAACAAGTGTTCAGGTAAAAGACATCTAACACTGGCTACACAGGAAACAAGTGTGTAGATAACAAAGATGTAACACTGGCTACACAGGTGGCAAGTGTGCAGGTAACAGAAAGTAGCACTGGCTACACAGGACACAAGCGTGCTGGCAACAGACATGTAACGCTGACTACACAGGAAATAAATGTGCAGGTAACAGACATGTAACGCTGACTACACAGGTAATAAATGTGCAGGTAACAGGCGTGTAACGCTACCTAAACAAGTGTGAATGCTAAGGCAGCAGTAGATGCGCATGAATTCTACATTTTAGCTGAGAGACTATGTAGCCGCAACTATTTGGAATATTCAAAGTTTTGCACCTCTCTCTCTCTCTCTCTCTCTCTCTCTCTCTCTCTCTCTCTGTGTGTCTGTCTGTCTGTCTGTCTCTCTCTCTCTCTCTCTCTCTCTCTCTCTCTCTCTCAAAATGGTCTAATGGAGGAGAGAGAACTGTTGTCTTCAATGTTTCATATTTATTTAACAACCATTTAGCTTTAATTTGGCCGGTCAAGATATAGTATTTGGAGTGACAGAGGCGGTCATAGTTATTCTTCACATTGTGTACAGGTTGGATTGCAATTCATACGGTGTTTTCTACAAAGCTGTTTGATTCACAGGTGCAGACAGGTTTACAATACGGAGCAGAAATATGGGCATTTGAAATAAAAACCCTTGCACTGCGTTTAAGCGCCTTTTGAGTGTAGATAAGAGAACGCCCAATGATCTGGTCTGTGGTGAACTTGGAAGATATCCAGTTCATTTGAACTTTTATATAAAATGTATAAAACAAATTTGGATCTGATGAACGAGACTGGATGACTGCAGGATACCTTTCAAAGGTCACAGGGTGTTGTTAAATTCAGATGATAACGATGAGAAGACACAGGTTTCCAATGTTCAAACGTGTTTGTGCTGAAAATCACATGGGTCTGGATTGGTTTAGAATAGCCGAGATGATAAAAAAAAATATATCAGGATTTCTGAATTATTTCAAACAGATGATTATTGATTGCAGGTGGCAGGACTGGCATGACCATGTGTGTGCGTGTGTGCGTGTGTGTGTGTGTGTGATATTGATAAGTTTGCTCAGTACAAATTCTCCAAATCGACTTGTGTAGTAAAACCATCTATTAAGATGGAAATGAATAGATACATTAAATATGCATTGACAAAATTCAGATTTGGAGAGTCTGACATTGCTCGCCATCGCCTCAGGTACAGCAATGCTGTTGAAGATTATTCTGATATGTTGACTGCGTAATAGATCAAGAGGAGATGAAAAACATTCTTTATGGTGCTCTTCTGCTCTGAGTGATTTAAGAATAAATCTTATCGCCTCCAAATATTGCACAGAACTGTGTAACGTATAGGCGTATTCTCTTACTATCGACAGATAACGAGAACACACTTTTAAAATCAACTTCGGATATTCATACAGCAAACAAGGGAATTCGGGCTGTAATGACCTCATGTATTTTACTTTTTGTAACATGTCTACACTATTTCATCATTTCATATTTGTACGTCTAAGAATATATATATATATATATATATATAATATAATATATATATATATATATATATATATATATATATAAAAACAAAGCTTGCTCTTATGACTTAGATTGTGGAAATAGGGGGATGATAAACCTTCATATCTGCAGTGGTAGATAATTCTGCCTAACTGACAGTATGTGCTTGAGTGGGTGAAATGGGGAATAATGAATGCTTCTCGAAATGAACCTTCAGCAAGCTTATAGTCTCCGAAGCAGGAGACAATCTCCAATGGGGAGGAAGCTCACTAACATATAATTCCTGGTCAGATACCGGTATTTTGAAACCTGATTGTTTCTCCTCAGTGACCGCGGAAAGTGGTTATTTGACTCCTCTGCCTTTTTTGGTTTTAAGAAGAATGCTATACCAGAAAAAGGCTGGTGTGCAATACCGTAGTATGTTTGTTGAGTTTTCAAAAAACAAACCAAAGGTGCCACCTAAGAAGCAAAAGAAAATCATGAAAGAGCAAAACAAGCTACATTTTCTTGTGAAAAGTAGAAAATATAAAATTACCACTTTCTGTGGTCACTGACGAGAAACAATCAGGTTTCGAAATGTATCTGACCAGGAGTTATATGTTAGTGAGCTTCCTCCCCATTGGAGATTGTCTCCTGCTTTGGAGACTATAAGCTTGCTGAAGGTTCATTTTGAGAAGCATTCATTATTCCCCATTCACCCACTCAAGCACATACTGTCAGTTAAGCAGAATTATCTACCACTGCAGATATGAAGGCTTATCATCCCCCTATTTCTACAATCTAAGACATAAGAGCAAACTTTGTTTATAATTCAATATTTTTTGCAGTCATTGCAACACCCAGCTGCTCTGTAAGTTGCTGGAATGGTGCTCGGTACTTATCCTTGGAATTTATTGTTTTATTGTAATTTAGTCCCTTGCGGATTCATTCCAAGAACTGGCCCTCAGCACTTGTGTCTTAAGAGGTTATCTTTTTATATTTTCTACTTTTTCACAAGAAAATGTAGCTTGTTTTGCTCTTTCATGATTTTCTTTGCTTCTTAGGTGGCACCTTTGGTTTGTTTTTTGAAAACTCAACAAATATACTACAGTATTGCACACCAGCCTTTTTCTGGTATAGCATTCTTCTTAAAAACAAAAAAGGCAGAGGAGTCAATTACCACTTTCCGCGGTCACTGAGGAGAGAATATATGTTAGTGAGCTTTTCTCCCCATTGGAGATTGTCTCCTGCTTTGGAGACTATAAGCTTGCTGAAGGTTCATTTCGAGAGAAGCATTCATTATTCCCCATTCACCCACTCAAGCACATACTGTCAGTTAGGCAGAATTATCTACCACTGCAGATATGAAGGCTTATCATCCCCCTATTTCTATAATCTAAGACATAAGAGCAAACTTTGTTTATATTCAATATTTCTTGCAGTCATTGCAACACCAAGCTGCTCTGTAAGTTGTTAGAATGTTGCTCGGTACTAGTCCTTGGAATTTATTAGTTTATTTATATATATATATATATATATATATATATATATATATATATATATATATATATATAAACAGTCAAATTAGATAAAAATCCAAACAAACAAGATTAAAATATCCCAAATTTTCGGCTTTAATCGCCTTCGTCAGGGGGTAACAGACTGTGGCAGTAAAAACAGTATAAAACATTTCATCAATAAGAAACATAAACTTAGGATGGGAGGGAGTGAAGGGTGGGGGCCACGGATTGACAATAGGTTGACGATAATTTAGACTGCCACCACAGACCACACATATTGACCACGATCTTGAGAGAGAGAGACGAGAGAGAGAGAGAGAGAGAGAGAGAGAGAGAGAGAGAGAGAGAGAGAGAGAGAGAGAGAGAGAGAGAGAGCGTGCACTGGGGGGGAGTGGGTGGGTGGGGATTCGACGTTCGGAGAAACAACAGCAAAAGAAAAACTTCCACCAGGTGCCTGTTCCATAGGGGGTGGAGAAAAGGAGACCATGCACGAGAACCATTATTGTTCTGAGTTGTGTACATGCTCACAAACACCCAAACGCACGAGCGCCTGCATAGACACACACACACACACACACACACACACACACACACACACACACACACACACACACACACACACACACACACACACAACACACACACACAGGACGGGGCAATGATACGAATATTGTCGAACATTGTAGTTAAAGGGGGGTGGGGGGAGGGAAAGGGGGGAGCGGGGGGGGGGGGGGGGGGGGGGGGGGGCGGGGCGAGAGGTGGGGGGGGGGGTTGACGGATGAAGAAAGAGCGAGACAAACAGATAGACAGAGAGGCAGAGAGAGAGAGAGAGAGAGAGAGAGGGGGGGGGGGGGGGAGGGACAGATAGATATCTACACAGACAGACAGGCAGGCAGACAGACAGACAGAAACAGAAATATAGGGATAGGCAGAAAGATACAGAGAGGAAGTAGGGGGTTTTCTAGGATATATAATTAGACCTAGGGGAAGTTTAGAGGGGAAGGAGAGAAAGAATGCAGAAATGTAGAGGGGAATAGGAGATGGGGGGGGGGGGGGAGGGGGAGGAAGAGGGACAGTGACAGTGCTGGGGTGGGATAGTGGATGGGTATGTTGGAGAGGGAGGGGAGAGGTTTAAAGGAAGATAGGAGAGGGTAGGGGAGAGTAGGGAAATAAATGGGGGAGGGAGAAAGGGATGGGGAAGGGGGGGGGGAGCGGAGAGATCGGTTGCAACGATGGAGAAATAGTGGGCAGAAACGTCGAGGAGGAGAAAGGATGGAGCGAAAGCGTGCTGATAGACTATATATTGCCTACATGATTTCCAGCTTCATGTATATCATATACATACTCAAATCCCACCATCTGTCAAACATTGCTATAATGCATATAAATACACACCAATTACATAAGTATACACACACTTATGTATGCGCTCACAAATAATGACGACGCACTCATACGCACACACATACACACACACACACACACACACACACACACACACACACACACACACACACACACACACACACACACACACAATCGCGTGCGCCCACCTACACCCACTACACGTACCAGTGCACACACACACACACACACACACACACACACACACACACACACACACACACACACACACACACACACACGCACGCACGCACGCACGCACGCACAAACAGATCTGCCTGACAGCAAGAGATATAATGAGAGATAGGGAAATATGCACACATATATATATATATATATATATATATTATATGGCCCTAATCTTATATAAGCTCTCTTTCTCTCGCTCTCTTTCTCTCGCTCTCTGTGTACAGGATGTGTTGATGGATGGTACGGGGCACAGTGTTCCACAGCCTGTTCCCCAGGATGTCCCAATAACCAGTGTGATGAACAGACAGGACAGTGTGCCCCCTGTAATGATGGCTACACAGGAGACAAGTGTGCAGGTAACAGACATCTAACACTGACTACACAGGAAACGAATGTGGAGGTAACAGACATGTAGCACTGGCTATACAGGAGAGAAAAGTGTTCAGATACAGACCTAAACCATGGCTACACAGGAAACAAGTGTTCAGGTAACAGACATAAAACACCAAGTTACACAGGAAAAAGGAAGTGTATAGTTAACTGCTACGATAAACAGTGTACCCCATGCAACACTGCTTATACTGCAAAGAAGCGTAAAGGTAAACTCAACAGTTGGCCTACATGATTTTATATTTTGAATGATGGAAGTACGTAGTTGCGGCGACTCCAAGGATTCGAAGACGTTTTGCATCTGTCTCTCTGTCTTTTGATAGAGAGCGAGCGAGCGAGCGGAGAGAGAGAGAGAGAGAGAGAGAGAGAGAGAGAGAGAGAGAGAGAGAGAGAGAGAGAGAGAGAGAGAGAGAGAGACGAGAAACGAAACGAAACGAAACGAAAATTTTATTCTACCAGGGTAATAGGATAAGTATGTAAATGCTTTTTTCCACCCAGTCCTGAGAGAGAGAGAGAGAGAGAGAGAGAGAGAGAGAGAGAGAGAGAGAGAGAGAGGAAGCTACGCCAGTCCTCACTGGTTAACTTAACATTTATACACTAAACAAGGAAGCAGCAGGCGACAGGAAGTGCAGACAACAATGTCTGGTATTGTAAAATCTCCCAGGGAGGTTATCTGTGTCAGTGAGAGTTACCCTGCCATTTTCACGGGACCGATGTCACTGCTGCGCACTCCCAAAGCCGTTTTGTCCCTCTGTTAGACTCACACTTCAATCTCAGGCAGAAAATGCCCAAACGTGTGTGTCAAACGCTGCGCTTGTCAGGCAGATAGTCAATATCCCGATGCGTGCGCTTCAAAACAAGACCTCCGACCCTAGATCTGTTTGTCTGGCCCCACAACTGTGGAAACTAACATTGCTTCAATGTTACTTTCAAAGTGAGGTGACGGCAAGCGGAAATTTAAAAAAAAATTCCGAACGAAAGAAACAAAACTACAAACCACGAGACGAAACACGACTCGTTTTGACCTCTTTGTTCTTCTTTGTAAGACAAGGAGCATTCAAATTTGACACAAAATTGATGTCCATTCTGATGTCTAAAAAAAAAAAGAAGAAAGAATAGTGGGGCACTGCAAGCGGTACCACGAGTATCTTCCTCTCGCTCTCCACAGCATGCAAGCGACGAGTCTTATGCGCTCTAGGCAACGAATGTCTATTCTCTCAGAAATCCGTCGTATATTTCCATAGGACACAACAGTTTACCACATGGGCAGATGGCTGACTTTCAGTTTTTTGTTTGTTTTGTTGTAGTAAGGGGTCCATTTTCCCACACTGTCCGAATGGACATTTGTTTTGTGCCCAAATTGAGGAGATGAGTGAGTGAGTGATTGTACGTTTTCATTGTCTCGGATGTTGTTTGTCTTGCCTGAAGAAGACCAAAGAGGTCAGAACGTTTCGTGTTTTGCCTTGTAAGTTGTTTGTCTCTTTTTGTTCAGCGGAACAGTGTATCTTCTTGTAATTGTTGTTTATTTATTTGCAATGGAAAAACAGTCGTTTTTTTCCTCTGATTTGTGTGTGTGTGTGTGTGTGTGTGTGTGGACACGTCTATTCGTCCATCATTTGACAATTTAGCAAAAGTTAAGGGCATATAACACAAAGATGATGGGTGGTACTCTGGGCGTCAGACTGTCTGCAGTGGTGCTCTGGCATTGATTCGTTCGGACTTTTTCCTAGGCTGATGCCGGTGACAACAGACGGCACCGGGTCAGTTCACAGCTGAGAGTCAACTGTCCGCACGTGTCAACAGCAGGCCGATCAGTTGTGTCTCATGGATATATACGATTGGATTTCTGTCATTAGACTTCTGTCTCTAAAAACGCAGGTGGCACGTCGCTGCACGTTTTACACACTGCTGATATTGCTTGCAGGGCCCCACTATTCCCTGTTTTTCAGATTGTCGGAATGGACACGACAGAAACAAACGGCACGTGCATCGCGTGTAGCCCCGACTGTCAGTCTTGGAGCTGTGACAGTCTAACAGGCAGATGTCATGGTCAGTCTGCCAATGTCATGGTCAGTCTGTCAGTGTCATGGTCAGTCTGTCAGTGTCATGGTCAGTCTGTCAAAGTCATGGTCAGTCTGTCA
>JADBJO010002402.1:112500-132500 GCA_016801955.1 Conus betulinus
AGAGTGGGGATTAGTTGCCGCCAAGGACATTGACAAACAAAGTACAGGACAAGACACGATGCATTTTCGACCTCTTGGGTCTTATTCAAGCAAAAACGTAGCTCAGATTTAACATTTAGGACAGTACAAACAAAGAACGAAGAGAGACTTATCTGATGTCCATGTGGCGTGCTGTGAAGAATGGCCGACAGAAGGAAATGACAGAGGGGATAAAGGGGGGGGGGGGAGAGGAAAAGGATGGGGGGGGGGGGGGTTGCGTGGAGGGAGGGTGGTGGGAGGGGTGAGTGAGGCGATGGGGTTGTGTGGTTAGTTTAGTGGGGGGTGGTGTGGTATACCACACCACCCCACTAAACTAACCACACCACCCCATCACACCACCCCACTACTCTAACCACACAACCCCATCGCCTCACTCATCTCCTCCCTCCACGCACCCTCCCGCCCCCCCCCCCCCCCCTCCCTTTTTCTCTCCCATAATCCCCTCTGTCATTTCCTTCTGTCGGCCATTCTTCACAGCACACCACATGAACATCAGATAAGTCTCTCTTCGTTCTTTGTTTGTACTGTCTTAAATGTTAATTGTGAGCTATTTGTTTTTTGCTTGGAGAAACCCAAGAGGTCGAAATGCATCGTGTCTTGTCCTGTACTTTGTTTGTCAATGTCCTTGGCGGCAACTAACCCCCCACTCTTTCTAAACATCAACGATGATATCAGGAGCAACCAGTGATAAAAAAGATACTGCCTGTCCTTCAACTGAAAAAAAAAAAACGATTAGTCAGTTACAACATTACTACCAATTTGTCAACTCGACACGCACGGTTGTGTTAGTAAGACAAACAAACAAACAAAAAAACAAGTAAACAAACAAAGAAAGACCCACGCAAACAAACGAAACGTCCATCTGGGAGCGTTTTGTAATAGTCGTTAGCTATCAGCTTCACCTGAGAATGTATCGTAATAATTCTACTGGCTGTCAGTTTCACAAAAGGCATTGTTGTTGTTGATTTTTCCAGGGAGTTTGTTGCAATAATTCTAGCAGCCGTCAACTTTGTTTTGAGGATGTATTGTAATAATTCTATCAGCTATCGATTCTACTACTGGCGTCTTTGTTGTTATCTTTGTTTCTCTGCCTGGGAATTTAGAGTAACAATTGTACATTTTTGCTCGTCAGGAACAAACTTTTTTTTTTTCTTGATGATCTGAAACGAAGGTTTAATGTATAATGCAAGAAAACTACCCCCAGCAGTGAAAACAAAATGTCTAACACATATGTCATTTTTCCTTTACAACAGACAAAGTCATCGATAAAACGTCAAATGCTGCTCTTGGATCTCTATGATCGGCGCTGCCATCTTCACAATACCATGGCTCGTTTATGCTATAATATGGTGAGCAGTTATCACAGTGATTTTAGTATTGTTTAATGTTCATCATGATTGGTGCCATAATGGTGCTACCTGTGATTTGTAATCAGAGTGAGTTTACTACTGTTAATATTCATCATAGGTGGTGCTATAACATGGTGAGCCGTAGTCACAGTGATTTTAGTACTGTTAATGGACATTATACTTGGTGCTGTGATAATGGTGAGCAGCTGTCACAGTGATTTCTGTACTGTCAATGTTCATCATACTTGCTGCCATAATACAGTGACGAGTTACAGGACTGTAGCAATGTTAATGTTCATCATACTTGGTGCTGTAATGGTATCAAATGTGATTAGTAGTCCCGGTGAGTTTGCTACTGTTGATATTCATCATACGTGGTGCTGTAATATGGTGAACAGTAGTCACAGTGACTTTAGTACTGTAAAGGTGCATCATAGTTGTTGCAGTAATGTGTGAACAGCATTGGTTACAGTGGCTTTAGTTCCTTTAATGGTCATCATTCTTCGTGCTAAATAATGGTGAAACAGTGGTCACGATGACTTTAGTACTGTGCATGTTGATCATACTCTGGTGCTATATGATGATGGGCAGCAGTCACAGTGACCCTAGTTCATGATTTGTAGTGCTACAATACGGAGACCAATGATCTCAGTGACGTAGCTGTTGCTAATTATCATCATTCTGGATGCTACAATGTGCTTAGCAGGGCTCACAGTGATTGTAGTACTGTTAAAGCTCAACCTTACCTGTCGCTATAGTTTGGAGAGCTATAATCACAGTGACGTAGGCATTGTAAAGTTTATCCCACTTGGTGTTATTCTGTGGTGAGCAGTTGTCATGATGACGTAAGCATGTTAATATTCGTCATGCAAAAACATCATCAGCTGAGGTCACAGTAGCTTTACCACTGTTAATAGCATATACATGACTAATGTATGTATTACTAACTGTGTCAAAGTCAAAATTTTATTTAGAGATGGAAACATTGAATAAGCAGCATATTTTTTTTTTTTTTACATCAAGCCATCTTTGAAAAAAGAAAGAAGAAAAAAAAAATCGTGTAAAATGCCTTTCATCAAAAGAAAAGTAAGCATACCGTCTTACCCCCTCCCATCTCCTCCCCTTTTACCCACTCACTTACATTCATGTAAAAGGTATCAATGCTCATTACCGCTCCCATGGTAACATTGGTAACATTCACGAAGTGTATATATTTACCAATGTATTTCGTTTCTGCACAGGATGGGACATTTTTTTCACTATGATATGTGGTTAACGACTCATGAGATAATCTTTCAATTCTTTCTTAAATGTGTTTTTATTTTTGTATTTCTAAGGGTTTTGTGAGTTTATTCCACAGATTTCCACCTGAATATACAAAAGTGGATTTTGTAAATTGTTGCGTGGAATGGACAGTAATTGTTTTGTCTATAGCAATTGACTCTAATGTTTCAAACTGCGTGGAGTATTAGTAGTGTATTAATGACGAGCAAATATTACATTTTATTGCCAGCTGTCTAGAGAGGAATGAATTGGTGTATGATTGATCATCAAAACGAAATCATGTTGATGGCTTGCAGTATACACATGAATATTGTGGGGGGTGTATCTGATGAACAAAGTGAAATACTCTTTACAGTAGCAGCGTGGAAATGGACCGGTTAGTGTATGGCTGATGAATGAAGTATATCACACTTTATTGCTAGCTCCTTGGAGATGGGTTCTGTGGTGTATAGCTCATAGACGAAGTAGATCACACTTTATTGCTAACTTCGTGGAGATGGGTTATGTGGTATATGGCTGGTGAACAAAGGGGCTCACAAATAAATACAACTGCATTGAGATGGATTTTATTGGTGTGTGAATGGTAACAAAGAAATGACAGCTTTATTGCCAGCTGTATGGGCATGAGTTCACTGGTGTATGTTAATTAAAAAAAAAAAAAAAGAAATCGGGGGCGCTTGATTTGGGAGACGCAGCTGGGGATGTGAAAACGGACAAGTTCAGAGCACTGACGGGTGAGTTGGGTTGGGGCATGATGTTGGGAGGGGGAGATGTGGGTAAATGTGGGGTGGGGAGAGGATGAGAGGGGGGGGGGAAGGGGTCAGTGGGTGATGGGGAGATATTGGGAGGTTGAAGACAGATTGGGGGGATGGCTGGGGGGCCTTAATATGAATGGGGGTGGGGTGGGGTAGGGGGCATTACCATGGTAGTATCAGGAGAGTTGTGTTGGTGGTAGCTACTACATGGACATTGCTTTCAACCTGGTCTCTGGGGTAATGGGGGTATGCATGTGAGATTTAAAAAAGATCTTTCTCAACTCGGTTCTGAGAGTGAGAAAAAAAAAACACACAAGCAAACGAACAAACCAAGACAAACAAAGAAAACCAAGGAGAAAAAGAAAGAAAGAAAGAGAAGAGAGAAAAAAAAAAAAAGGGGGAAAATAATTCACAGATTACGTGTGAACTAATACTTAAGAGATCCATGCTGGGAAACAGACTTCATGTTGCTTGAACACTTTTGTTAAACGTGATAGTGAAGTATGAACATACTTTAGGGAGCAGTGAGACGTGAAAACAGCAGTATTACAGCTTAATGGCGGAGAATGAAGATAAACCTGGCAGCATCTGAGATTTAAAACAGGAGTATGAAGAGGGTTCTAGCTATGGGAGAAACTTTGAAACAGATATTTCATAGTTTGATTGAAGAGTATGCAGAGAATTTAGACTGCAGATAACACTTGAAAACAGCGATTTTACAGTTTGATAGAAGAGTATGAAGAGAAATCAGGCTGCAAACAGCATTTAAAAAGCGATTTCACGGCTTGACAGAAGAGTATGAAGAGAAATCAGGCTGCAAACAACATTTAAAAACAGCGATTTCACGGCTTGACAGAAGAGTATGAAGAGAAATCAGGCTGCAAACAACATTTAAAAACAGCAATTTCACGGCTTGACAGAAGAGTATGAAGAGAAATCAGGCTGCAAACAACATTTAAAAACAGCGATTTCACGGCTTGACAGAAGAGTATGAAGAGAAATCAGGCTGCAAACAACATTTAAAAACAGCGATTTCACGGCTTGACAGAAGAGTATGAAGGGAAATCAGGCTGCAAACAGCATTTAAAAACAGCGATTTCACGGCTTGACAGAAGAGTATGAAGAGACTTCAGACTGCAGATAACACTGGCAAACAGCTATTTCAAAGCTTGATAGAAGAGTGTGAAGCGAATTTAGACTGCAGATAACGCTTGAAAACATCGATTTCACAGCCTGATAGAAGAGTATGAAGAGAATTCAGACTGCAGATAACCCGAAAACAGCGATTTCACAGCTTGACAGAGGAATATGAAGAGACCTGAGACTGTCTGTCAGGGAAGCGGCATTTCTCACACAGGGCCTTCAGCACTTTAGACTATCAGATGTTTGAAGGTGGTGGAGAAACGGGTCATTGGCCTATAAGCAGTAGCGCCCTCTCAACTAGCTCAAATGTTCAAACTGTTTGAAGGAGGTCGATGTTTTCAGGTAACTAACAGTCAGGTGACAGTAGACATCGAAAGTGGTTTGGACCCCTTCCCAGTTTGAACCTTCCTGACGGCGAAAGGCAGACACATTTATCCTCTAGAACCTCACAACATCTAGGGAGTGCTAAAGACTCGGGCAGCTGAGGTTGCTTAGTAACCAGACCGAGCGCATTACCTTGAGAAACACAGGGTCTTGAGCTTCTTCAATCGGTACTGCTGTAGGGCACTGTGTTGATGCGGATGTCAGGACGGTTAGAATGCGCGTGGGCGACGTTCTCGTAGCTTTCTGTAGGATGATTACTATGTGAAAGTGACCCCTGAGGTCGTCGGGAATTTTCGAGGTCCATCTGTCCAGAAGTGGTTGTTTGCTAAGCTGTTATGTGAGAATGTGTGTAAATGCTGATGCGTGGAAGAAAGCAGCTAGAGGGGAATTCCTTGTCGATGTGAACAAGGTGGTAGAGAACCACCACGGACAAGGCAGGGCCCAAGAGATAGTCTTTGTTTGAATCCCTGTATAAACTGAGAGGAGAAAAACAACACGGCCAAGCGAGAGAGAGGACCAACACAGCACGAGAGAGACAGAGGAATGAGCAGGACAGACTAGGGTCAAAAGAAACGTGGACTGGGTGGCTGAGGTGAAGCAAGGTCTTTAGCGCAGGACGTCGGCGACTAATACAACCTGAGAAAGAGACGGACTCTGAAATCCAGCGGTGACAAGAAGACTTCCACGTCGAAGATTAAGTCCAAGACCCAAAAGTGAGCAAAAGAAAAAAAAAAAGAAGAAGAGCTTTCGCGTCGAAGAAGAGTCCCCAGAGACGACCACGGAGACCCGGTCCTGGAACCTGGTGCTGGACAACTCAAGGCGTCACCATCACCCAGTGCTGAAGCAAATGTGCAGTGACTTGTTCGAGGACTGCGGTGTGGTGTGCAAGTGTGTGTGTGCGTGCGTGCGTGCGTGCGTGCGCGCGTGCATGTGTGTATATGTGTCTATGTGTGCGTGTAAATTTGGCCAGGTAAGATGCCGTTTCTGTATATAGCCCAGGATCAGGAACTATTGATCTCTTGTGTATTTCTTTTGTGCCTTTGGATTTTTCATGTGTAATTATATGTAGAGTCGTAAACATATTTCTCGTTTTCAGTCGTGTCAAAGAGAAGCGAATGCGTGATACCCCATTCCCAGAGAGAGTGAAAGGGTTCGCGGGTGTTTGATAGAGGAGTAAGAAGAGCATTCTGACTACAGATAACATTTAGAGGCAGCGATTTCACTACTGGATAGAGCAGCATGAAGCAAATTCAGATTTATGATAACACATGAAAACAGCGTTTTGACAGCTTTATAGACAAGTATCAATAAAATTTACACTGCAGATTACACTAAAAAAAAACCGCAGCGATTTCACACCTTGACAATGGAATATGAAGAGAATTCAGACTGCTGAAAACATTTGAAAACAACGATTTTACAGAGAGTATGAAGAATATTCTGGCTTCAGATCTGACCTTAAACAGCTACTTCATACCTTGATATCGGTGTACGATGAGAATTCGAGCTGCAATTTAAACGTGAAACCAATGATTGGCAGCTTGGTTGTGGGGTGTACAGAAACGTTGGGATACAGGAGAGAGACTGTAACAAAGAAGGGGCAGGGTGGGAAAAGGAAGGTGAAGGGGGTGTTTGATAGGGGCAAAGGGTGGAGGACAGACTGAGTGGTGCGGAAAAGGAAGGTGAAGGGGTGTTTGATAGGGCAAAGGGTGGAGGACAGACTGAGTGGTGGGAAAAGGAAGGTGAAGGGGTGTTTGATAGGGCAAAGGGTGGAGGACAGACTGAGTGGTGGGGAAAAGGAAGGTGAAGGGGAAGGCGTTGGATGGGGCAAGGGACTGAGTGGTGGAAAAGGGGGACAGACTGAGGGGTAGGGGAAAGGTTGGATGGTGGAGGAATGAGTGGTGGGAAAAGGAAGGATGGGGGCAAGGCGTGGAGGACACAGTATGTGGTCAGTGGGGAGGGGGGCAAGGGTGGAGGACAGACTGAGTGGTGGTATCTGTGACAGGTGCATAGGGACAGTGGACAGCAGGTGGCTGAAGAATATGATAGGAAGGGGAGGAGGAGTGGAGGGGAAGGTGAAGGGGTGTTTGTATGGGTGGTGTGTGTGTGTGTGTGTGTGTGTGTGTGTGTGTGTGTGTGAGTGTGTGTGAAGGGGAGATAGGGCAAAGGTGGAGAGAGAGAGAGAGAGAGATAGGAGAGATGGAGAGAGAGAGAGAGAGAGAGAGAGAGAGTGAGAGAGAGAGATGGAGCAGGTGGACTGTAGTGAAGTGAGGAGGCAGGTGTGGAGTGCAAGGCGTCATCCGGTGTGTGTGTGTGTGCAAGTCAGAATCCATGTGAAAAGAAAGTAAACGAATGACCCTTTCTTCAATTCAAATATATTCTTAGATTTTATTCAGCTATTCCTTAGATTTTATTTCACCTCGTAAATTAGCATCAAATACTTTATATACTTGCGGATGATGGTTACATTGCATATTGGATGCAAACTGTCAAAATATGTATGTTGACATGTCTGTTTCATGCTATGAAAGGAAGTGACCTTTGCTGGGTCACAGAGACTAAACATAATATTGACAGATTGTGAGTGAGTCTTGAATGAATAATGAGAAAAGTTTGGTTTCTGACTTTGATGAAGATGGTACGATAAGTAAGGTAATGATGCTTATAGCCCAGCCGACCGCAAAGGGCCATGTCAGGGCTGTCACCATGTTCCAGCTCACAAGTCCTTCATTCACACAAGTCTTTAACAAAAATACATTTAACACCAACCTGGAATTTGGTTAAAAAATCTTTGCACTATAAGATCTCAGATCCTATTAAAAATGGTAATCTCTTTCAATAATTCAAAGATCGCATCAGGAATCTGCAGTAAAATGTTTGTGTCTCACATCATGCAAGTCCCAACATTCTAAAAGAATATGTTTCATCGTGAGTGGCGCATGACATGGAATGCACCACGGAGCTTCTTCACTCTTTAAAAGGTATGAACGAGCAAAATGCGAATGGCCGATGTGAAGACGGTATCACAGCAGATCATTGTTTGAACTGATGCGCACAATGTCTCTGGGACATGACATGTGGATCACAACAGTGTGACTGGTTTCCAGGTTTTTCAGGTTAAGGAAAAGGTCATTTCCGGTCACAAAGGCAAACCATGGTAAGCCGACCATATCTTGATTAACACATCAGCATTAGTTTTCTAATTATTGTTTTCTCCTCTTCCCTTCCGCAACACGTCTTTTTCTGTCAAATTCCCAAACTTAATTGTTTCTGGTGGATCAACAGAGAGACAATTTATGTTTCAAGTGCTGTGAAGATTTGAAAACAAGCGTTATCTTAGTTGGTTTTTTTTTCCGTTGTGCTGGGTATATGTAACATTTTTTTTTCCCTTCTTCTAAATAACATGATTTAGTAGCTTTCCATACATACTCACACACTTCCACCCACCTCGCACACACGCCTGTGAATGGGCAATTAAGCACACACAGACGCACGCACGGGCGTGCTCACGCTCACACACACACACACACACACACACACACACAAACACACACGTGCACGCACGAACCCCCCCCCCCCCCCCCACCACCTCCCTACACACACACACACACACACACACACACACACACACACACACACACACGTACGCACGCACGCATGCATGCACGCACGCACACCGATACGTGAAAAGATAGTTACTGCATAATAAGTGGAAATTCTGATGTGTGCCAGACATTTTGAAGAATAATTCTGAACTTTCAATTTTTGGAATTTCAATTATACTTGCTGACGCCAATCATATATACGCTGTTTGCCCGTATAATTATACATGAATATGGAGATCATTCTTGTTAACTGCTTCTAACAACGTCTCTGTGACATCTAACAAGCCTTGGGTTAACAAAATCAATGGTTTTCATATTTCTGTCAACATTGTCCGCGCACTGACGAAGATGTTGATGTCAGACAGAAATTGATTATGGTTCTTGACGTTGGGTTTGTGTGATTTGTCTTTGCTCAAGTCTAAGCCCTTCATCACCATTTTCTCTGCCAAGGAGGCAGTGCTTACACCCTATACGGGGGGCTGTTTCTGTGGCCGTCCGCTTCCCACCAATATCATGCCAAGTGATCAATAGTGATCGATGAAACTTCATGGCCCAAAGCTGACCTCGTTTTCTTTTTGTTGGTGAGGTTACGGGATTGGACTGCGGATCTGTTTTCAAACATTTTGAGATCGAATGTTCGATCTTTATGGAGGCTGAACTGCCCACATTGTCCTTGTGCTTTGTCACCTAACATTTTTTTTAGAAACAAACGTGACATGTGTTGGCGTCAGCATCCTCCCCTCTCTCTGTCTCTCTGTCTCTGTCTGTCTGTCTGTCTCTCTCTCTCTCTCTCTCTCTGTCTCTGTCTCTCTCTCTCTCTCTGTACTGTGCGTCTGTCTGTCTGATTCTCTCTCTCTCTCTCTCTCTCTCTCTCTCCCCCCCCCCCCCCCCCCCCCGCTCTCTCTCAGTCTGATATATCTCTCTCTCTCTCTCTCTCTCTCTCTCTCTCTCTCTCTCTCTCTCTCTCTCATACACACACGCACGTGCGCGATCACATACGTTAACACCGTCGCACGAACGCACGCATGCATGTATGTACATGTACGCCTGCAGACGTGTGCACACATTTATCTAACACCAATTTCAATAGCAGGTTCTGGCCCCCCCAAACAGTTGCCTCCCACCTCCCAGAACAGGCACCGCAGCAGAGAGAGGGCAGACAAAGGCAGTCTACCATGGAGCGCAAGACGATGAAGACTTCTACGAAATTGCAGAAGACGGCATCACGTCCACCACAGCTGCTGCTGCCTCTGGCAACAACGTCGACCAGTCTAAAGCCGCGTGCCCCTATGATCGCGCTTCTACACTCTACAAAACACTGGAGATGTCCATCTGTATGTGTAGTGGTCAGCACGACTACCAGAACACCGGGGATATCCATCTGTATGTGGAGCGGTCAGCGTGACTATCAGAACACAGAAAATGTATGTTTGTATGAGTAGTCCTCAACGCTCAGTACAGAGCACAGCAAATGTCTGTATGAGTTGTGGTCAGGGTTACGAACAGAGCACAGCAGATGTCTGTGTATGTAGTGGTCAGCGTGACTACCAGAACACAGCAGATGTCTGTTTGTATGAGTAGTGGTCAGGATTACAAACAGAACGCAGCAGATCTCTGTATGACTAGTGGTCAGGGTTACGAACAGAACGCAGCAGATGTCTGTATGACTAGTGGTCAGGGTTACGAACAGAACGCAGCAGATGTCTGTATGACTAGTGGTCAGGGTTAAGAACAGAACACAGCAGCTGTCTGCTTGTACAGGTAAAGTTCAGTGTTATTATGAACTCACAGCAGATATCCATCTCTTATGCAGTGGTCAACCTTACTAACAGAAGATGCTCAGCTCTAGGAGCAGTGGTCACACTTGCACACAGGGACACCGTGTCAGTATCTGACCACAGGAGGTGTCAATCTGGAATGTCTATATCCTCTGTTTCCATGCGACATGTTTCGAAAGAGTTTTTTTTTTTTTCAGTACACTCTGTTGAGTCTGTTCTGTACATTATCACAACAGATGAAAAAAAAAAAAAAAAGAGAAGTGATTGTAGAATCAAAATGGACTGGATAAAACAAAATGATAATCTAAATATGTATGCCTGCCCAGAACGACGATAAACAGTTTGATTTCGTTTTCTGTGTGTCTGTCTCTCTCCCACACAGTCGTATTTTGTGCAAAGTCCTGATTTTAATGCTACAGCTGACAAATTGAACGAAAGAGATAATTTAGATGCAATGGACATAAGGTCAGTGACTAGAAAATTCCACATATAAAACAAGTCTCTTTCTACACTCACTGTCTGTTGTGTCTGTACCATTTTTCATTTCATCTCTCCGGATGGTTGCAGCGAGAACAATCTAGATGAGGAGTAGGCCTACACCAGTTCACTTTCGTGTCGCATCAGGAAAACCGCGCAATAGGACATAGGGCTGTCTCTTCTCCCACGTTATAGAACACCCTGGTATTTACAGTAGGAACTGGAGTCGAACGGGTCTACTAGTTTGAACTTTTCAGTGTCTAAACTTCTCAGTGTCTAGAGAGAAACAATTCATATTCACCAGGAAAACACAGATTTCATCAGCGGTAAAAACACTGTACATTTTCACTTATTATCGATTTCTTTTTTTTTGCTTGTATGTGTGTTGGATTTTTTGTTTGTTTGTTTGTTTGTTTTCATTGTTTGTTTGAATTGTTTTATTTTGTTTGTTTAATCCCACCCTCAGCCCACTTCCATCCCCACTCCCTTATCACCCCCTTCCTCCCCCCCCCTCCCTCTCTTTCGTTCTTACTTGCATCCCATCTCTCCCTCCTCCTTCCTGTCCCCCTCCACCACCTCCTTAAAGCATCACCCTCTTACTTGTCCCTCGATCCCCAAGCATAAAATGAAATAAACAAAACACGAATAGATAAGTAAACAAATGAATTATTGAATAAACAAATGAATACACAGATAGTAAAAAAAAAAAATCAAAATAAATGAATAAATAGATAACAAGATAGACAGATAAATAAATATAGAAATAAATAAATGAATAACATTATAAAAAGGAGATTAACTGATTCCCCCCATGGTGAACACAAGATAACGTTCCTACTTATCATTTGACGTTTACATATCATTGCTTTATAGATGATTTCCTTTCAGTAGTGTCTAACCAGGAACATGGACAGAAATTAGAGGGAGAGGGGAAAAAAAAAAAAAAAAAAACAGGAAGACAAAGCAAAACATTACCATCCCCCTTCTCCTTCAAGCCCCTCGCTCATGCCTCCCTCGCTCTTCTCGTCCCTGTTTTGCCACTCTGTCCATCCACCTACCCGCCCAGCCACCCATCCCACGCACACAAAACACTCACACAGACATTTGGTCCAGCTTGCAGTGGCCTGCACAGTTTGCTTGTGGCTGAAGGTTGTTTACTACTATATTGCTTCTGGCCGTTTTCATTATTCGTCTGAACTTGGTTCTCTGCTCGCTTGTTTACTGCTATCCTCCTCACCCCCCCATCACCCCCGCCATCCCCTTTTCTACTTGTCGACAGTCTCATGCCCATCATACGACACTCCCCCCCCTCCCCCCCACCTTCCGAGAGAGAGAGAGAGAGAGAGAGAGAGAGAGAGAGAGAGACATATCTTCCATGGTTTAGGCTTCAAATGAAAGTACACATCTCTCTTGTTAACCCCCTTCCCCCCCCCTCCTCCGCTCCCTCGCTCCCCCCTCTCTCTCTCTCTCTCTCCATCCCCACCCTCCTTCCTCTCTCTGTCTCTGTCTCTTTCTCTCTCTCTGTCCTGATTTTCTCACGCTTCTTTCATGCATCGTCATTGTCATGCTCAGTACAATCTGCTGAATGTTATATTGTATATTTTATATATTTGTCGTTTATACGGCCTGAAGAAGACATTTTTGGAAGATTTGCTGGTCTATTTATATGTATGAGAGAGAGAGAGAGAGAGAGAGAGAGAGAGAGAGAGAGAGAGACCTTGCACACGTGCCTGTTTATAAACGCGCGCGCGCGCGCACACACACACACACACACACAAGCTTGCACACAGGGACGCACACACATACAGAAAAAGAAATTAATAAAAAACATTCGTAATCAGCTGCCCCTCTTCATAAGCCCACCAAATATCAACTATTTTACTGAATCCTTAAAGTATCTGAATCATCATGACAGTGCAGCTGCAGACACTCAGCTGAATATGAAGAGATGAAAAAATACAGTCATACAAAAGATGTGTATATGTTTACTCTGCAGCTAGACTAAGAACACTCGTGTATATACTTTTGACAGTGAAATTCAGTGTGTATCTACACTTTCCATTGAGTATAAGGACGCAAATGTGTGTGTGTGTGTGTGTGTGTCTGTGTGTGTGTGTGTGTGATTTACAGTCTGACGATACAATACATTTACATTTCCCATCCTGCCCCCCACCTCTATCCGAAAATATGGGGACAAACCCCTGCAGCTGGTGACTGACAGAAAGTGAAAGGCTGACAGGATCAAAAAGGGAGGGTCAAACAGCAGACATATTCGTCCATTGAATCCGATTTGCACCTGGCCAAGAAAAGGCTGTACCCATCCAATGACCGACAAATCCCTCGACCCTCTCATACACGTCAGGAATCTGTCAGTCATCAGGTAGAGTCTCTCGCCAATCTGCAGAGTGACCCATCTTGCTAGGGAGGCGGGGTCACGTAATATGTGAACAGCCAACGAACGCCCGAGTTAGGAAGGAAGAAATTTTGAAAGAACTGAGCCAGTCAGTCTATTGGTGGAATGATAAGGTCGTGGAACAGAAAAGACTGCAAATATCGACCAACTTAAAACTATCAAGCCTGCCTGCACTCCCTCCGTCCTCCCACCCCCCCCCCCCCCTCTCTCTCTCCGATGCCCCCTACTCCCCACCCTCTCTCCAGCAATACGCCTGATACTCCTCCACCTTCCCTCCCCAGCCCACCCCAGCTGCTCTCTCTCTCTCTCTCTCTCTCTCTCTTGGAAGGGCTTTTACAACTTGTGATGTTAATAATACGCCAGACTGGGAGGAGTAGGAGTGAGGAAGGAAGGGGGGAGGGGGAGGATGTGAGAAAAAAAATCCCTGCATGGAATGCACGGATAATCCAAGTGAACACTGCTCACTATGTGTGGGGCGTCTGTCCTATTGTTTTCAGCTTCCAACCTGCACCACTGTACCATGACTCGAAGCTAGCGCCCAACAGGGCCCTGGCCATTGTTGACCCTCAACCGTCATCAGGCTGTCTGTTTGTCTGTCTGTTTGTCTGCCTGTCCCTCTCTCTCTCTCTCTCTCTCTCTCTCTCTCTCTCTCTCTCTCTCTCTCTCTCTCTCCTTTTTTAGGGCACTGGGCAAAGAAGCTTTCAGCTTATCTATTCACCCTAATTAAAAATACTAGTATTCTCTCCCTCCCTCCCTCTCTCTCTCTCTCTCTCTCTCTCTCTCTCTCTCTCTCTCTCTCTCTCTCTTCTTCTTCTTCTTCTTCTTCTTCTTCTTCTTCTTCTTCTTCTTCTTCTTCTGTCTGTTTGTCTCTCTCGATTTGTTTATCTTTTCTGCATTCTCTTCTTCTCCTTCCTCTATCTGCTGCTTTCTTCTCCTCTATCAACTTTTTGTTTTTCTTAGCCCTCATATCTGCTTGAGGACAATGTTTAAAGAAAATACCGTTATTTTCCATGCATCTGTGACAAGCATATCTATCTATCTATCTATCTATCTATCTGTCTATATGTCCATCTACAGAGAGAGAGAGAGAGAGAGAGAGAGAGAGAGAGAGAAGGGGGGGGGGGGGGGAGACAGAGAGGCAGAGAGAGGGAGAGAGAGAGAGAAGAATGTGTGTGTGTGTGTGGGGGGGGGGGGGGGGGGGGGGGTGCGTGCATGCGTGCGTGCGTATGTGAATTGGTAGTTCTGTCGACTGTCTCTACTTTACTCTCCCATCTTCTGCGGACGTCGAGTTTTTGCCGACCTCCACAGAATGTGTCAGCATCATATCGTTACTCTGTCAAAGTGATTCTGCTATCCTCCACAGAATGTTTCAGCATCGTATCGTTACTCTGGTAAAGTGAGTATCACAGAATGTTTCAGCATCATATCGCTACTCTGTCAAAGTGATTCTACCGACCTCCACAGAATGTTTTAACATCATCTCGTTACTCTGTTAAAGTGAGTATTCCACACAATATGTTTCAGCATCATATCGCTACTCTGTCAAAGTGAGTATCCACAGAATGTTTCAGCATCATATCGCTACTCTGTCAAAGTGAGTATCCACAGAATGTTTCAGCATCATATCGCTACTCTGTTAAAGTGAGTATCCACAGAATGTTTCAGCATCATATCGCTACTCTGTCAAAGTGATTCTACCGTCCTCCACAGAATGTTTCAACATCATATCGACTCTGTCAAAATGAGTAACACAGAATGTGTCAACATCATATCGCTACTCTGTCAAAGTGATTCTGCTGTCCTCCGCATAATGTTTAAACATCATATCGTTACTCTGTGAAAGTGAGTACCCATGCCAAAGCTTGGCAAGCAATGCGGACAGTCCATAAAACATTGTGCGTGTCGCGCTTAAACATGTAGCTCAGTCCAACATCTGCCGTGCGGATCGTGAAGTCCGAAGCTGTGCGAGCTAGTCGTAGCATCTTGATCTAATTATGGATCTAGGTCCTGGAATTGTGTTGATCTTCCCCTTGTCAGTCTTGAGGCCGTGCTCTTTCTCTTCAGCAGAGATATGTGGATGAATTTAAAATGTTTTGCTATTTTACCAAAGTTTTTTGATAATTTTTTTCACTAGAAAACAGTGAAGAGCAGTGTGAAAATCATTTTTCAACAAAATAGAAATGTTGTGAAAGAGAAGAAATGACGGCAGTAGCAGAGAAGCTTCCCTTCAAGGGCTCCATTCTTTTGTTTGTGGGTCGTTTCTCTTTCCGTCACACATCCAATTGACTTTCACTAGAAAGTGTCTAAACCGCTCCATATCTACCGTGAAGATGCACACACTGCTATTGTCAACTATTTTAGCATTAGTGCTTTATAGCTGCTGTGAAGATGCACAAACTGGTATTTGCAACTATTTTAGCGTCAGCTTATGACCGAGAAAATTTATTTATTTTTTTTTTTAAAGGGAAGTTATCTTGTGGGGATCTGAAAGGGGTTTCTGAAACTGATTTAACCACGCTTGTAACCAATTTTTGGGTCAGCTAGGATCGCAACTTATTAAGCTCGCTTATGATTGTAGGTCTACATTTTTTGTTCAGAATCGTATGATGGTAATGATAACGGTAAGTTTCACACGTCACGTGCATCGCTTCTACTGGATTCCATGACATTAATCCATAGCTCTTACGGACCCATGTTCTTTAGAATTATCATGACTTGTGAGCCCCATCGTGTTAGACGAAGAACAAAAATTGCTGCAGCTTGGTGACATCAAAGGAGCATGACTTAAAGAAAATCTCTATCAGCTGACTAAAGGCCTGGTAAAACAAGAATAAAACACTTCTTCTCCAGATGACAACTGCTTATTTCATTTTGAACTTTTTTTTTTCCATGGGTACATCTCCCAGAGTTCATTTCTAGAGCATAACAACACAAAACAGAAATATTGATAGGGCAAAAGAACAGAAGAAGGAGAATGAAGTGGGGGGTAGGGTTTGAGGATAGAAGGAAAAGACGGGTATTGAGAGCAGGGGGTGTTATTGATAGGCAGAATGGGAAGGGAAGTCAAAGTGCTGAAGGAAGAAGACTGGATATGTGGGAGGGTATGGGAAATGAAGGAGGTATGAGACTGGTGGGAAGGCAGAGAGGGTGGTCATTTTCATGTAAGGTAGGGAAGAAGCGTCAAAAGCTAACACAAGATGGAAATAGAGTCGAAAGAATGACATGCATTGCTGTATAGTGAGACCATCACACTATTTCATACACTATTTTGAGACATATTGGCCTTTTAGATAGCAATAGGAGAGTCCAAAAACAGAAATGGTAAATGGACAAGAGAGATGCATACATACAACGTGGCATACAAATTCTATTGAAGCAAGATTATTTATTTCACCCCATGTTTAGAGGGTATAGAGAATAACAACAATAGGCTAACAGTCATCACCGTGAATTAAAAAACAATGAAATAAGATAAAATGAACAAGTACGCTAATCACATCCTTGAATATTTACGGACAGTATCAACGTATTGTAGACAAGTTGTACTTCAGTGGAAGAGAAGACAGGGATGGGTATGGTTGTCAAGTTGCGATACACCTGACAAAAGGGGGGGGGGGGGGGGGGGTATATAGGCATGTGCAGCGGAGGAAAGGAGCGAACACTCAAGCTCTCACACACCAGACCACAAGAGGAGAAGATTGTTCAACCGAATTTATTACAACACAACCTGTCACTCTCACTAGCACTCTTGACGGGATAAGGACTATAGCAGAGAAGAGAAAAGACAGTTGAGAGAGACGAGTGGGGCAGAGAAGAAGAAAGGGCTACTCAGAACTGTCTACCTTATGGGACAAAATAAATAAAAAAAAAAAAAAAAAAAAAAAAAAAAAAAAAAAAAAAAACTCCCAAATACCCAGGATCCCGCTATTACCCAAACCTAACCCATATTTTTCAATAAGCATAAAAATTGCTGTTTGTCCCGTAGTGAAACACATGCTTGGCCTGGCCTTGTTGAAGCTTCCTTAATACCTTAAAGAGTCAAATATTTCCAGGATTCCAATCTCATAACTGAAATGTATTTTTTTTTTTTCCCTTTCTCTTAAAAAAAAAAACCCAACTACTTTAGTTTTTGATGGGTTTATATCAAATTGCGGTGTCTGACAATAGTTAAACAATGCATTTAATAATTGCTGTAAACATTGCGGTGTTTCTGATAAGAGAATAGTATCATCAACAAAGTACAAACACTTTGACAAAGTCTCTCAAAGTTTGCTTTTCAAGTCCAATGCAAATATTCAGAGAAACAACACCATTTTCAATCACAAAAAAGTTTCAAGGACATCATATAAATTAAACAAAAGTGGTGATAGATTTCCACCTTGACATACACGCACATACCTGTCAGCCGCAAAAGAGCAGACATTGTGTAAGACACATGACCCAACATTTTTATACATATTAACATCGTTCAGTGATTTGCCATGTATACAATTATGAACGTGTTTCCCCATGCAGCACTACACTGTACAGAATCAAATGCTTTACGAAAGTCAATGAAAGTCGTTTAATGCAGGCTTTATAATAAGAAAAGATAAAAAGATCGAGCAGTGACTTCATTACAGACGTGATTTGTGGCATTATGGTTCTTTTCAAAACCGTATTGGCATTCTGAAAGAAGTTTGTTATTCTCTAGAAAGTCTTAAAGTCAGTTGTTGATAATACGTGTAAGTAACTTGCTCGTGCATTTAAAAAAAATGCAATGCTCTATAACTATCTCGATTTTGAAAACTCTTATCGCCTTTGTACATTGGTAGTATTAAGCATTTAACCTATTCTTCATGTACTTGTCCATCATTCAAAACAGCTTTAAAACGTCTTAAATTTAGTGAGAACTGAATGGTTATGCTTCAGATATTCTTTTCGAATTTAATCGTCTTCAATAGCTCTCCATTGCGTAAAAAATAAACTACGTTTTAGCAATTCATCCTCTGTAGCAGGACGATTCAAAATATTGTGTTTGTTTTGTATTGCGTCACAAACTTTTTGGCTAAACTCATCATTTTCTGTTGTATCTTCTTCATTGATATTGTTGTGTAATTGTGTGTGTGTGTGTGTGTGTGTGTGTGTGTGTGTGTGTGTGTGTGTGTGTGTGTGTGTGTCTGTGTCTGTACGTGGGTATATCTCTGACTCCATACCAGTTAAACACATGCACATGCAAGCGCGTGCGTATGCACACACACACACACACACACACACACACACACACACACACACACACACACACACACACACACACACACACACACACACACACACACACACACACACACACACACACACACACAGACTCCCAATCCCCTTCCAGAGAGAGAGAGAGAGAGAGAGAGAGAGAGAGAGGCGCACCTTTTTTTTTTTTTAATGAATTCTTAAATCCAGAGGGTCGTTCGCGCGCAATACACGGGCACGGAGAGGGATTTTAAAGATCCTTTATCTTCATATGTAGTTCACTTTTATACACGCTCCTTACCAGATTCTGTGTGCATTGTGTTGGACAATAAATCCATCAAGCGTTTCTCGTGCTTGATTCTTCTGCGTTCACGAATGACATTGACAGTGTATATAGGAAAGGATTGAGGGCGGAGTTGAGCGGAAGGACAAAAATTGCAATTGCCACGTTGACGTCAGCTGACACCCGGAATCCCCTGGACGTCATCAACCCCAGAACCCCGATGGGGAACCAGCACAGGAAGTCGGGACACTACCACAGTGATCAGTCGACGGGCAATAGTAATGTTTTTGGATTCACTGGCAGTGCCTCTGTTTCTCATCGTGTGGAACTAACTGACCAGTAGATGAAGCCCTGGCCTGCCGCAATGAACAGGAAGAGGATAAAGTTGAGGCAAATGAACACACCAAAGGAATAGTCATGGCCGGCAAAATCAGTGCTGGTGATGGGGAGCGGAACGCACATGCCAGTCTGGCCATAGAAGTGCCAGTGGGATGCAGCTGGCAGCAAAGGAACAGCACCCAGACAGACACCTGCCCCCCACAGAGCAGGCCGCAAAGGTGAGCTGACCCGGGAGCAAAGTGAAGACTGCTGAAAGGAAACCGCAGCACCAGGAATCGATCCACTGTGATCACACTGACGAGAGAAATGCTGCTGACACTTCAGACGACATCAGTGATAGGAATCCTGCCGCCTTGCAGACATGACTGCTTTTCCATGATAAATCATTCCAAAGATAATTCCCCCTGTAGACCGAATCCATCACCCCAATAACCATCAGATACACTCCCATCAAGAAATCAGAACAGCACAAGTGCATTACAAAAACACCCCAAAACCAAAGGAAGTGGCTGACTTATCAGCAACAGTACGGAATAACAGACTGATCGAATTCCCCAGCAGAGAGAACGCCGCCAAAACAGCCAGGCCTGTCCGGTATAGATCACCTGGTAACAAGTCGTCACAGGACGAAAGCTGGTCTGAAGGAGCCTCACAACCAACAGGACTGAAGTCTCGAGGCAAAAGGCTGGGACAGCATATCTTAAAATTGCTGGCTTTGACTTCAAGCAGTTGGTCAAGATTGTGGAATAGCCGGGGAGGAAATTCAGTTAAAGGGCAGTGTGTCAGGTCTACAGACTTTCAAAGATCTCATTGTATGAAATCCAACATTTTGTACGTGAGTTAACTGTGTGTGGGACAGATTCAAGATATAGAGGCGAGTCAGCTCCTGAAAATGACTTGGATCCAGTGCCGGAATAAAAACAGA
>JADBJO010002402.1:137500-150000 GCA_016801955.1 Conus betulinus
CGCGTATGTGCGTGCGTGCGTGCGAGCGTGCGCGCGGTGTGCGCTCGCGCGCGCGCGCGCGCGCGCGCGCGCGCGTGTGTGTGTGTGTGTGTGTGTGAGAGAGAGAGGGTGCGTGCGTACAAGCGCGTACTTGACTGTCTTCGTCAACTCTGTCCTAATGACAACATTTTCATATGAATTATGCAAAGCAGTTATTGGGGGTGGGGGTGGGGGGGGGGGGGGGGGGGGGGGGGGAGAAAAAAACTAATACATGATGCGTGTAGCTGTCTTTATGTCGTTTACTCTTCTATGAATGCTTAAAAAATCATGAAACTTCCGCTTCTTGCATACAAGTATCTATTATGCTTTCCACTGTACATAGAAAAATAAAAACCCGGTCTAATATAAAAAGAAATGTAAGATAATACATGTATGTTAAAAATAAATATAATTGAAAGTAGCTTTACAAAAATACATTGGTGTATATTTGCATGAATCAACCAAAAGCAACACTAAATGAAAAAACAAGCACCTGGGAAAGAACAAGAAGAGCAGAACCAATAGGTTCGGGGACTTCAAAACGCAATTTTCAAAATTCTAGTCAGCATGAAGACGCATTTCTGAAAAAAAAAAAAAAAAAAGAAAAGAAAGAAAAAAACAGCGCAGCGGGTCGTCCTCATTTCACCTGTTGTGCTTTTGAATGAGGGCGTAACCAAACTCGTCAGCAAATTACAGTCGTTTTTTCCTGATTATTCCGTTTTTTTCCGATATATATATATTTTTATTAAATATATATATATATATGAGAAAGCAGACACGGGTTTCTGCAGATTATTCTGTTTGGCAAAACACTATCTTTATGCGTAGGACCAATGATATCATTTATCTGCTCAATGTTCGGTGGTAGACAGACAAGAAGTACCGAAATACCCACTGATGCCGTGCTCTCATGCCAGTCACTCCGTACTCTTGGGGAAGTTGAGAAGAGAAAACAACAGGAGGTCCTATAGATCAACTTTCTTTCTGACTTGTACGCTAAAGCTTCCGAAGTCAGTAACCCCTTTTGTTTCCCTGGACTGATGTCATCATTATCTGTCTTTTCTGTATTAGCTAATTTTAAGATCAAAGCGCGAGACTCATGTCTGGGCAAATTAGGCTAATCGACCCTCTCAGCGGTGAAGTATTTCTGGCACCTCAAGACTCTTTCAGCATTTATGGCCTTTCAAAACCTTCTGTGAATTCGAAGGGCACCTCAGATGTTATAAAACTGGGCTAAGAAGTCTATTCCAGCTGGAAAGAAAATCGAGTCACTGGGTGGATTATCACACCGTGCTCTTGCTCTTTCAGTTGCAAATGACGAAAAAAGAGATCTGATGCCGGACGGAGGAAAATGATGCCCAAACAAATGTCACCTGATGCCATAAAAAGATATTCGTGTCAGAGGTGACAAAGAGGAAAATCTATACAGACTGGGAGAAAAGATGCAGAATGATGACCAAACCCCATCAGAGCAAATAATAACTCGGTCCGGCTGGAGACTTCTGCGTTTGATTTATATAACATCTGAAGCCTTTACTTCAGTTAACATAGTTTGACAAACAGCCAAGTTTTACAAAACACCTTTACCTTGTGTCAAACATTTAGATCATTGAACAGCGGCGTGTGAAACCCCAAACTGTTACTAGCCTCAGCATAATCACAGTTAATGTTACCAACATGCTACTCAGTTTGGAATCCTGTTTTCACAGGAAATAAATACGTTAAAAAGATTTACATTTAAAATCAGTCAAAATATTGCAGGATGCATAACTGAAAATCAGAATGTATTCAAATTAAGTCTTTAAGAGTATCCAATGCAAATGTTTTGTTTAATTTAAAATCTTTGAAAAACTTTCATTCAGAATTCGCTGTGACCTTCAATTCAACGGATTTTCTATTAAAAAAAAAAAAAAATTCGTTGTCTTGAGTGTGTTGTGCCCTACTGGATAATAGATTTCGTTATTGCTAATACTCCCATTTGAAGCTGATAATGATTTGTGATTTCCTTGTAAGACAGAACTTACCAGGCGCGCATGCGCGTACACACGTATACATGCGCGCGCGCGCGCGCGCGCACACACACACACACACACACACACACGCACATACACACACTCAAGCACACACACACGTACGCATGCTCACACACACACACACACACACACACACACACACACACACACACACACACACACACACACACAAGTACACTTGCACCCATGCTGAAAATTGTATGGTTCAGTAACTTAAAGCACAGTTCACTAGAAACACGTGGGAAAGAAAATGTGTCTTTGTCTGATTTTGCTCTGACAAGCGTTAAGAGAAAACATCTATCTCTGGCAAATCGCTCCATGGACCGCAACCACGTTCTGTGACGATGTCAGTGCTGGTATCAGTATTGTTCTGGTTTCGTTTTGCGTCGATGAATTCAGGTTTCCTGACAATTCCACATGCGACAGTGGCGTTTTAATGCCATGCGCGTGGATTTCAGCCATTCTGGCGGAAGAACGCATTTTCCCTAGTGGGAGTAGAGCCTTTGGGAGGTTTCACTTGCATCATTTATTTCTTTAACAGGACGGAGAAAGCCGGTCGGAAGTCATACCTTCCACTGGTAGAGGTACACCTTGGGAAGTTCACCTTCGAAAGGGAAACAGTAAGAGTACTGTTTGCTTGCAAGGATATCCAACTGGAAATTTTATTTTGGATGGCATAGTAGACATTTTCATTGTCTTCTTTTCTATGGCATAGTAGCCATTTTAATTGTCTTCTTTCCTAGGGCAGGGTAGACATCTTAATTGTCTTCTTTCCTTGGGCATAGTAGACATTTAAATTGTCTTCTTTCCTATGGCATAGTAGACATTTTACTTGTCTTCTTTACTAGGGCATAGTAGACATTTTAATTGTCTTCTTTCCTTGGGCATAGTAGACATTTTAATTGTCTTCTTTCCTATGGCATAGTAGACATTTTAATTGTCTTCTTTCCTATGGCATAGTAGACATTTTAATTGCCTAAGGTATAGTAGACATTTTAATTGTCTTCTTTCCCATGTCAGTGGCATAACGCCCTTGCTGCTGCTTCATCCATTCGTGTTCTCAACTTAACCCTCACGCGTTCATGGAGCCCTGGCATTGGCAGTCTACAGGACTAGGTCAAAGTCAGGTTGTCATTGGTACACCCCACTATAGGAGACACTGCACCGCGGCCAGTCAATGTGATGGTGCTCAGTGGTGCCTGTGATTCACCATTCGCAGGACAAGACCTCTGAAGACCCTGGCCCATGGCATTCATTGCTCAGCTGCAGTGCCAGCATGAGTCGACATCCCTCTCTCGAGGGTGCCACCGCGTCCGTCCAACGACTGCTCCCCATAAATCAGCCCATACTTACGACCTGTATCTATTATAAACCTGCCCATGCTGACGACCTGTATCTATTAGATACGGTAAAATCGTATCAAGGGCGTAGACGTGGAGAGAAAATCCAAACTGAGGTCATCATGAGAAAAAGCGTATAAAGGGGGTAGGATTTTAGACATTTCTGCTGATCGATGAGGATGGAGATGGTGAAGATAATGCTGTGGAGTTTCTGTTTGGTCTGAGCTTAGTTGATAGGGTTGCACATACTATTGACTTGTTAACATACCATGGCGTCTATCAGATGAAGTTGCTCATAATACTGACTTTTCTAACATACCATGGTAACTATCAGATAGGGTTGCACATAATATTGACTTTCTTGTCATACCATGGGCATCTATCAGGCCCGCCAGATGGACGCTGATTAAGATATTAGAGCAACACTCACAAAAATGTATTCGTTTAGTGGGTTAAACTCAATCGTGTTGTCAACTGAGCCCAAAGCAAACTCAGCTCTTGGTAGGAACCGGTCGGGACCAATAAATATCTTTAATAAATAACTCTGGCAGGAAGCGAACCCAGCTCCTAAATCTCCGATGAAAACCACGTGGCCACGGCATCTACTACTACACCGATGAGATTTCTTTTGATGAAACCGTTAAATTCTGTGGAAGTCAACTTTTAACTGTCAATGTGGAAGTCAGCTTTATATTTTTCGAAAGCTTACCTTTTACTGGAACAAACTCACACAGTGCACCTGTTCGATAGACGGATACTGCATTACACAGCCTACAATATCGAAAATCCCCGCAATTGTAATTGTAACAGCACAGACATAGGTATCTTCCTTGAGGTACCACAGATCGCTGGATGAAGTCGCCTCTGTAATATGCCGTGCTTTTGTCTGACCACTTCAATGATTCAAGTACCTGATAACATATCAACTAGGCAGTTCAACTCATGAAGTAATGGCAGTTTACGTTGAACAGATCATACATGGTTCTGGGTAGTGTTAAGCGGACACAGCAATTTTCAATTTTGTAGATGAATGGCAGATGTTTGTTACTGACTGACTCATGCTGTTTACTAGAGAGAGAGAGAGAGAGAGAGAGAGAGAGAGAGAGAGAGAGAGAGAGAGAGAGAGAGAGAGATGTGTGTGTGTGTGTGTGTGTGTGTGTGTGTGTGTGTGTGTGTGTGTGTGTGTGTGAGTGAGTGAGTTAGGGTGGGTGATAGGTGGGTTACAGGTGGAATGAACACCCACTCTTTTAAATTCTGAAAGGGACAAAATTATCTAACTGCTAATAAACATGAAGCTACGTGAAAACTCAGAAATTATAGTATCACCCCCCCCCCCCCCCCCTACACACACACACACACACACACACACACACACACACACACACACACACACACACACACAAGGTACCAAAACACATACTACCCACACACTATCCCTCTCCTTCCTATCCCTCCTACAGCGAAACTGAGATACGACACGATACGATAATTTATGGGGAAAGGCAAAAAGCCCTCACTGAAGGGGTGAGTTCACAAAGAACATAAAATACATGGAATATATAAATTAAAAGTTATTGTATCTACTACTTCAAAAGGAACAGAGCAAAGGTTATGTTTATATCTCTCTATGTGCACCTCAGTGTCAGACATCCTAAGTCTTAACTTTGATAAATGATTTTTTTTTTAATTCATGATCACGTCAACTTTGTTCCACACTCGCCATGCAGTTCTGTATGCTGAGTGGCAGTGCTAATGATGGACATTCACTCGTTTGCTTTGATGTTTGTGCGTTTGATACAATAATGTCTAGGTTTTTTTGTGACCTGATGTACGGTGCGCTGACACAATCATTCTGTAATATCATTTAAGCGAAAATGTGAGACATGAATAAATATTACAGTCCTAAAAAACAATGTTCCGCATATGAGTATTCTACGTGTATGTGTGTGCGTGTGTGTGTATGTGTGTGTGTGTGTGTGTGTGTGTGTGTGTGTGTGTGTGTGTGTGTGTGTGTGTGTGTGTGTGTGTGTGTGTGTTCAAGTTTGGATTTCCCTTACTACCCCTCCGTACGTTGAGCTGTCCTTGACGACAGATCGAAAATGACACAAAGACAGTACGGAAATTGAAGGGAAATGAACAGAAAAAGAAAAAAAAAAGGTGAGAAAGAGCTTATATATATTTCACCTATCGGTCATTTTCCCGGAAAGCTATGCTTGCAACGAAATGTGGTCGCAAGGAAGACAGGAGGAAAGCCAAGAAGCGCAATAACGAAGAGTTGATTAAAAAAAACAAAAAAAAAAAAAAAAAAAAAAAAAAAAAAGAGTGGAGGTTCTGTTAAAAGAAAAGTTGTAGGGCTGGTAATGTTCTTGTTTTTCCAAACAATATTAACTGACATTTTCTTATTTTCTTTCCTTCCTCAGTCATTCTGATTCTCTCCATGCAATATCTGAATTTTCATTAATCGATGGACATTCGCGTGCTACATTTAATTTTTTCGACGTGTGATACAATGTGTCTGGGTTTGTTTATGTCTTAATGTGTGGTGATGTGACTCTCTCACTCTGTTCTTTTTAATACACGCATTGACTTTTTTTTTTAACGAAAAGAAATTCACATCCACATTATAACCCATCCATCCATTCGCGTCGTCTTGCTCCATCTCGTCTCCATCTCTCTCTCAAACTATTTCTCATCAGACATGATCTGTTTGTTCTTTTAGAGAGGAGCGTCTACGTGCTGATTTCAGTATTTCACATCATAACAATCAAGAAGAACTATATCCCTAGATAACGTGACACATTTGTATAAAATCACTGACTCTCAATTCCACATACTTCCAAAATTTATTTACGATGAGGCAATCATAGAAGAAATGTTTCTAACATATCAAAGGTATCCGGACAGTAGTAACAGTTTGATAAGTTACTGTTTCCCATTTTTTGCAGCAGATTATTAGATGGATAAATATTATGTAAAATTTTCCATTGCGACTCTCGTAGTCGCACTTCTTTTGTGACATTTTTTCTTTGCATGAACTACATGTGTTTGTTAATTTTTAATATTTTAATTTTCTTTGCCAAAAGCCGATAGCATGTGTTGTCACTGGCGATTTTTGTTATTTTTAGACTCTAAGTATCACTTTATATAATTATGTTTTCTGTGGAAGTGACCTGCTTCTGATTCGTTTACAAAACCTCTATCAGACGGATATCTCCGAACCCAGAACCACCCAGCTTTTTACCCAGCATCTTGAGGTACGCACAGGCAAGGTGTAAAGTACCGATCAGAATGATGTGCTTCTTGTACCGGTCAGGTTGGTTCCAGACGATCGGGTAGGCTTCATACAAATCCAAGATCAAACGTAGTGATAACGTACTCTTCTTCAGCCTCTCTCGTGGCCTCCTCTGCAAGTCGCAAGCACTCCTGGACTGTCTTGTACTCGGTGACTGGGTGATGGGTCGCACGGTAGTTGTTCAATGTCGTCTTCTTCGCCAGGTTCTGCCCACACTGTGAAATGAAGCCAGCCCACGCTGGTATTTCCTGATCCGACATGCCGCTGTATTTCCGGAGAAGAATCCAGTAGAGGTTTGAACTTTGGACTTTCTTGAAAGCATCTTCACCTCCATCAACTGTCCAGTGCCTAATTGCAAAAAGGCGGGCGTTTCCGCTGGGTTACGAAGCACTCTGGTAAATCCTCTTGTGTCAAATGCAGAGATTGCTCACCGGTTCTTGGAAGGGATGGCACCACGCGGTACGTTCCACCATGGTCAGCCCCCTCCGACGTCTTGCAGCATGATGCCGTGTGCTGTGTGAACGGAACTCAGGCCGCGGACTACACTCAGCAGTTGGTCAAAGTTGTCAAACTCAGAGTGGAATACAGATGGCGTTGTCGGATTTACTGCGATCGGTGTGCTGAGCATGTTTGAGGCGTCTTGCAAAGCTTCCCCGATAGCTGTCTCCAGATGTCCAGGCCTATTGAAGACGCAAGGCGCTGCACTCTTTCGGATTGGATTGCTGACTTTCCTACAAATAGGAATTGAAGAAACTTGTGCAACTCACTTGGAATGGCATCCAACTGCAGAGGAAATTATTCGGTTGGAAGCCAGTGCAGGCAAGTCACAGTAATACTTTCATGCTTCACCCTCGTGGTTCCGCACCGCAAGAAACACTTTCCCCATGTAGACGTTCACTATAGTATATAGTCTTTCGTTTTACAAAGAAAACACACGCATATATATGCGCTCACACTTGGAAAGTGCACTTATACTTTTTCCTCAATAAAAAGACAATATGTATTTGTAAAGAATTAAATTTGCGTCGAAGTCAAATAGGGGGTAGGGGGGAGGGGAGATAACCCGGCAACAGTGGACAGCAGAATAGGCCCATGGTGATGTGGGATAGGTCGAAAAAAATTACAAGAGACTGTTCTTTGAAAATGTGGTGTACTTTGTTTTTGATAAGTTGCACAGCTTTCGAGACCGACGGTTTATTGCAAACACTTTGGCAAATTCCCAGGTTGCAACGTGTGACAGACGGCGGTTACACACGTAGCTTCACTGTGGTCTTCTTCTTGCATATATTCTCGTTCTGATTATTGCGTATCGTGTAGAAGGCATTACTGTCAACAAAAACACAAAGGGAATTCTCGTAGCTTAAACAGCAAAGACACAGGTTATCGCCAAACTTACGAAGCGTTTTGAACCGACGAAAAGCTGCCGCGGCACCTGAGATGGGTACCCTTCAAAATTAAGCCAGAAGGGACAGTGCGTCCCAAGCTTTTTGACGTTAACATAATATTTTTCCTGATCTGTAAACCGTTTCTCGTGACCGAGTAATGTAAGAAATCCTGTTTTCTAGTTTTTTCCGCCTCCATCCAAATGAAATGTCTGCGTTCCTCTAACCATTATTGACAGTGCCTTCCGACCTCTGATATGACGGCATTGTAGTAGAAGAGTGTGAAGTTGTAAGGATACTTTTCCAGTCCTTTGATTTGCTCCACTTCTGATCACTGGCATACAAGCGGTATCTTGTCTTCTACCTGTGCTACTCATTAATTTCCACGTCATAGAATGCTTCTTGTTCCTTGTGACCGTCACATGTACTGGCATTTCCCTCTCCTTTCAGCTTTCGAGTTCCGCTGTCGCTCGTCAAATACGTCTGTTTGTACCATCCTTCCTAGGTTTGTCAAGGCTTATATTCCACATTACTACAGTGCATTATGAGATTGCAAAAAAAAAAATCACAATGAACAAATGAGAGAGAGAGAGAGAGAGAGAGAGAGAGAGAGAGAGAGAGAGAGAGAGAGAGAGAGAGAGAGAGAGAGAGTCTTTACATAAAGTGGACGTGGCTCTCAAATGTCCGTAGGCCGACATACACAGCTCCAGCTTGCCCTTTGGCCAGCATCTCCTTAACAGCCTGCCATTCGCCAGGAGTGTTCAGACTGACCAGCGCCCCACCTTTGGCTTGGCACGCAGAGGACGCCTGAACCCCAGACAGAAATGTCTCGTTCAGATACTGGTAACACCGTGTCCTGATCCACCACTGTCCCCTCCCACACCTGCAGAGATGTGCACACATAGGGAAGGACAATAGAGATAGCATTGCAATTTATGGTGCATAAGGAGAATTCTGGCGTTACATGATGAGAATTTGTCTTCCTTAACTAACTATTAAAGAGATCGTGCATCTTGCTTAGCAAAATATGAATGATATAAAGAGTGTTTAAAAACGCTGTCTTTCTTTCATCCTTTTCTCTTCCATTCATTTACATATTGATAAAAAATGTGCTGAGCTACACACACTTGTCGAAATTTGTGAGCCACCTCTCGGGCTGGTAAATCTCAAGAACTCAGTTTACCTGTCAGGATTTGTGTAAGGACACCAGTCTTCGTCTTCTCCCTCCAAACAATCCCACCTGGCGTTACAGGGGAAGAATACTTGAAACCGTTGTTTGAAGGATGGCACTGTGCAGTTCCACCTGTCTCCAGCTTTACCACAACATTGGAACTCATGGAAAATATTATTATTGAATCCCAGAGCTCCAGAACTTACAGGACTACTGACAAAATGAAACTGCAGGCTGGATGTATATTGTCGCAAAGGTCGGTTGGGGGTGTACACCGGCAGTACTTTATTGTTTGGCGTGCAATATTTTTCTGCCAGGTGCGTTCCGTTTGTTCCGTTCTGATAAAAATTCTAGGTACTCTGATCTGCATTTACCAATAGACAGGTGTAAGAACTTGACCAACACAGACACGGCCGGGGGCAAGGTCAAAGATGTCCATAAGTTCAGACCTGTTGGGAACAGCGATTGTCCATTCCATGATGGCGACTGAATGTATCCTGAAAGTAACACACGTATAAGCAATAACTGATGTTTCCCCCCCCCCCCCAATTTCTTGTCCTTAAGAATCGACGACGACGACACACCAACAGCACCCCCACCACCACCACCACCACCACCACCACCACAACAACAACAACAACAACAATAATAACAATGATGATGATGATGATGATGATGGTGATGATGATGATCATGATCATGATGATGATGATGATATGATGATGATGATAACAACGATGACGATGATGATAATAATAGAAATAAGATAATCATGATAACAATGATGATGATGATAATGATAACAATAGTAACAAGAAGAAGAAGAAGAAGAAGAAGAAGAATGATGTGTGATGATGATGATGATGATGATGATGATTATAGTAATAATAATGATAACAATAATAACAATAAAAATATTAATGATATGATAATAATAATAATAATATTCATAATATTAATCATCATGATAATAATAATATTAATACAACAAAGAAGCAGAAGAAGAAGAAAGAAGAAGAAGAAGAAGAAGAAGAAGATGATGATGATGATGATGATGATGATGATGATGATGATGATGATAGTACTACTATCAGAAAGGATAAAGATAATAACAGTGGTGGTGGTTTTGGTCGTAAATATAGCAGCAAAGGCGGCAGCAGCAGTAATACTACAAGTAGCAGTAGTAGTAGTGGAAGTAGTAGTAGTGGTGGCAGCTGTGGCGGTGATGGCAGTTGTAGCAGATCATGCCAGAAGGAGCTGAAAGTTGGAGTATCGTTTATTCAAACAGAGGCAAACCATTGCATCAGTCACAATCATAGGAGCCTGCAAGCAATTATAAAACACAGAATCTGATTGAAGCAAATTGTTGGCATTTTAGCAGACATCATTCACGAGGTTTGAAAAATGGCATACAAACCGTAAGAATCGTGTGTTAATTGAACACATAATGAAAAAAAGGCGGAGAGGATGTGACACAAAAAAGCAACAGAACCACATACACTGTTACTCAGGTCACCAGAAACACTACATCATTGGCTAAAACCACCTTGTAGTCGGCCATAGAGTTGTCAACATTCGAAAGAAAGTTCGGAGAGGTGAAAGCCCTCACTCAGTATCTCCTTCTTTCTTCCTTTCTTTTCTTTCTTTCCTTCTTTTCTATTCGTCGTTTATAATGATCATGACGCTGCGTTCGCAAACACTACACAGCTATCTGTGCGTGCGTGCGTGCGTGCGTGCGTGCGTGCGTGCGTGCGTGCGTGCATGCGTGTGTGTGTGTGTGTGTGTGTGTGTGTGTGTGTGTGCGTGCGTGCGTGTGTGTGTGCGTGCGTGCGTGCGTGCGTGCGTGCGTTTTCTGATGGGATGAATGGCTGTTGGGTTAAGCAGTCTCCAGCTGTATGCAGTCATCTGGTGTCATCTGGCCCTTGAGCAGTTCCAGGCTGACGGACGTCATGTTTTTGTCAGGCATGGATATCCATTACCTACATGCATGGATATCCATTACCCTTCCCTGACATGAATTTAAGAAAAACTGCACATGATTCCTCGACAATAAGAATTATGGATTCTCACACACACAAAAAAAAACCTTTATCTCGTTTGCGCCTTGGGGGTCATTGGGTGCAGGCTTTTGGACTTAAAAACTGGAATCCCCAAAAAAAAAAAACATTAACCGCAGCAAAACAGGTTGGCGAAGATGACAGATAGGTAGGGATATATAACAAAAATAGAAAGACTATCGAAGAAACAGTTCAGGATTTTTACTTGAAACTGCCGCGTTGCTAGACATAGTATCTCAAGAACTGAAAATCTAGGACATAACTTTGATGTTCAGTGTCTTCAAGAGACTAGAAGGAGGAAATGGAAGGTGAAATTGGGGGAAATAGAAGATGAATTTGAGACTGTAATTTTTTGGCGAGATTTAAAAAAAAAAGCGTTCATAATTGTAGAATCAGCATTATACCAACTCTGCAGGAATTGCGCTCAAAGAGAAACTGAATAAAGTACATTGCAGGGCACTAACAACATCATCTCCGACATATAAAAGGCGGCAGGGTGACACTGACAGGGTCATTGATTTTGCTCCCATTGGACAACATTTCACATCAAGTATGAGCGCAAAAAGCACACATTTTCAATATCAGTTAGTCAATCAATGAACAAACAAACAAATGTGACTTCACTCATTACGCCCCCCCCCCCCCCCCCCCCCCCCTCCGCCTTCCCTCTACCACAGTTCTAACCAATCAAATTTATACACCCACATACATACATCAAACAATTTGTTCATCCACATGCATCAAACAATGTATACACTCATCAAACAATTTGTACACCAACAGACATCAACAAACAATTTGTACACCCACAGGCATCAAACACTTTGAACTCCCACAGGCATCAAACACTTGAAACACCCACAGGCATCAAACACTTTGAACACCCACAGGCATCAAACACTTTAAACACCCACAGGCATCAAACACTTTGAACACCCCACAGGCATCAAACACTTTGAACACCCAATGGCATCAAAACACTTTCAACACACCCAATGGCATCAAAACACTTTACACACCCACAGACATCAAACACTTTGAACACCCACAGGCATCAAACACTTTGAACACCCACAGGCATCAAACACTTTGAACACCCAATGGCATCAAACACTTTCAACACCCAATGGCATCAACACTTTACACACCCACAGACATCAAACACTTTGAACACCCACAGGCATCAAACACTTTGAACACCCAATGG
>JADBJO010002402.1:160000-175000 GCA_016801955.1 Conus betulinus
TACTATGATGCACACTTGAACTGAGCCAGGAATCACTCGCTACAGGATAGCACAGGGGATTACAATGTGTTTACAGACGAGTGCTGGATCACGCTGGGCAAAGCTGATGTACATCAATTTGTCTACCACTGTCAGGGAGAACACTCCACAGATACATATATCCAGAAGCATAATGACCACAGTGGAGGAAGAATGATGGTCTGGGCGGGCATTACCAGCCACCACTGAATCCCGCTGCTCATTGTAGATGACACTTTGACTGGGATCCATAATGGAACGAAATTGTGAGAAACAACGTGGTGTCTCCCCTCCCCCCTCCCCCAGGGCAACCTTGAAATGAAATGATTTTTTCCCCAAGACAAAGCACAGGTCAACGGGGCAGTGCAGGATGAGGTAAATTCAGACGACGTTACATAGCTGTGAAAGCCATACCACCTGACATTTCTCTCATCGAGCATGTCTTGTATGAACCGCTGCATTCTACCGCTTCAAACTCTGCAGCAGCTCAGACAATCCTCTCACTGAGGAGTAGCAGAAAATCTGTTAATGTACTACCCGGTCGATAGGCAGAAGGCGTTCAAGTGTAATTGCGGTTTCCTGGCAGACGCACCAGGTATTGAATTCTGGCACTGTTTTCAATGTCCATGCCGTATAAAATACAAAATCAAATATGTAACTTCTATAAACGGAAGGATCACTGTGTTTAAATTGAAACAAATGACTGGAAAATAATTCTTCGTTGACTTGGGCATAAAGACAATTTCACCAGATGCTCGTTTATCTAAACATGGATGAGTATATGCAAAGACAGCGGGAAATTAGTGATGGCTTTGTGGACATACATTTCATACCAATTATTTACAACTACAACCGACCTTCTTTCATTCAAAAAGTTTTCTTCTGAAAATAACACCTCCAAGCGTTTGTTTTTTAATTGACTGTACAATCGTCGTGGCTTGTATAAACAACATGGCAACTTGTTGTTTCCTTCCTGTGTCATTATCATAAATGATCTCTGGAACTGTTGTGCGCGAAGCACTCTTTGGGTCATTGCAACACGTGTTTCATATTGTGTTCAAACAGTTGCTTATAGGTCACAAAAGATCAGTCTGGATCTCAAACAGTTGTCAAGACCTATAAACATGTTGGTGGCGTTCACAGTTTTATGTAGACATATAATGAAACGCTGGCATCAAAACCTAGATTTTCAGTTGTTGATTGTTTTTAGCATGCAGCATTGCTAGTTACTGATCCCGAAATAATTTTGCACAGTCGCTGAACTTCTGTCAAACCTCCGCTGGCCGCATGCTACTCCCATCTCTATTGCTGACCAACTGTTTGTTTTTGGTGGTGTCTGATAGCTTGCGCCAAGTGATCCCAGTGGTTATTGTTTTACAACTTCTATTTTCAATCAGATTTTTGTTTTACAACTTTTATTTTCAATCAGATTTCTGTTTAAATCACAGAAATAAGGCAAGGTAATGTTGCTTATGACCGAACCGACCGCAAAAGGGCCATATCAGTTTTGTAACCACGTTAGCTTTCCCCTTCAGAAAGCAAATTCTATCTATAACCAAAGTTTTCTCATCTCTCTCTCTCTCTCTTCTCTCTCTCTCTCTCTCTCTCTCTCTCTCTCTCTCTCTCTCTCTCTCTCTCTCTGTCTGTCTGTCTGTCTGTCTGAGAAACTAGCAAGATGGGCAGAACGAAAAGATAAAATGATTGAGAAACAAACTGGGTTCCGAGCAGGAAATAACACACCAGATCATATTTTCACTCTGTGATCAGGATGTAGCGAAAACAGACCCTATTTGTAATCTGTATGGTCAGAATACAGCATTATCGACCTATTTTCAATCTTTGTGATCAGAATACAGCGTTTATAGACCATATTTTCAATCTTTGTGATCAGAATACAGCATTATCGACCTATTTTCAATCTTTGTGATCAGAATACAGCGTTATAGACCATATTTTCAATCTTTGTGATCAGGATATAGCACAATAGACACTATTTTCACTCTTGCCAGATTGAGATCAAGAACTCTTGGTTTAAATGCTCATAAAGTGGTTCCAAACTGAGCCATTTCCAACGACGCCTTGCCCATCGTGTGGTTTCTTTAGGGAGGATGATGAACGCACTTTTTGTTTCATTGTAAAGAATGCAACAACATTAGTTGGAAAAGTATAATTCTTCAAGAGAATGTTGCTAAAAATGAGGACACAATTCGAGTACTGAAACTGAACTATGATGATGACCCTGTGAAATCTCTTGCAGGCATACCGCCAGAGGCATTGAACATTCGAAATTAGAAGAGTAACTCACATCTATGTGATTGAAAGATATAACGAATTTTTAAGGAGACGGCAAGCCATTTTAGTTTTGATTATTAATGCATTGCGAAGTCTTGAAGTTGCATTATTCTGGATGGGTCAGTATTCAGGCTTATGGTGCTTGGAACAGCAGCATTGTTTTTTTTTATTTTATTTATTTTTTGTGGATTCACTGTTTACGTTATTTGCTTTTTGATTTGTACCCCTTATGTCATTAAGGCTGCATAGCTGATGACATTAACATGGTCAGTATTTAGTGCTCAGTGTTTCTCTGTCCGTCTGTCTGTCCGTCTGTCTGTCTGTCTGTCTGTCTCTCTCTCTCTCTCTCTCTCTCTCTCTCTCTCTCTCTCTCTCTCTCTCTCTCTCTCTCTCTCTCTCTCTCTCTCTCTCTCTTTCATTCACTGTCAGAAGTTGCTCTCCATCTCTCCATCGCTCTAACTTCCGCTCCCAATGTCTCTAACGATAGTTTCATGTTTTGGTTTTTTGATAAATTTGTTAGAAAGTTTAAATAAATGTTGATACTCCCGTTGCCGACATACTTCTTCTCTAAACTTAAACCAGTCAGTAAAAAGCGGAACGCAGTCCAGACTATTTCTGTACCAGCCCCGCCATATATAGTCTATGTGGGCCGTGGTCAGCCCCCCCTCCCGTCACGCCATGTAGTCTGAGTGGGCGTGGTCAGACCTCCCTCCCGTCACGCCATGTAGTCTGAGTGGGCCGTGGTCAGCCCTCCCCTCCCGTCACGCCATGTAGTCTGAGTGGGCCGTGGTCAGCCCTCCCTCCCGTCACGCCATGTGTAGTCTATGTGGGCCGTGGTCAGCCCTCCCTCCCGTCACGCCATGTAGTCTATGTGGGCCGTGGTCAGCCCTCCCTCCCGTCACGCCATGTAGTCTATGTGGCCGTGGTCAGCCCTCCCTCCCGTCACGCCATGTAGTCTGAGTGGGCCGTGGTCAGCCCTCCCTCCCGTCACGCCATGTAGTCTGAGTGGGCCGTGGTCAGCCCTCCCTCCCGTCACGCCATGTAGTCTATGTGGGCCGTGGTCAGCCCTCCCTCCCGTCACACCATGTAGTCTATGTGGGCCGTGGTCAGCCCTCCCTCCCGTCACGCCATGTAGTCTGAGTGGGCCGTGGTCAGCCCCCCCCCCCCCCCCCCCCCTCCCGTCACAACCATGTAGTCTATGTGGGCCGTGGTCAGCCCCCCCCTCACCCCCCCCCCCCCCCCCGTCCCGTCACACCATGTAGTCTATGTGGGCCGTGGTCAGCCCCCCCCCCCCCCCCCCCCCCCGTCACACCATGTAGTCTATGTGGGCCGTGGTCAGCCCTCCCTCCGTCACGTCATGTAGTCTATGTGGGCCGTGGTCAGCCCTCCCTCCCGTCACACCATGTAGTCTATGTGGGCCGTGGTCAGCCCTCCCTCCCGTCACGCCATGTAGTCTGAGAGTGGGCCGTGGTCAGCCCCCCCCCCCCCCCCCCTCCCGTCACACCATGTAGTCTATGTGGGCCGTGGTCAGCCCCCCTTCCCCCCCCCCGTCCCGTCACACCATGTAGTCTATGTGGGCCGTGGTCAGCCCCCCCCCCCCCCCCCCCCCCCCCCCCCACCCCCCGTCCCACACACCATGTAGTCTATGTGGGCCGTGGTCAGCCCTCCCTCCCGTCACACCATGTAGTCTGTGTGGGCTGTGGTCAGCCCTCCCTCCTGTCACACCATATAGTCTATGTGGGCCGTGGTCAGCCCTGTCCCCTCCCGTCACACCATGTAGTCTATGTGGGCCGTGGTCAGCCCTCCCTCCCGTCACACCATGTAGTCTATGTGGGCCGTGGTCAGCCCTCCCTGCCGTCACGTCATGTAGTCTATGTGGGCCGTGGTCAGCCCTCCCTCCCGTCACACCATGTAGTCTATGTGGGCCATGGTCAGCCCCCCCCCCCTCCCGTCACGCCATGTAGTCTATGTGGGCCGTGGTCAGCCCTCCCTCCCGTCACTTTGTGTTCCAGCCCCGCCATGTTGTCTATGTGGGCTGTGTTAAGCCCTCCCTTCCGCCACGCCATTTATACTGTGTGGGCCGTGGTCAGCTCTCCCTTCCGCCACGCCATTTATACTGTGTGGGCCGTGGTCAGCTTTCCCTTCCGCCACGCCATTTATACTGTGTGGGCCGTGGTCAGCTCTCCCTTCCGCCACGCCATTTATACTGTGTGGGCCATGGTCAGCCCTCCCTCCCGTCACTTTGGGAGCGGGAGAGCGGGTCGGCCGTGTTCCCAGGACTCCGTGTGTTAGATGAATGAAGCGTGGATCCAGAAATCAGCTTTCCTTCGTGGGAGTCAGAGCAAATCAACAGAAAACTCATGGGCCAAATATATTTGCACAGATGTCGTTGTGGTAAAGACTGCACAAGGTGTGAAGAGACAAGGACGAGACAAGCTGTGTGAGCTTGGAGGACACTTGTTGTGCATTGTCGACTTCATGCAGGGGAAAATCCCTTTGTGTCGGGTGAATCTGATGGTACCTTGTGACTTAAAGTAGAATGTGTGCTTAAAATATATCACTGTTATTCCTGCCTCCAACATTTCTTGTATTTTCGTATCGAGTTTTGTAAACTTGTTTATTCCCTTCTCACGGCCGATTTTCATAGACTGCCGGTGCTCTGCAAAGTATGCATGTGTTTACCGAAAAGATGTTCGCCCACACAAGACGTAAAATTAGGCTGAAAGGATTTGTTTCCTAAGGAGTGTGTGGGGATGGGAGGTAGGGCGGGGGAGGGACTGCAGACAAATATAATTGTACTCCTACAGACGAAGTGGGCTGGGCCACAGGCTCTTTGGTTGTTGTAGTCCGTCAGTGTACTGGAATGAGGGATCCGAACACTTTCCTTGTTTATTGTAGTTTGTCAGTGTACTGGAATGAGGGATCCGAACACTTTTGTTTGTTTATTGTAGTTTGTCAGTGTACTGGAATGTCAGTGTACTGGGGATCCGAATGCTTTCCTTGTTTAGTGTAGTCCGTCAGTGTACTGGAATGAGGGATCAGAACACTTTCCTTGTTTAGTGTAGTCCGTCAGTGTACTGGAATGAGGGATCCGAACGCTTTCCTTGTTTATTGTAGTTTGTCACTGTACTGGAATGAGGGATGAATGAGGGATCCGAACGCCTCCGAACGCCTTCCTTGTTATTGCAGTTTGTCAGTGTACTGGAATGAGGGATCCGAACGCTTTCCTTGTTTATACGCGCTGAGAACCCAACACACACACACACACACACACACACACACACACACACACACACACACACACACACACACACACACATCTGTCCTGAAAACAATCGTCCATACATTATTGTTATGATGATGATGATGATGATGATGATGATGATGATGATGATGATAAGTGTCATTATTATTATTGTTATAACTTGTATGCCGCCTGTCCGTGGCTAGAGACCAAGCTCTAAGCGATTTAAAATCCGTATTCTCGTTTACAGAACCGCTGCCTGCCTGGGTAGAGCCGACTGAAGAGCTGCTTGCCGGTGATCGGGGAGCAAAACAACGTTGTACAGACAGGATATCAAAAGGAAGCAACCCAACGTTGTACAGACAGGATATCAACGGGGGGCAACACAACGTTGTACAGACGGCATATCAACGCAATGTTATACAGACAGGATTTGAAAGGGGTGAAACACAACGATGTACAAACAGGATATCAACACAACGTTGTTCAAACAGGATATTAACACGACGTTGTACAGACAGGATTTCAAAGGGGGGCAACACAACATTGTACAGACCGGACATCTGCACAACGCTGTACAGACAGGATATCAACACAACGTTGTACAGACAGGGTATCAACACAACGTTGTACAGACATGATATCAACACAACGTTGTACAGACAGGATTTCGAAGGGGATTTCGGCACAACTTTGTACAGACAAGTTATATCAAAAGTGAGCAACACAACATTGTACAGACAGGATATCAATACAATGTTGTACAGACAGGATATCAATACAATGTTGTACAGACAGGATATCAATACAATGTTGTACAGACAGGATATCAATACAATGGATAGACAGGATATCAATACAATGTTGTACAGACAGGATATATCACGTGGAGCAACAATGTTGTACAGACAGGATATCAATACAATGTTGTACAGACAGGATACAATACAATGTTGTACAGACAGGATATCAACGTGGAGCAACACAACGTTGTACAGACAGGATATCAATACAATGTTGTACAGACAGGATATCAATACAATGTTGTGTCAGACAGGATATCAACGTGGAGCAACACAACGTTGTACAGACAGGATATCAATACAATGTTGTACAGACAGGATATCAATACAATGTTGTACAGACAGGATATCAACGTGGAGCAACACAACGTTGTACAGACAGGATATCAATACATATCAATACAATGTTGTACAGACAGGATATCAATACAATGTTGTACAGATAGGATATCAACGTGGAGCAACACAACGTTGTACAGACAGGATATTAGATGTCACCAAATGAAGACGCGTTTTTTTTTTTCTTCGGCTGCCTTGCCTTCTGTGCCCGCTCAGTGACCACTATTCCCATGCCACTCGTGCCTGTTTCCCTCCACAACCACGTCCTGACTGCCCCCCCCCCCCCCCCCCCCCCCCCCCCCAGCTCCAGCGGTACTAATCCACATGGGGCAGTCAGTGTCAAGTTGTTACAAGGCAACCCATAAGGCAACCCATCAAGGCAGCCCATCAGAGGAAACATGCACTTCTGCCATGCCATTTCAGTGGTGCTCAGCTAGAACATCAGAGTTTTATTCCAGCATGTTGACGTGACAGGACAGTCAACATATATTGCTGCCGTTCTTTTCTCTTACGCTCCATAAAGGCGCTGGTCAGGTAGAGATATGGATTGACAGCAGCCTGCAGGGGTGGCACTAACATCATTATCCTAACATTGAGCTCTGACGAGACAGTTACGTCTGCAATGACCAGAAATCCCCGAAGGGCAACCAACAAACAGCAGACTACACTAAAGACAGCAATGGTGCAAAGTCTCTGGGAAATGATCAGCTCGTTTGCCGTTGGGTTGGTCATACTTCGTAACACAATATTATTAGATCTGGAATGCCAGTTGACATAACACAAACCAGCGCTTGTGACAAGCATTATGACGACGTTTTAGATATTAAAAATTCCAAACGTAAAATGAAACCCAGCATGATTTACTTCCGCTGGTGGCAATGGAATGCAGAGTCCATTCTGGCTGTAGGTCTGCCACTGTGAGAACACTGGGAGAAGAGGACACGTGGCCACAGCAATACCTACCACCCAGGCTGTCATGTTTGATATGTTTACCAGTTTATGTGAAAATGGAAAATTACTGCTCGAAAAACGCCAGTGAACTGTCACTGCATAAAGCGTACTCACACAAATGATGGAAATCGATGATTCAAAAGACATAAAGAAGATAAACCCTGCTATTTGGCATTCCTTGCTTTGCGACCATACTGCTTCATGCCAAAGATATGTCCCATTAAGCTGTATGTCCTTCACTGTGATAACAGATAAGTATATGTTATGTCCTAAATTACATACATTCAAATGAACTAAGCATGCAAAAAAAAAACATATGACAAATTCTTTTTTTCATGTAATGTATGAAACAAGATAACGGCGGAATTACCCAGAACAGAAAGGACAGCTATCAGAACATAGACTACCCTAAATATGTCGCTGCCCAGGAGATCTTCACAGGATGACACGTCTTCTACAGGAGAGCTGCACCAGGCTGGGTTAAAATCTGTTGGAAGGAGTGCAGAACAGCATAAGACGAAGCGTTCAGTTATCACTGACTGGAGTGATGACAGTTTGTTAAACAATGTGCGAGGAAACACCGTCAGTGGACACATGGAAAGATCTACGGACCGTAAGGAAGGCATGACGTGGAAGCCTTCTCCCTTCACGCCTGTCATGTGACTGTGTGAGAGATTCAATTCTTCCAAATGCACAAGATTTATGAAAGAGTCCGAGTTAAGCTGCGAAATATGCACGTAAGAAAGGTCGAGCTCCCGAAGCATGGTAATTGACACGATAACTGAAAGACTGACCTCAATGTCTATTGGGTTTTCACGTAAGATTAAAGCACGTAAAATTTGCTACTTCGGTGAAACTCTCAGAATCCAAGTATGTTATCTGGTTTTGACTAAGATCTAGGCTCTGAAGTTGGGCAGACGTGGCAACCTGATTCCAACCAAGAAACATTGAGCTAAACTGAGATGAATTATTTTCATATTATTCTTTACACTTTCCAGAGTCATGTTGGTTTTATCAGCATTCAACAGACGAAGCTGCAGATGCTGATGGGTTGAGAATGCCTGGCTGCAATAAAAAGCCATCCCATAACAAACACATCCCTCAGGGCACAAGGATCCACACATCAATTCATCATCATTTCTGGACATTGTCCGAGTTTCCCATCGCACATATGATCAGCATGAACACATATTTTTGATCTGAGACAGCGGTAGAAACCAGGACAGCTGTTATTATGGCAGTCTTTTTCATCTTCATGGTTTGGACAATCAAAGACACCATTACACCGCAAATAGACAGGCAAGCAATAATATGATAACAGTGGACATTCAAAATGAGTTGCAGGACACTGCGGATCGCTTTCATTCAGTTTCTCTACTGCAAGAAGACCTCGCTCATTCTGCAGACAACAATAGCAGGGGGAGGCGGCGTCTGGTCGATCATTTGTGATTGCCAAGGATTTTCATTCAAGCAACGTTCTTCATCTTTGCCAGATACACAGTCTACTGATCTGTCGCATGTTTGCTCCTTTCGTATGCACTGAAATACAATACATGACTTCTGTTGCATCTGTTTCCATTGTTGTAAAAGCTTGTAAACTTACTGGTAATCACAGTGTCTGGCCTTGCAAATACAAACACTTCAGAGACACAGACAGTGGTACAGACGGATGGCGTTAAGCTCAAGAACTTAGGGACGACAGCCAGACAAGGAAAACATAGAGGGAACAAAGAGGAATCTCTTCCTTTCATTAAGTTTTTAGAACCCCAGGAATACAACACTTCAGCAGTACTCGTTCTCCGGTATAAGTAGGCAAAATAGAGGCCTAGATTAGAATTGGTTTAAATTAGAGAAAGATGAGAGTTTCGGCTCCTTGAATATGTTTTAGCCAATGCAGGACATTGTCTTCAAAGTGGGAGAATTGTTATGGGAGCAAAACCTCTCACAAAGTGGTCTTAGAGCGTTATACGACAAGAATGCCGCGTGTAGTGTAAAAATAGGTCATCGGCTGATTAGCAGTAGCGTCCTTACATAGGACACTATGGTAGAACTGGGTCAAGAAAGTGACAGTGGCCCCAGAGTGGCGAGCCTGCCAGGATTGCATGGCCATAATTAGTTTCAGGAGGGAAACAAAGAGAATGCTAGAGTAGTACTGGGGCAACCGACCGGCTCCTACCCAGAGTTGAGTTTGCTGCGGACTCAGTTGGGAAGACTGGAACCACACAGTCGAGTTTCATCCACTTAATGAATGCGTTTTTCTGAGAGTGTTGCTCAAATTTCCTGACCAACACTGCAGTGTCTGTATCTCTCGGGCCTGGTTGACGCCGGGATATATTATGAAAGGAAGCGTAGAGTACAGCCCTGTCATGTAGTCTCAGACCGAAATGGAAATCCGTAGCATCATCTTAATCATCTCTCATTCTCATCGATCAGATCAAAAAAAAATGTCTCAAATTCTGTGGCCCTTCATGCCCTGCTCTCATGGTGACCTCAGTTTCGATGTCCTCTCCACGTCTGTGGCCTTGGTTTGGTTCCGTCGGGGTCACCGTATCGGCGAGTCCATGGGGCTGTCGTTGGACGGACGTGGTGGCGCCCCTCCGGAGGGAGAGCTCACTCACGCCGGCTCCGCGACTAGCAATTATTGTCGTCAGTAGGGGGCTTAGTAGGTGGTGTCCTGCATATGTTAGATCAGAACAGGCGCCACTGAACACCACCGAAGTGACTCGGCAGCAAAAAAAAAAAAAAAAAAAAAGAAACTCTGGTTTAAGATTAAGGCTCCTTTGTACTAGGAACACTACCACTGGTTTGTACTCATAGCATTCAACAGAAGGCTGTTTATTGACTTTTTTTTCCAGGTTTACAGGCGTAACTGTTTTAGTGGTGCTACAACAAGAAACATGGCTGAAGAAAAGTTTTACGCCCATTGAGAAACTGGTAAGTTTAGTGGAGAAAAACTGGGATGTACAGGAGAAGAACTCAGTAAGTTTACGGGAACTCAGCAGAAGACGGAAAGAGATGAGAGAGGTGAGAGAAGAAACTCTGTAAGGTTACTGGAACTCAGCAGAAGACTGAAAAAGAGATGAGTGAGCTGAGAGAAGAACGTTGTAATGCTACTGAAACTCAGCTGAAGACTAAAACGAGAGACGAGAGAGCTGAGAGAAGAAAGAATGAAAGGGAAAACAGCTAGCAGCTGTCAAGAGAAAGGCGATGATGTCAGCAAACCATGCGACGTCACCCGCAGGCCATCGTGGTAAGAAGGCCACACTAACGAAATTAATGCGGGATTAGGCCTACTTCTGGCACGATATCCTAGGCGATAGCAGGCATTTCTGTGCACATTGTGACGTATGCTGAGAGTTATCGGCAAGGTGTATTCAAGGGGAACGGGATAGAAGACTCCCAGTAATGATAATCCACCAAAACGGGGCAGTAGGCCTAACTGAAATGATTGAGGGAACAGGCAGATAATGTGCGCGTGCGTCGCACGCAGCGTTGTGTATGCGTGACAACCAACGTAACTGGTTGTGGAGTAAAAGAATTTAATCGTTGTTTTCAAATCACCATTCATTTCTTGACGTATGGTGGTTGTATATCATATATTCGACAATAGATGACCAAACAAAACATCATTTTAGAAAAAATAATTAGTCTGACTGTCCATATGCTCTAACAGTAATTCTGTCGATTGATAAAAACATGAACCTTTGTTATAGCATATTAGTAGGCGATGGTACCCGCTCTTTTACTGTGATAGTTGCTGAAGGGATGCAATGGAGGATGAAATAGCAAGGCAAAATGTTAAAAAAAAAAAAAAAAAAGATATACAGAATTCCTTTAGGTAAAACCAAAATGATCTCAAAATGAAGGTCGTACATCGAATTCTGGGTGCAAATACTACATCGAAAGACATGGGTGTGATTCACCACCACTCTGGCACCCTCTGCCACACAGACTAAATATGACATTATATAAGACGCTTGGGGGGGGGGGGGGGGTTAATGTTATGCAGTCATTCTGGACTAGACTTGTTAAAGAGATTAGTGAGAAATGCACGTTGACATCATGTTCTACCAAGAACTTTGTCATTATAGGTACTGATAAACAAATTATTACGATGAAGCATTTGAAGAGATACCTCTCCTAACGAAATGTAAAAAAAAACTAAAGACAAAAAAAAAAAAAGAAAGCGGAAAAAGAAAAGAAATGGCAGATTTAAAGAAAGAAAGAGAAAACAAGTATTCAACAAATATTTCTAGTTTTTTAGAAAGTATACAAAGTGTATTATTTCAAAGCCTACGCAATGAAATATCACTTTAGATCAAACAAAACACGCAATCAGTACAATTATATTACACAGTCTGCAAATCAAGTCCTTTGTCTTAAAAGCACTCATTAAGAGAGAAGCGTAAACACTGCCCCAGTTGAAACATTGAATTGTATGTGAATAAACGGACTTGTAGGCTGCCGCTTTGAAAACTAAGTCCATAATCATTTAGATTAAATCTGAATGAACAAGTGTCCTCCCTGAGTCTCTAACATGACATTTTTTAGTTTCTAGCGATAAACATGGAAAACAAAACATGGTGCGACATAACGCCTGTTTGGTAGGACCCACAGAATGCAAGGCAGACACGTGAATGCGCAATAACTGTTACATCTTCATTTCTTTAATGCATGCATCTAGTCAGTGTTGCTTCACGCGTTTTGTGTGCGGTCCAAAGATGCCATATTTGTCAAAACACGGTTGTTTCGTATTGTGCATTAAATACACATTACTTTGCACACTGTTTGTATTTGTTGTATTTATGTCTTCAGTAACACTGTTTCAGTGTAACGATTCCAGTTCATTAAACAATAATTAAGAGCGCTCCCTTGTGTCATCATTCTTCTCATCTGAGACATTTTCATTTTTCCTTGATGTTGTACATCTTTTGCAAACATGCATTTTCGATGTATGCACATACATACATATAAATATTAACATGGAATGAGGTTGGGAAAAACAAGTAGAGTAACTCTTGCTCCCATTAGTAAACCTAACAGAGTAACTTTTATTCAAGTCTGGCACAGCATTTGAAATTTGAATGAAGTCAGAAAAAAACACAAAGACGAACAATCCAATAGCGTAGGGAAAACAAGCGCAGACCAACAACCCCTCCGTAATCACAGTAATGACTTGGCAAAAATTTGAAGTTAAGGAGAGAGGCTGAAGATAAAAAAAAATGGGAGCACAAATTTTAAAAGATATATATATATATAAATATGAAAATATTTTACTAGCTACATGAGGAAACCATCGTAATCCCTCTCGAAGGCAGATCCTGCTCTTACGCCTGTCGTCCGCTGAATCGGACTCACCACGAACACATGACTGACCGTGTCCGTGCTCCTGGCGTCAAATAGAGGCTTACCACAGTCCGTAATACTATCGTGTTTTCACCACCAAGGGTTCAAAAAACAATCCAACGGCAACCCCAAAGCAGCTAGCGAAGAGTAGTAAATGAAACAAAACGAAAGTGTGGGGAGAAAAAAAGTTGCTGAAAAACTAAAGACATTATTCAAAAAGTATAATATATAGGGAACACTCTTTGAACCTACGCCTGATGATCCACCCAAGGATGCAAGGGAGATTAAAAGACAAACACAAAAATGGACAGAAACAAATACAAATAACTTCGGTTTAATTGAAATGAAATTGAGCTTGAAATGAGGCAGGGAACAGTAAACAATAAACAAGCAGGGTAACTCTTGCTCCCATTAGGAAACCTAACTCAAGTCACTTTTATTCTGGCACAGCCATTTAAACTTGAATAAAGTCAGACAAATGCAATACGAACAATCTAATGGTGGGGGAAAAACAAGCGCAGGCCAACAATCCTCCCGCATATATATACAAGTGTGTGTGTGTGTGTGTGTGTGTGTGTGTGTGTGTGTGTGTGTGTGTGTGTGTGTGTGAAAATCCCACCTCACCCAAGCAGAGTTTCAGGCCCTGAAAGAACTGAAACAGAGACCGACATCATCATCAAAAGAGCAGATAAGGGAGGGGCTGTAGTGGTTTGGCGAAAAGACTTATATGAAGAAGAAGCCAAACGCCAGCTCTCTGACTCCTCAACTTATGCTCCCATCAAAACCCCAACAACCAAACAAGACAATGCACTGGTCCGGAGGACCATTAAAGAAGCAGTTTCCAAAGGTCATCTCCCGCAAGAAGCAACAAGAATTATAGTCAAAGAACCTCGCACTGCAAAATTCTACCTACTACCGCAGTCACAAGACGGTGACCCTGGTAGACCTATCGTTTCAGCCTGCCTGCTCCTGCCCAACTGCTCAACTGTCACAGTTTCTTGATCAGTTGTTCCAACCCCTCGTCCCACAACCTACCAACCTATGTGAAAGACACCAACCATGCCCTGCAGATTTTCTATAATTACACCTTCCCGCCTGACAGTGAACATCAATTCCTCTTCACAATGGATGTGACATCATTGTATACTCATATCCCGCACAAAGATGGACTTCTTGCTGTTAAACACTACCTGAAACAAAGCGACTTTGACCTTGACCCAACACCATCTTGCGCCTGACTGAACTTGTTTTAACTCTGAATTCTTTCGAATTTGGAAACGAGGCCTACCAACAAACTAATGGAGTTGCCATGGGCACGCGCATGGGCCCATCATATGCCTGCCTCTTTATGGGGCACATTGAGACACACAAATCTTTGCTCAATACCCTGGACGTCTACCTGAAGTCTTCAAAAGATTCATAGACGACTGATTCGGAATCAGCACTCTACCTAAACAGGAACTCCAATGCTTCATTGACTATGCTAACGCCTTTCACCTTCAGTCAGATTCACATACGAAATCTCGGACTCTTCCCTCTCATTTTTGGACATCAATATCAGTATTCAAAGCGCTTCACGGTCTCTCTCACACACAGTGCACCACAAACCAACTGATGCCCACTCTTACCTCCTGTTTTCATCAAGCCACCCTCCTGCCATGAAAGAAAGCATCCCATATTTCCCATTCCTTCGACTTCGCAGACTATGTAGCACCGATGATAATTACACCAAAAGAAGCAGCGGCCATGACTACCTTCTTCACCACTAGAGGCTACCCACAAGCTACAGTTCAGATGGCCCTTGAACGAGCACAGTCCATCCCCAGACACCAGCTCCTACAAGACAAGGAAAAGACTACAGACAATGACCGATGCATTGCCACTCTGACCTACCATCCACACAATCTATTTGTGGAAAAACGTTCTGCTCCGCAACTTCACTATCCTGAAGGAGGATCCAGCTCTCCAAAGCATTTTCAGTCTACTACCTATGGTGGCATTCAAAAG
>JADBJO010002402.1:187500-205000 GCA_016801955.1 Conus betulinus
GTTCCGTTAGCTTGCTGGATGATAAAACAGTAACTCAAAGGAGGGCAATAGTGGTAGAATGGGCAACAATGGAGCAAGAATGTTTCTGTTCCAAACTTTGATTGGTTTCTTTCACTGTTACTTTGAACATGCCATTGAAATGTTTTGCCTGTCCGTTGGACTTACTGAACATGGAGTTGTGGTAATGGACTTTAGTTCAACAGTTTGTGTTAGGCTCCCGCTCACGCCACGTCGAGAAACAACCAGTCAGGCAGAACAAAAGAGAGGTCCTTCTTTTAATCAGCAACCACACTTCTCACACTGTCTACTGTTATGTTTGCTGGGTTTGTGAAGAAACTCAGTATTGTTCTCGGTCAACGTAGTGTGCTGATCTCGTTTTCTGTCCTGTTGTTATCTGAAGTCATGTCCCAGAAACTTGTTCAGGGGAAATAACTACTAAGGTCCACAGACGGGAAGTGTCTCTACATCTTTACATCTCGCTTCCTTTGATTTTGAAAAATAAAAGTTCTTGTGTAGTTGTGATGAAGAGTCCACTGTCTTTGGAGCACGGACAGTTCGGCCACTCCTGGTGATACATGGTGTAGAACTCATGTTGCTGGGTGGTGCTGGGCTTGAGGTTATCCCTGAAGTAGGCTTTGGTGTGTCAGGCTCTGGGATGCTCCTGCTTGGTGGAGATGTTTGCTGATTCCGCGATGAGCGTCCTAAGAATCGTCGATTGCGTCAGTAGACTGCACTGTCTCCTGACTGCTATGTGTGAGCACAGTTTGTTGCATAGGGCTGTGACAGTGGCTGGTTTCCGATCTCCCTTGCCTACTTGTACTTAGACACTATCACCAGTATTCAGAGGTGGCAGAGAATGTGCAGCTTTGTCACGATATTTTTTTCTGAGTGGAATGGGGTTGCAAACGCCTGGAGGTGATGCTGTTAGGCTCACTGGTCTTTGGCTGCAAGCGCTTGCTGGTGGTTGAAGGGACAGATTGCAGCTGTCAGCCCATCAACAATTGAGATGGAAATGAAAGATTGTCCACAGGAATGTTATATTATTCTACAAGACTGAGCAGATCATGGCAGCTATCAGATTTGGCGTTATCTTTATTTTTGCTGTATGGACTGTCTTCTCTGCAAAATCATTCGATCGTGGGTATCCTGGTCTAGGGGAGATGTGATGAAAGTTCCAGGTTGAGGCCAATGTCTTATATTCTTCTGATGTCAATTGAGACCCCTGTCACTCACGGCGGTTTCAGAAATGTCATAGCGGACAAAGTGGATTGACAGCTTCCTGATAACCGTGGTAGACGAAGTGTTTGGATGTTCATCAACTTCAAAATATCTGCTGTAGTGATCAACAGTTACTAAATGTTTTAATGCCCTATACGAAGAGGTCTACCTCAACTTTCTGCTATAGACGGGAAGGAACTGAATGGGTTAAAAGAGGTTCTCTGGAGTTTGACTGATTTGGATTTCATTACAGGGTACGACACATGGCACTGTAGGTTTGTATGTCTACTGCTAGGGGCAGGCCAGAACAAGGTGTTCCTGGCACGATGTTTGGTCTTTTCCATTCCGAGAGAGCAGGAGTGAATTTCGTTGATTTTGGGATGAGATTCTTCTCTCCCTTCACGAAAATGTCATTGATAATGGCCAGCTCATCTCTGAAGATCCGGAATTCCACAATGCTAATTTACGATCTTGTAGTCTGTCCAGCCACCATTTTGGGTGGTTGATTGTAGATTTTGTCTTCATCAGTAACGTTATTGTATTTCCTTCATGTTGATGTCACTTACAAGCATGTTTTCTCGAACACCGTGTATTTGGAGTTGTAGATTCTCTGGATTATCACACAGATCAGATACTACGTATTTGCGTGAAGGCGCATCAATCAGTGGTATGTGCTTTCCTGAGATGTGAATAATGTTCAGTTTATATATTTGAAGCTGTAAAAAGCTACGCTGGAGGTGTGATTGAGCTTTGGCTATGGTCTTCTTTTTAAATGGACTACAAAGGTTTGTGATCTGACGGTACAGTGACTTCATGGCCATAGATATATTGATGAGATCGTCTGCATCCACACACAAAATTCCCAGGAGCTCTTTGTCAGTCTGGGCTAGATCTGTTTAGTTTATGTGAGAGATGTAGATGCTAAAGCAACACGTTTGTCTCCTTGAATCATGGCGGCACCTAGTCCAAATATGCTAGAATCTGCCTGCATTGTTATTGGTTTGGGATGAGTCGAAGTATGCGAGGACAGGCTGACTGAGGATAGCAGCTTTTGCTTTATTCAGGGCTTCTTGTTGAGGCTTGTCCCAGGTGAATTCACGGTCTTCCTTCTGTAGATCACGCATTGGCTTGGCTGCTTCTGATCGCTGGGGTGTAAACTTGGCAAGATAGCTTATACCTGCTACTGGCTGGTTGGTGGATGCATTTCTTGGACAGCTTTCACACTTTGGAGGGGTTGGTTTCAGCTCTCCGGTTGAAATCACCTGTCCAAATTATTTTAGTTTCTGTTTTCCTGGCTTCTAGTTTTGTTTGTTTGTTTCTTTCTTTCTTTAAATTCTGGATTCAGTTTTGGGCTCTTCTCTGTTCCTTTCAGATTTGCACCTGTTCATTTTTCGAAGGCATCTTCTGGTGTCGGCATTGGGTAATGATGTCTTTTCATGGCTGCACTGGGAACCTTCAGATCCAAAGACGTGCAACATATTCTGTTGTTTTTTTCTCAACTATTGCTAACTGCTTTTATGGCTGCATTGAGATCGTTGGGATAAAAAATGAGAAGTTTTCTGTCGTTACTCTAAACTATTGCCTGTGAGTTTATCAGTTTTGGTGGTTCCGGAACTTTTGTTCTCACTCCAGTTTGTTCCATATTTCAGAGCTATTTTAAAGTCTGTGTTTGGATGTGTGTGTGGTACACTGCGGGGTGGATTGGCGACTGGTATGGCATCTTCCTTGAGATGTGTGTTGATTTTTCCTTCAAGGGTCCTGATCCAGTAAAAACTGTGTTGTGTTCTTTGAGAACTTCCTACTTTGTTGCTGGGTGGATTCAATAGACGTGATGATTTTCAGAAGCTGTAATTGTAGTAATTCCTGTGATCCCAGAACTAGTTGAGAAGGAGAGTCGGCTATGTCGAAAAGTCTTTGATATGTGTGTTCGCCTTGATTTTGCTTGTAGGTTTGCACAGCCTGCAGCTGTTAGAGGTTGACCTGTACAGATGATCAGTTTTGTGTTACATAGCATTATTGCTGGGCGTTGCTTAAGTTTATCAAACACTTCTGTTGGATGACCTTTACTTGTTGTACCCCAGTAGCTATTTTGAATTCCAGTTTCTAGATCAATGACTGTAATTCTTGTTTCAGAGTTCCATTGTGACAGATTATAGTACTGATCTAGAATTCTGTGTGTATCGTCGCCGTCTTCTTCGAATGAGTGTATTTTTCTGCCCTTCTGCGAATCTTGTCTATTTGCTACGCAGACTTTGGCCCAGTGGTTCAGTTTACAGCAATGGTTGCAGGTAGAACCAAACCATGGCATTCTCTTCTTTTATGTGTTCCTTCCTTTTTTGCATGAAATAATACTTTTTTGTGATTCTTGTTTTTGACGCTGCTTGTAAACATCTTTGTTTTGTGTTTTCGTGCTCTGCATTGCCTGTTGTTGACATTGATTTAGGTTCTTCTTCAGTTGTTTCGTACGCAATATCGATATCTATTGCAGCTTGCATGGTTAACTTATCAAATTTGGTTAAGAACTTTTCTCTGATGTTTTGGGAATCAACGCCTTCGACAATGCGAAATTCTAATATATCCCTCCTTTTGATATGGATTGTCTCCACAAACGTGTGTACCATCTTTATCAAATCTATAAAAACTCAAAAAAAAAAAAGAGCTTCAGTTGATTTGTGCGTCGTTTGGTGGTAGATGTATCGCTGTGTTTGGTTCAGTATGCTCTTTGAATTTCTGGATTAACATGTCGACATTTTTAGCGTCAGCGCCAGAAAGTCTCCATGAACTGAATGTGTCCCTGCATGTCTGGCCGACCAACAATGAGAAGGTATGCTGCTTTTGCTTCGGTTCCTATTTGTTTCAGTGGTCCTTGGAACATTAGTTTTGTATGATGGTGAATTATTTGCCATTCTACTTTTAGGAAACCTCATTCATTGTTAAATTATTTAGTTCTGTAGCCATGTCTTTGATACGCGCACAAAGTCTCTCTTTTTTTTTTTAAAGCAGTTCTGCTCCTGTTTTTTTTTTTTTTTTTTAGAATAAAAACAAATCCATAATATGCCGCTGATTTACGCTGTGCATGGGGCAAAGAAAACCTTTTTTTCTAGTTTCGTAATGAAGGACGCCATTATTTTTTCTATGACGTGTATGAAGCTGTACAAAGATCACAGTGCACGGTTTTCTCGCTTTGTTGGAAGTTGATTTTCGTCATCGTTCGTTGTTGATTTGTGCATCGTAGGCTTGATTTTGTCGTCATTCTGACAGCATGGTATGTTTGCCGGGTTTGTAAAGAAACTCAGTATTTTACTCGGTCAGCTAGCATGTTTATCGCGTTTTCTGTAGGGTTGTTCCCGAAAGTCTTGTCCAAGAAAATTACTCAAGGGAAATCATTACCAAGCTAAACTGACAGGAAGTGTATCGATTTTCTGCTTGTGAATCACTCGTAAGTATTGCCTAATCTTTATGTTTAAATACGAATTACTACTTTTTTAAAAATGATAATTAAACATATTTTCCCAAACTGCATCAACAGGCCCTCAGGGACTTAAAAGAAAACGTTCTGTTTCATAGCTCGCGCCCTCAGTACCACTCACAAACAAAATCATTATTTTCATCAACAACATCGAAGACCGGTAACAATTCTTCTACAATTTCCAGTTTCTTCGACCTCTCGACAAACAGACTGTAGCCCTAGTCTATCTTTTAGAGCACGTTTCCGATAGTTTCTTAATTACAATGGCCAGTCGTGGGGGACTGGTAGGGGTCTTGAACTCAAGATCGGGACAGCTAAATGAATTGTTGGTCAATAATTTGTTTGCTGATTGCGTTCTTGATAGAGATTATAATTTTCCTGTGAGATCACCTGAAGATAGACAGACAAACAATGTGGGACATGAACTAATACGCTTTTGCGAAGCATGTCAGCTTATTATTGTGAATGGTAGATCTGGTAGAGATTATGGTAAAGGTAAACTGACTTGTAAAAATGTATCTGTAGTGGATTACGCTGTAGTTTCTTATGATTTATTTGATAGTGTTGTAGATTTTAGTGTGGATGATTTTAATGAATTATTTTCAGATATTCATTGCCCTATTACCATAAAGTTTGCAATCGCATCAAGGGGGAGAACAGAGACAACAGCGTCGATTTCGCATGCTAACGACGCCAATTCATACTATGTAAGATGGAATAATACTTTGAAAGCAATTTTTGTTGATGACTTAGATGTTTAAGAAACAATCACATCGTTAGAGATTGAGCTAGATGACTTGCTTACAAATCCAGATAATATTACTGTGAACAATGTAAATAATATTGTTGGCAAGGCTGATAATATATTACTTGAAAGTGCAAATGCACTAAACATGTTCAAAAAGAGAAGGAAAGGTGTCAAACCAACTAAAACGAAAAAGAAGGATAAACCATGGTTTAATGAAATTTGTAAAGTGAAAAGAAATAATGTCTGCCGTTGTAGGAGAAGATGTTTGCTTATGAAAAATGATTTTATTTTTAAGGGCGGAAGGGTACGTGCAGCAAAATCATATAAGAAAACAGTTAAAAAAGAAATGAGAAAATATAACCACGAAATGGCAAAACAGCTACGCCAAGTACAGTCTAAAGACCCAAAGGCTTATTGAACTATCTGGACGACCCAAAGGCTTATTGAACTATCTGGACAAAAGAGAAAATCCAACCGTAATCAATCCAGTTGCCATGCTTTCTTTCAATTATTTAAAAAATATGAATGCAGATGATGTAGAAGATGCTGACGAAGTTCTTGAAAATGTGCCTTTTAATGACACCAGTTATGCCTTTTTTGGATAATCTAATTACCGAAAATGAAGTAATGCATTGCATTAAAAACTTAAAGAAAAACAGAGCCAGTGGACTAGATAATAATATTGCAAATGAGTTTCTGAAAACCTCGTCGGTGAAAATGCTATGATTATATGTCAAATTGTTTAACCTTATATTAATTACTGGTAAAGTGCCAACTGAGTGGGCGCTTGGGGTTATACATCCTATATTCAAAAACAAAGGATGTGTCTTAGACCCCGGTAATTACCGTGGGATAACTATACTATCCTGTTTTGGAAAGCTGTTTACAAGTATTTTAAATGAGCATTTAAAGATATTTATTGAAACATTCGATTTGACTGGTATGGAACAAGCAGGCTTTCGGAATAACTTCTCAACACTTAATCGTTTGTTTATCCTATATGACCTGATTGATAGTCTGTTGTTAAAGAAAAAACGTTTGTACTGTGCTTTTCTGGATTACGAAAAGGCATTCGACAAAGTAAGTCGATCGTTTCTATGACATAAATTGATGAATAGTGGCATTAGTATCAAAATGTTAAAAGTTACACAAATATGTATTGTCAAGCCATGTCATGTGTATTTGTCAATGGTGATTATTCCGATTTTTTTCTGTTCCACTTTTGGTGTAAGACAAGGAGAAAACTTGTTACCTGTATTGTTTGCCTTGTTTTTAAACGATATGAAAGAATTCGTGTCTAGCAACATGGCTGGCCTTGTAACTGTCGCAAAAGAAGCAATTGAAATAGGCATAGGCGAATTGGATGTTGACATTTTGTTGAATTTATTTATCTTATTAGATGCAGATGACACTGTGATCTTTTCAGAAACTCTGTATGGACTACAAAAAGCTTTAAAAGTATATAAAAAATATTGTAATAAATGGAAATTGAAACTAAATGCAAACAAATGTAAAGTTGTTACTTTCTCTAAAGGTAAGGTTAGAGGGTTTCCTGATTTTCTTATAGGCACAGAAAAACTAGAAGTCGTCCATGATTTCTTGTATCTAGGGTTGAGGTTTAACTATAATAACCGAATGAATGTTGCACAACGTGAACTGTTTGACCGAGCCTCTCGAGCAATGGTTGCTTTGATGAGAAAAGCTAAATTATTGATGCTTCCTGCAGACCTAGTGATAGATTTATTTGATAAAACTGTACTACCAAATCGTACATATGCATGTGAAATTTGGGGGTTTGATATGAATGATCTTGTCCAAAGATTACAGTTAAAATTTTATAAGCTGGTTCTAAAACTACGACAGTCGACTGTTCTAAAACTACGACAGTCGACACTTCTTTTCATAATTCTCGGTAAAGCAGAAATATTCCCCATATCGATCATTGTTAAATCCAGAATGTCATCATTTGGTTTAACCTTGTATCTAATCATCATAGTTATAAATTATCATTTCTTGTGTATAAATGTATTCTCAGAATGTATGAATGAATGTACGTGAAAAAACAAATATCAAATACATCCATACATTGTTAAATGAAATTGGTTTGAGTAGTTTCTGGCTAAATCAGAACACACTTGATGTGCATCCATTATGGTTTAAAGAGAAAGTAAAAAGATGCCTTAAAGATAGTTTCTACATACCTGGTACACGCATGTTGACAGTGATGAATTATATACCAATTATAGAATGTTTTAAACATCATTTGGTGTTGATCCATACTTTGTAGTTTTACCACAGAATTACATACTCTCCTCAAATTTAGAACACCAAATAATAATTTACCTGTAAATAAGCTACGCTATGCCGGCACACCTAGGTGTGAAAAATTTGTGACAAATGTGCTATGCATGATATTGCAGATGAATTTCACTATTTGTTCGTGAGTCCTTTTTTGATGCAGAAAGAAAAAATATCTCCCGCGATACTTCTTTGTACGGCCGAATGCTGTTAAATTCAACATTTTGTTTGCATCAAAAAAAAATAAGAACTTTTAATTAAACTAAAGAAAATTTACATTACAGTTATAACTAGCTTTTTCCAACAATGCATATAACTAAAATTACAACATTACACAAAGTTTGCACTCTATAGGGACAACTGTCAAAGTTTGCATTAATGCTATATTGTTAGGGACAACTGCTCTATGAAATGCTTACATTGATTATGCTATCTTAATATTGTTTGCGTCGTTTGCTCGTTTATTATGCTTACTTGATTATGGCTATCACTCTATTCTGATGTGCGATTATCCATTTTGTGTGAGTATTGTCTATATTTATGTGCCCCATGTGGGTATGAAATAAAATAATTGCCTTGCCTTGCCTTGCTTATCTGACGCGTGTTTTGACAAACGTCATAAAACAACAATACCTAGCAGCATCAGACCTCACTCTTGGGCAACAAAGGCGCGAAATACTCCACTAGTGTTCTGCGAGTGCCAGACACCATGATGTAAAAGAAAGAAAATTAAGTGACATATCATTATGACTTGTCTTAAGGATTTGAGGGGAAGAAGGGAACGCTCATGTGTGACATTCTTGTAATTTAATGTTTCTGTACAACAGTTCAACACACCCCATCGAAAAAACAACAACTAATAATTCTTCACATGAAATATTGACACACTAAAAACACTTTCAGCGTGTGTTATGGGCGGGGTAGACGTGTGGATGCTTTAGCTGGTATATCATATTAATATTCTATAAGCATCACTCGCGCCCCTCGTAACGCACGCCCTCCACCCATAAACATGCGGGAAAACCAAGGAACAATTTCTACAATTTAATGAAACACTTTATGGGGTCAATTAACAACATTTATTCAATCAAGAAAAGAAAAAAACTTATTCTTCAACCGATTTGATCATTAGCTCCGAGCCCCCACCTTGGTTCTTCCCACCAGCTCCGAAAGTATATCGTAAGTCCTACCACTCATCCCCAAAAAATCAAAATACGAAAAGAAATGGATGAACACCCCCACACCACACACAGATCAACAAATATCATAGCAAGACATAGAGAATATTTGCCCTCACCTCAGGTTTCGGAGGGGGAAGGGGGGTGGTCTCACACCCACACCCCACACACACAAACACACACACACACACACACACTCGAACTCGGCTAGGCTCACACAGTTCTCAATGTCTGTGGGGGCGCCGTCCCACTTCTTGCCGCTTACTGTCGTCGCGTTGTCCTTGCTGGCACGGACTTTACACCTCACACCTGAGGATGAAGGCGAGGGGTTGACCTCCAAGTTTCTGCTGGCCTACCCCTGCCCACTTGGTCCTGGAGTCTCAGCCGGGTGCCGGTTTCCCGTCGGGGCCGCACTTCGCCCCCCACTCAGCCTCTCAAGTTGTCGGCGCCGGACGTGCGCCAGGGATGTCCCCCTCTTCGGCTCCCTCGCTGGGAGCCTCGGCAGTACACTGGGCCTATTAGACTTTGCCCAAGTCTCTGGTCACTCCACCCACTGGACCGTCCTGTGGGGGTCTCCTATGTACTGCCGACACACCGACACTTTCACCGTGGGGTCACACTGACTGGGAGTGTGTGTCACGCACAGGAATCTCAGGGCACTGCCGCCGACTCCTCTCTCACACCTGACACCCAAAGTTCCCTCACCGGAGATTCACGGAAGTCACACGGACGACGGGAATCTAGGAACGGTTGGTGACAGTCTCCAAAATCCCTACTGGTTGCATGTCCCAGACAAACACTCCAAGTAGGGCAGACCCAAACCTTCACACGAGATTTGGGGGTTGGCCCCCCCCCCCCCCGTCGGATCTCGTCACAATCACAGACACCTCTGTTCCCTGTCTCAGAGAGCTGCTGCGATCCTGCACCATGGGTCTCGCTCTCTCGTGGTCCTCGTGAGTCCACAGAGTTCACACTTCTCCTGAGTCTCAGGCCTCTCCTTGGTGTTGTACCTTGCTTGAGAGCGGTGAACGAGAGCGCAGTTGTCTTCTCATCTCGCTAACTTAAAGCATGTCATATATCACACACACTCGGGGGACACACCCCCTCAGCTTCATACATAGTAGCTCCATTGGCCAGCACATCTCTGTCCAATACCCTGTCTCAACCAACCCCCCACACCCCCCCCAGCCCCCCCCCCCCCCCCCCCCCCCCCCCACTCATACACAGGCACACATATCTCGTATGTAGCTCTAAGTGAAGCCACCAGGCTAATCACCCCGTCAGATTTTAAGGAAGGCACTGGCATCCGACACATGGAGTTAACTGGGGAGAGGATAAACGGGAGAAGTTCTACCCTAGACTTGATTAGGGACAGTCAATGACCGTTTCCAGACCCCTACTCCAAACTCCCCAACCCGGGATCCCCACTGCGTGTGTTGACCACGGCACCAAGACCCATGGGGCGAGAAAGGCGGAAATACGGGACAGGGGAGATAACTCTAACCCACGGACCAGGGAGGTCAAAGAGCGTCTAGGATTGCCTGCCCCTTTGACAGTCGGGCTGACACGATCTCTCAACCGGCCAACACACAAACACGCCAGCCCATCGGAGGGTCGACCTCCTCTGTGATCCCCAACTCAAAGGCTGGCTCCCGACCTATGTCCAGACAAGCCCCGTTTGTTCTCCAAGGGATAGGCAGCCCAGCCCCCCCCCCCCCCCCCCCCCCCCCCACCAACAAGCGCTTATTCATGTGCCCATATGGTCAGCGGCAGAGTACCAGCCCCCTGACAGTGCACCCTGATCGGCGGTCGTCGCTGATCATGACAGCGTGTCATACTTTTTAAGCCGTCTCTGTTTATTTGGGATTGGGACAGTGTAAAACGAAAACGGGTTTATCTGGGATTGGAAGCCCTTCCCCTTTCTCTGAATGAACATCATCAAATCATCAAACATCATTAAATGCATGCCGCATCCCTCCCCCTCCACTCCCTCCATCCCATCCGCTCGTCCGCAGTACACCCCCTTCCACCACTACCACACCGCCCACCGACCCACCACCTTCTCTTCTCTAAACATCCACAAACTGACGCAAAAAAAATCTGCCAGGCGAAAACTACACCTGTTTGATAACAAGTCCGTATACTGAGAGTACAAATACAAGTGACTTACTTACTTAATCCTCCTAATCCCGCAACCCGAGACATAAGGCGCCAACAAGCTCCCTCCAGCCCTCCCTGTCCTGGCAAGCCAGCTCAGATCATTCCAGGTCTTGTCTGCCTCTCTCATCTCCTCCTCCACTGTCCTCCTCCAGGTGCCGAGGGGTCTGCCTCGCTTCCTCTTCCCCGGTGGTGCCCATCTCAGCGCAGTATGAGGGAGTCTGGTCTTGCCCATCCGAAGGATGTGTCCCAGCCACCTCCACCGCCGCTGCTTCACCTCAGCCACAACGTTGTTTATGCCGGTGCGCCTTGACACACTCCCTGTTGGCGACACGCTGCTGCCAGTGAAGTTTCAGGATTCGGCGAAGACACCTTTCTTCGAAGCCTCTGAGCCTACTCTCAATCTTTTTTTGTTGGTTCTCCATGTCTCTGAGGCGTATAGGAGTACTGAACTTACATTGGACCTGTAGATCTTCAACTTGGTTTTGGTTTGCAGGACAGTTGACTTCCAGATGTTTTTCAACCCGCTGAATGCCCGAGCTGCGAGTCCTATCCTGGTTGAGATCTCCTTCTCGATGTTGCTGTCAGCCGAGATGTAGCTGCCAAGGTACAAGGTACCTCCTCTAGAGCTGAGCCTCGCACACTGGTCTTCTCTGCGCTCTTCGTCTTCACCTTCATGATCTTGGTCTTGTCGGGGTGAATATTGAGTCCCACACTGCTGGCTATAAGGTCCTCTCTTGATGTTTTTTTTCCTGGATGTCTTTCTAGGCGCGTGCGACAGCAGTGCAATATCGTCGGCGAAGTCGCAGTCTTCAAACCTGGCTGTCAGTCCCCATACAAGCCCTCTCGCCCTATCGCTGGTGGCCTTCCTCATCACCCAGTCAATGACGACAAGGAAAATTGTCGGCGAGATCACGCAGCCTTACCTGACCCCGGTCTGCACGTGGAACCACTCGCTCTGCTGTCCGTCATGTCGCACACAGCACTGGTTGTCTGCGTACATGTCCTGTAGGATGTTGATGACTTTAAGAGGAAATCCGTAGGCTTCCAAGATCTTCCACAGCGAAGGATGATGGGTGCTATCGAAAGCCTTTTGGAAATCGATAGAGTTGATGTAGAGTGATGAATTCCATTCGATGGACTGTTCCACAATTGTTCGTAAAACAAAGATCTGGTCTGTGCAACTTCTCCCGCTTCTGACCCCTGCCTGTTCTTCTCGTAGGGTTCTCTCAATGGCTTGCTTCATGCGCTGTAGAAGGACACGGCAGAAGATCTCCCTGGGACGGAGAGCAGGTTGATTCCCCGCCAGTTGCCGCATTCAGAGAGGGCGCCCTTCTTGGGGAGCTTCACTATGATGCCTTTCTTCCATGTGTGTCCGGAACTTTCTCGTCTTCCCATACCTTGTTGAATAGTTTCACTAAAGCCTTCCACTTGTTTTGGGGCCTACCTTCAACATGTTTGCCGTGATTCTGCCTTCACCTGGTGCCCTGTTGCCCTTTGTCTGCCTGATAGCCTCCACAATTTCCTGTTGGGTGATGCGTCCACGTCACATCTCTAAGTTGAAACCCACGTCTTCGATGGTGGCTTCCTCATCTGGGTCTGGTCTATTTAATGTCTCTATAAAATGTTCTGTCCGTCTGTTGAGTTGGTCTTCGTCTTTTATGAAAACATTCCCGGTCTTGTCCTTCACTACTGTGGTTTTGCTGGTGAATCCGCCTGTTAGGGTCTTGGTAACCTTATAGACGGTCCTCCAGTCTCCTTTCTCCGCTGCAGCTTGGGCCTCTGCTGCCAAGTTGTCCGCAAACTGTCGCTTGTCTCTCCTTGTGCTCTTCTTCACTTCTTTGTGTTTCTCTTTGTACGTTTCGGCGAATGTTTGTCTCTCATCTTCTGTTCCAGTTTCGAGTTTTGCGATCTTTCTCTCCTCTATGAGTTTCTATGTGGCGTCTTTTATCCATTCCTTCCTCTCTCTTCGTCTGTAGCCCAGCACAGCCTCGCTGGTGTCTATGAACGCTTTCTGTACATTGCCGCACAGGGCGTTGATATCGTCTGCTGTGTGTTGTCCAGGACTTGGAATCTGTTGGAAAGTTCAAATAAAAGTTACTTTATATTCATTCATTTTTCCAGTTGTTGTTGCTGTGTAGATTGTTTGGTACAGGGTATATAGACAAACTTGGAGCATCCTTTTTGGGGATGTCTCCTTGTTTGTTCTATGTGCTCTGTTCTGTCATGTCTGCTAGGCGATTCGGTGTCGTAAGCAGCATTCCTTTGGAGCTATGTTTTTTGTGTGGGAGCAGGGGTTACCCTACTTGTTTATTGTTTACTGTTCCCTGCCTCATTTCATATTAATATAAAAAAAAATGTTGTGAAGGAGAAGTAGTGACAGTAGACACGGCGAAGCTTCCCTTCAAAGGCCCCATTCTTCTGCTTATAGATCTTTTCTCTCTGGTGTGTTCTCTTTCCACCACGGATCAAACTGATTGGAAGTAGAAAGTGTCCCAATCGCTCCACAATTACCAAATAGGTGCACAAAGTGGTATATTGAAACTATTTTGGCATTAATGTTTGACTGAGAAAAGCTCTCTTTAAAAGCTGAGTTATACAGTGGGGGTCTAAAAGGGATCTGTCAAACTGATTTAGCCAAGCTCCTACCCATGTTGTGTCAGCCGGGATTGTCACGAGTTGATAATTGTTCGTTCGTGAATGTGGGTCTGTATTTTTGTGCAAAATTATGTGACGCTAGTGATAATGGTCATGTAACAAACGTCGCTTACACACATTTTTTTTAAAACCGGATTCCATTACATTGATTTACAGATCTGTACAGACCTATGCTATTTGTAAATATCATGATGCGTAAGGCCTATCAGCGTGAGACGAAGAGCTGCAGTCAGGCAAAATAAAACGAGCATGACATTAAGCGAATTTGTACACTCCCTGCTGATCGAACTCTGCTAACACAAGAATCAAACTTTTCCTTTAAGATGACAAGTGCTACTTTATTTTATTTATTTTGTTGTTGTTGTTGTTGTTGTTTAGTTTTGAGTTTCGAGGTTTTTTTTTTTCCTGTGGGTGCTTCTTAAGGGTTTTTTTTTTGTGCATGATAACAACAGAGATGATATGAGTAATGTCACAATAATGGGAGAAGGGGAATGAAGTAGGTAGTAGGGTTTGACGATAGCAAATCAGAGATTATGAATAGAGTCAAAATAAGGGGAGATGGGGTATGAAGTAGGTAGCAAGGGGTTTGAGGATAGAAGAAAGAGATGGGTAGTGGGTGGGCGGGCAGTGTGGTGACAGGCAGGATGGGAAGGAAAGTCGAAATGCTGAAGGGAGAGGACGTTGATAGGGGAAAGTATTGGACAGGAGGGAAAGTACAGGGAATAAGGAGGGATCAGACTGATTGTAAGGCAGAGGGGGTGGTCATTTTGAAGTAAGATAGAAGGAACGTCAAAAGTTGACACAAGATGGAGGGGGGGGGGGTGGTCATTTTTTGAGGTAAGATAGGGAGGAACGTCAACAGCTGACAGAAGATGGAGGGGTGGTCATTTTGAAGTACGATAGAGAGGAACGTCATCAGCTGACGCAAGACTTGGGGGGGGGGGGGGGGGGGGGGTGATCATTTTGAAGTAAAATTGGGAGGAATGTCAAAAGCTGACACAAGATGGAGGAGGGTGGGGAGGTAGTCATTTTGAAGTAAGATAGGGAGGAATGTCAACAGCCGACACAAAATGGAGGGGGGGGGGGGGGGGGGGGGGGGGGGGAGTAATCATTTTGAAGTAAGATAGGCAGGAGACAAGATGGAGGGAGTGTAGAGCTGTGAGTTTGGAGTGTTTTCATGCAGGTAGGGAGGGTGGTGGTGGAATAGCGGGGGTAGCTGGAAGCTGAGGATAAGGATGGGGATGGGGGTAATGGTGGATGAGGCTGGATGATTGCTGGAGGAGCAGAGGGAGGAGGGAATGAAGGAACAGAAAGGCTGGAGTGGACCAAATGGATGAGGAAAAGCAACGGTATATATAATGAAATTTACAATGCTTCAAACGACCGGAGTGTATGCTAAAGGAGGTGAAGCGTGGGAGGACAAAGAGGTTTTGAAATGATGGGAAAGGTAATATTTGAAAGGAGACATGGCAGGAAGGGGGGCGGAGGAGGGGGGGGGGGGGCTGGAGGGGCAATACCCGTCATGGTACTTTTACTAACAACTATTTTGACTACGCTTTTCTGGTTAACTAATTCATGATTGACTAAATCGCTGAAAGGAGGGAAGGGGAAAAGAAGAGACAGAGGGTAGGAGGAGGTGGAATCAAAGGGGAAGTGGGAAGGGGGACAAAATTCATCGTCTGCAAAAGATGATCATAGGACAAGAAGAAAGGAAAAGTAAGGGAGGGAGAGGGTACTTGTCCAGGTTGAATGCTAGGGAGGGTAGGGTATGGAACTGGAGGGGGGATGGTGCACGGATGACGAGGGGGAGGGGTGTTTCGGTCTTCTGAACCATCCACCCCTAGCCTCTGGAGAGAACAAAAATGGCATTTTGGCCATATTGCCATCTATAACTCTACTGAAGGAGGACTCCTAGACCGACCTTTGGAACATTCCCACCCCACCCTCTCTCTCTCTCTCTCTCTCTCTCTCTCTCTCTCTCTCTCTCTGTCTCTGTGTGAGTGTGTGTGTGTGTCTGTGTGTGTGTGTTTGTCTCTCTCTCTCTCTCTCTCTCTCTGTCTCTCTCTCTCTCTCTCTCTGTCTCTCTCTCTCTCTCTCTCTCTCTCTCTCTCTCTCTCTCTCTCTCTCTCTCCTGTAACTAAGCTGGTTCTGTGGTGAACACACAACACCTTTTACAGCATTTTTTTAATTATTATTGTGCAGTGTTTATGTCGCCAGAAGACTGCGTCATATATTTTCGTTGCAATGTCATTCGAATGATTTGATGAGATGATGTTTGCAAATCTCGTGTTTGCACGGCTACCTCAGTCTGTACATCCACTTCCCCTCTCCCATCCCATGTCCCCATGCATTCAATCAGGATACCTTTGCTCCCCCCCCCCCCCCCCCCCCCCCACCACAGCCCTTCTTGTAACTCTCACCCTATTTCTAACATCACGTTCTCCCAGATTGCATCAGTGTTCCTCATTTGCCAGACCTAGTTCTCACATAAATGTCTTTGACTTGTTTTAGTACTGATTAATATATATATATATATATATATATATATATATATATATATATATATATATATATATATATATTTACAATATCCAAACACACAGAAAGTGAGCTCTCGTTTCCATGCTTCAGGATAAGCCTCTGTGATCCAAGATGGCGATGTCTAAATCGGGATCAAATTCTTAAAAGTGGAGAGGGCACGTCGGTCAATATTGTTCCTCACACACCGCTGGTTGTTAGCAAAGTTGACCATGCTGAGGATGTGTGGATAAGTCAGCAGCTTGTGTTGAGCTGGCAAGTTCCATGGCGCTTTTTTGTTTGAACCACGCATTCTGTAGGAGCACGAGGGGAGCAGTTAGAGAGTTGAGATGCAAACTCTGCTGCATTCCTGTACGGCGCCTGAGGATTGGGGCATCCCACGAATTTGTGGTAGTTTGGATGAAAAGTGCAAGCTTCTGTCTCACTCTCTGTCTGTCTGTCTGTCTGTCTGTCTGTCTGTCTGTCTCTCTCTCTCTCTCTCTCTCTCTCTCTCTCTCTCTCTCTCTCTCTCTCTCTCTCTCGTTCAATACCTTCTTGTGTATGGTGTATGTTTCTCTCTCTGCTTCTGATTCTCCTTGTCTGTCTGTCTGTCTGCCTGTCTGTCTGCCAGTCTTGCAGTATCTCTCTCTTCTCTCTCTGTCTGTCTGTCTGTCTGTCTGTCTGTCTGTCTGTCTGTCTCTCTCTCTCTCTCTCTCTCTCTCTCTCTCTGTCTGTCCTGTCTATGTATGTCCCTCTGTCTCTGCCTGTTTCTACTGTCTGTCTCCACTTGTTGTCTGTCTGTCTCTGTCTCTGTCTCTGTCTCTCTCTCTCTCTCTCTCTCTCTCTCTCTCTCTCTCTCTCACCGCCCCCTCTTCTTTCTGTCGGCTTTAAACTGTACAGTGGTGAGTCCATCTGCTTGCAACTGTACAACAGCGTCTGTATGCATTACGCTGCACAGCGATGGGTATGTCTGTTTTATATACTGTATGGTGGTGAGTCTGCCTACTTACAGTGTATAATGATTATCTGCTTCGTGATGCATTGTGGTGTGTCTGTTTCACACTGTATAATTGTGAGGCTGATCATTGTAAGTCTGTCTTCTTCACATTTCATGTACTGAATCTGTACGCTTCACACAGTACACTAGTGAGTCTGTTTGCTTGACAGTATAGTTGTGAGTCAGTCTGCTTGCTAAAAAAAAAAAAAAGTATAGCAGTGAGCATGTCTGCTTCACACAGTACCGTGTTCAATCTGTCT
>JADBJO010002402.1:212500-215000 GCA_016801955.1 Conus betulinus
CAGGAGGAAGAGAGTGACGAAGGTTGCGTGAACTGAGAGATAGGCGAAAAGGAGGTCGAGATAGAAGAGGAAAAACCAAGAAGAAGAAGAAGAAGAAGAAGAAAGAAGAAGAAGAAGAAGACGAAGACGAGAGAGAGAGAGAGAGAGACGAGAGAGAGAGGAGAGAGAGAGAGAGAGAGAGAGAGAGAGAGAGAGTTCATGTTTTCAAGTCTGTAGTTCTTCATACATTACTTTTCACACACACACACACACACACACACACACACACACACACACACACACACACACACACACACATACACACACACACACACACACGCGCAAACACACACACACACACACACACACACACACACACACACACACACACACACACACACACACACATGCGCACACACATGCGCACACACATGCGCACACACACACACACACACACATACACACACACACACACACACACACTCACACACTCACACACACACACGCACACACACAGAAGCACGCCTATGCGCGCACGCACTCACGCACGCACACACACATACACACAGGCGTGCGAACGCACGCACGCACGCGCGCTCGCACGCACACACACACACACACACACACACACACACACACACACACACACACACACACACACACACACACACACACACAAGTGCGCGCGCACTTGCTCTCATCTCACTCCACCCACATACCTACCCCTCTTCATTCCCTTGTCTCTTTCTTTCTCTTGTTCAGGGGGGGAAAAAAATGATGCTGGTTCCATCCACTAATTTCAGTGAGTTATTTCTATTAGTCATCCAATTAGTGTCCGCCATGAATATTCCTGCAATCGTCCAAATCTTAGGCAAATGTATATTAAACGAGCCAAGTTTCACGTCATATTAGTTTCCTTTCCTCTCTTCCTCTCTACAGCCATTACCACCCTACCATCCTCTCTCCTCACCCCTTTCCTTTTCCTCACCAGTCTGGAAGAGTGTGCTAATTATCATAGAAGCGGTAAACGAACCACATCCTTATCCTGGATGTCTGTGTGACGCTGGCATCCAGCTAGACCGAAGACCGACCCGACGAGCATATGACGTAACAGGAAAGTGAACGTGACTATACGTTCGTTGTGTGTGTGTGTGTGTGTGTGTGTGTGTGTGTGTGTGTGTGTGTGGTGTGTGTGTGTGTGTGTGTGTGTGTGTGTTGTGTTGTTGTTGTGTTGTTGTTGTTTGTTGTTGCTGTTGTTGTTGTTGCTGTTGTTGTTGTTGTTGTTGTCTCGTTCGTCATTTATTCAGATGGATACCCCCGTCTCCTCGACAAAGGTGGCAGTACGTCGCAGGTCCTCCAGTCCTCCGTAGAGCTTCTGGGCCTCTGGTATTGGGTCGGGCCAGGTTTTCTCTCGGAGCGCTTGGTGTAGCGGGCAGGGTCCCCGAATGGCGGATAGGGGGTCGGCCCCCAGATATGAGGTTAGGCTTGCCTGGTCGAATAAGCAGTACCGGACTAAATGGTGATGTTCCTACCAGGACGGGGCGGTAACAGGTGGCACTGTGTTACACCATATTAAATTCCCCATGTGTCATGTGACGGGTTCATCATGCGAGTAAGAGATGCATAAAAACCTCTAGCCCCGGGGAAGGAAAAACTGGGAGAAACAAACCAGGGTAGGGGGATGCTCATCAGTCTTAGTCAGCAAGTCGCCTACGAGAGGGAAACTCGGACAGAAAACCAACGCCGAAGACGGATGTACTGAGCCTCTGGCGCGTAACGGCAGTACAACGCGTTTACGTCGTGTGTGTGTGTGTGTGTGTGTGTGTGTGTGTGTGTGTGTGTGGGCGCGCGCGCGCGCGTGCGCGCGTGCGCATGCCTTGCTCCCCCTGTGTGCATGCTATACTACCCTTGTGTGCGTGCGCGCGCGCTTGTGTGTGTGTGTGTGTGTGTGTGTGTGTGTGTGTGTGTGTGTGTGTGTGTGTGTGTGTGTGTGTGTGTGTGCGCGTGTGCACGTGCGTGCGTGCGTGCATGCGTGTGTTTTGTGTGCCTGAGTGTGCCTGAGTGTGTGCGTGCGTACGTGCGTGTGTGTGTGTGTGTGTGTGTGTGTGTGTGTGTGTGTATGTGTGTGTGTGTGTGTGTGTGCGTGTGTTCCTGTGTTCAGCTGAGTGTGGTTCTGATTAGAATATACAATTTTACATTAATGGTTTGTCAGACTAAAGAGCAGACAGAACAGCAAAAATATTAATGGGAGAATTACATACATTTTGCAATGAAACTTCCCCCTCATTTTTCTTCATCATTTTTTTATGGAGAGAGAGAGAGAGAGAGAGAGAGAGAGAGAGAGAGAGAGAGAGAGAGAGAGAGAGAGAGAGAGAGAGACAGACAGACAGACAACACAGACAGACAGACAGAGACAGAGAGAAACAGGCAGATAGAGAGACAGACAGAGTCAGACAGAGGGGGTGTGGATCATGTCTTCATGTATACAATTTTTCATACATTAGCTTTGGGTTTCCTCACA
>JADBJO010002402.1:222500-225000 GCA_016801955.1 Conus betulinus
TCTCTCTCTCTGTCTCTCTCTGTCTCTCTCTGTCTCTCTCTCTCTCTCTCTCTCTCTCTCTCTCTCTCTCTCTCTCTCTCTCTCTGAACATGTCAATCACTGCCGTCCTTCAAATCAGCAATACTTAAACATTTACTTGAACAATAAATCTAACCTTTTGACCATAGTCTCAACGCCCTACTTTTATGCTTGCCTCTGTATTAGCTAATGAAAATGTGTGTGTGTGTGTGTGTGTGTGTGTGTGTGTGTGTGTGTGTGTGTGTGTGTGTGTGTGTGGGTGTGTCGTGTGTGTGTGTGTGTGTGTGGTGTGTATGTGTGGGGTGTGCGTGTGGAGTGCGCTTGCGTGCGTGTATGTGTGAGCGTGTGCGTGCATGCGAACTTTTTTTTTTTACGTGTTTGATTGTGTTTTGTGTTTTTTTTTTTTTATCATTATTATTATTATTATTACTATGTTATTGTTATTATTATAATGTTGCTATATTCTTCATTATTTCTGCCATTATTAATATGTGCAGTTTGTCTTAGTTGAATGTTGTAGAATAGCAAGGACAGATTGGAAGAATAGGCATTGCCTAAAATCTTTATCCTTGAGTAATAAAGTTTTTGAGTCTTGAGTCTTGTCTCTCTCTCTCTCTCTCCCTCTCTCTCTCTCCCTCCCTCCTCCTCTCTCTCTCTCCCTCTGTGTGTGTGTGTGTGTGTGTGTGTGTGTGTGGTGTGTGTGTGAATAAAGTCACCTGGAAACTGCGTTAGGACATATTTATCACGACTGTTTGATGTCTGTCATAAAACGGCAACCTCGGTATAGAACAGTGAGCCAGCACTGAGCAAATAGCGACAATAGCCTCCATGCTGCTTTAACAAGAAGCATACTTCGAGCCTCGCCAGGAAACGACTGCCGGCGACTTTGCACAAAATCCTTCACATATCTTAAGGGCAGGTGAACCGTTCAAGAGTTTAGAAAGAACAATCCTTTACATCGTTTGTAAGGGCAGGAGGTCCTTTCAAGAGCGTAGAAAGGACAATCCTTGACTCCTTGAGAGACACTGAAATGTAAAAGAGAACCAAGAAAATTGTAGAAGAAAGCCTATAGATAAACAAACGTGTGTGGCTTCCCTGGTAAATACAAGGTTTTGTGTGTGCAGTTCATACTGATTCCGAAGGTACTCTTGCCTTTGCAGATATACGATATACGAAATGAGCATGGGCACGTTTGGAACAATGGAAGCCAAAATCAACAAATGCACACGGAAATGGATAGATGTATCACCTGACTCAGTAACGTTTAGCTTTATTGCCGTCACACAAGACTGAAGTTACTTCTGAAATCCATCTTTAATGCGTACAAAGTGGGTAAAACAAGATTTATTTATTTATTTATTCATTTACTTTTTTTTTTTTTTCTTTTCTTTTTATGTCACAATCCTGAAGACGGTCTATTACCGAAACGTTGTCGATATTTGTTCTGTTTTTTTTTTTTTTTCCGATCTTCTGAGAATCCTCAAAGACATCTATTATTCAAGATTACTAACCATTCTTGAGGACTTCGAGGTAAGAAAGTGAAATCAATACAGCAGAAAATGAAGACCGAAAGAAAATGGAGGCAGTGCACGTGGCAAAGGGAATCCTCGAGATGAAGAAAAAAAAAGAACAAGACACACTCAAACCAACAGACAGAGAACGCGAAGAGGAACTCGGTGATACAGGAGCTGGAGAAAGAAGAGGGTTCCAGGAGAGTCCAGAAAGCAGTCCAACAAGACCAACAAGGAGAGTGTACTTCTTTAGTGAATGTGCCCACAAGAATACCCGTAAGAAGACTACTTGTCCATGTTTTGGGGCCAAACAGTGTAACACGCATAACCATGGGGAAGTACACATAGACAACCGAGTGCTTAAGGAGATTGCACATGCGGTTTAGCGCCGACCAAGGAAACGTTACGCCACCAGAAACTCCAGCAAGGACATTCTACAAATCACTGTCTGCACCAGCCGTGGCATTGTGATAATGGAACTGGAAATAACATGATGGAGTGGATGATAGGGAATGCACAGCGACCTTCCAAAGTGAGAAGAACTGGCCTCAGATTATCAAGAATGGGTTCGAATATTGGAATCCTCTCTGATTCGTTGAAGTGAATTCTAGGGAACTTGTTGTGCATCGTCAAAGCTTAATGCAGCTTGCTTACCTCTACAAGACTGAAAGGTATGCGGTTTAGTCAGCAGCATGAGGAAATCTGGCTTCCAAGCCATCGTCTTCGCATAGAGAATGGAGCAAGAGAGCTTGATCTCATCAGCGTATGGTCTCATGAAGCAGCTCACGAGTTCTGATTCAAGAGAATCCACACCACCAAGGCAACAGCAAGAAGAAGCTAAAAGAGTTCTAGGCCGATCTGGTCGAAGGAGGACAAAACTGAACTTCATAAGATTTAAATTTCCCTGCGTTGAACAAATGTCTGTAGTGATGCGGATAAGACATCCGTCTCATAAAATACACCTTGAAACA
>JADBJO010002402.1:245000-257500 GCA_016801955.1 Conus betulinus
TTCTTACGTCTTTTAATCTTTATCTACTACTGCGTTACAGAAGATGATGTTAGCTGTTTTAAAAACAAAATCCGTTATTCTTAAGAAATGGTTACACCGAGTAACCGATCGTCTTCTTCCTAATACATAGTTACTGATTCTTTTTACTTTACCCTAACTTGCATTACGACAATTTTCTCTCTCTCTCTCTCTCTCTCTCTCTCTCCTCCTCCACCTCCCCACTCTCTCCCCCTTGAGTTCAGTTTTTAAACGGCTTTCCCCCCCCCCATAACGATTTTTATCCCCCCAACCCCCCCACCCCCACCCCAGCATGGCGTTAGATCTAGCTGAGAAGTGATGTGATGATGATGATGAAGACTTGAATACTTGAAACTGTTTTTGAACCCACCCTCGAACATTCCCTTATCTGACATTCGGCGGTTTTGCTGTTACAAATGCCAGAGTCACGGGATATGCTTCCAACCGTAGTAACTCCCCCCCCCCCCCCCACCCCCTCCCCCTAAAGACCATCGGCGCTTTTAATATCATCCGGACTCCCCCCAGATAAAAAGGAGGGGGGGGAAAAACAATACTACTGTACTATACTACTAATACGTAATATACAGAAATGATAATGATTGATGATAGATAATAATAACCAATAATAATAATAATAACAATGATACCCATAATGTTATAATAAGCGTGTGACATATTATTAATAATTACCCAGTATCATAATTTGTGATTATGATTATAAATAAATATTGATAGTAATAAGATCCACGTTCTTGATTGAAGATGCTTATCGCAGGTGATTTCCTTGAACCCCCCCCCAACCCAGTATAATAGTTTTCCATTTTTGTATTCCGAAAAAAAAAAAAAAAAAAAAAAAAAAAAAAAAAAAAAAAAAAAAAAAAAAAAAAAAAAAAAAAAAACAAAAAAAAAAAAAAACCCCCCCCCCCCCCCTCACCGCCCCGTTTTTCACCCCACCTTTTTTAATTTTTTCGTCGTTGATTTTAGGCTTACCGTTGATTTGAGGGAGCCTTGTTCAAACACCACAGGTGCGATCAAACAGAGTGTTCGTGTGAAAGAATTGTGAATGCTCGGCTCTAGTACCATATGCCTAGGCTCTTTACAGAATTAGCCTATCGCTTTTAATCTCATCCGGAATCTGTCCTGCTATAAAAGGAGGGAAAAACACTACTACTGCTACTACTACTACTACTACTGCTACTACTACTGATAATGATAATGATGATGATGATATAATAACAACAATAATAATAATAATAACAATGATAGTATAATGATAATAATAATTGTAACAATCTTATTAATAATAATAATTATTATCATTATCCATTATTATCATTTTTATTTATTATTATTATCATTGTTATTATTATTATAAATAATAATATTGATAGTATAAGTATAATCGTTCTGATTGAAGATTGCTTATTCCGCAGGTGATTTTCCTGACTGATATTTTTGTTTTTTCAGTAATAGTTTTTCCATTTTTGTTTCCGAAAAAAAGACGTTTTTAATTTTAGGCTTCCCGTTGACTTTGCAGGGAGTCCTTGTCAAAACCCCACAGGGTGCGACTCAAACAGGTGAATGCTGCTGGCTCTCTCTACCAATCGCTAGGAAGCTTACACCGAATTCAGCCAATCACAGCGCCCAACATACAAAGTAATCTGTATACTTAAACAAACAGAGCTGAGCAACAAAGACAGAGTTCACACATTCCAGGGTCCAGTTGAAATTCTGTCCGTGTGAAATTCACTTGATGCACGATACGAAAAAAGATATGCTTTGTTGTCAATGTCTGGAGGTAAGGAAGGAAATTTTGATATGATTACGTTCATCCATCCCCCACCCCCCACCCACCCCCTACCCAGCCACCCCCCCCCCCCCCCTTCCCCGCTCTCCATGTATACAAAAAATAGTAACGTGGTCTTATTGGTAGAAAAACCGCCGTAATTTTTCTCTCTCAGTAGGCTGATGGACTGAGTGATATGTGGGAAATAATCACTCGGTGCGAAGGCGGGGTTCCGTTATAGAAAGCCCGCATGATTTGATGACCACACGAGCTACCCAGGATGGTGAAATCACCGTTTTATCTCGCAGGGATATGCGCGGATATTCTACAGTCTCTGTTAAGATAGGGCCCCGTTGGTGTTTTGCATAGTGGTGTGAGTGGCTGTGATGCTTCCGTGTAATACGCCAGCGTTGAGGGGCCAAATGAGTTTTATCTCGTACCGCTCGGAACGGAGCGAGTTACCAGTTGTCTGTCTAATGGTTGCTTTCTTATGATTGAATTTGCTCTCACTCTTAGTGAATACGATTACTACTCTACAGTATAATCTGGAACAACAATCATGTACCATTTGGTCTGTTTGGTTTTTTTTTTTGTTTTTTCTTTGTTTTCACGTATTCACACACACACCACACACACACTAACACCACACACACACACACTGGATCATCCCCATAATAATCGGTGCTGTGTGCGCCCCATTCAGTCTACCTGGGAGACAATAGACCAAGCAGAGAGAGATAGAGAGAGAGAGAGAGAGAGAGAGAGAGAGAGAGAAAGGGAGACAATAGACTAAGCACTGAGAGAGAGAGAGAGAGAGGAGAGAGAGAGGAGAAAAGTGAGACAATAGACCCAAGCACTGAGAGAGAGAGAGAGAGAGAGCGAGAGGAGAGAGAGAAAGGGAGACAATAGACCAAGCACTGAGAGAGAGAGAGAGAGAGAGAGAGAGAGAGAGAGAGAGAGAGAGAGTCGTCAATAATTTTTTTAAAGAGCAAAATGCCACTGATACGCCTACACTGTCAGGTTGATACATGACCTATTGTTTCCCGAACACACTTGAATCAGGCCGCGGGCATCTTACAACTCCCACAGAGCACGTGCTACGGTCCGTCCGAATTCTTTGTTCTTGACACTGTGCACGTCTTCCTGTCTGTAGGCCTGCCAGTTTGACGCGTTCTTTCTGGCAACGTGTCTTTGTGTCCCCTTCTTAAAGTGCCAGAATGCACAATCAGTAAGATACAACTTCGGATCGGCTTAGTCGCTCAACATCATTATTTCACGTGGTGTGTCCGATGAATACTGCATGACCCCTTGCCCCCCCCCCCCCCCCCCCCCCCCCCCCCCCCCCCCCCACACACACACACACACAACGCCTCCTCCTTGCATAGACCAAACCCTGACCATCCAACAAGATCAAAGAACCATTCCAACCAGTCATCCTACCTTATTCTTGCCTGTAAAACAAGACACAGAAATAATTCTGTCTTTTCACGCACCATCCTGTTTTCCAATAGTGAACGTCTGTTCACCTGCAGTCCAAGGGTTGAAATCCCAGATTTCATGCTCGTCCATCCCTTCCCCCTCCCTCTCCCCCACCCCTTTTTTCCATGTTCACCAACCCCTTAGGGGTCCTCACCCACCCCCTGCTCTCCTACCCTCCTCTCTCCCTTGCCCAATTCCACTTTTAAAAGCTACCTTTCCGACAGCCTAGAAAAAGACAAGAAAAAAGATATACTCGAAGGTGCGGATGGGGACTCTGAGGAGTACTGTCCTCAACTGCCGAACCAACCAGCTGAGAGCAATCCTGCACCACCCTTGGAAGCCTGCGCCGTGTTCATATAGGATGCAGGCACGCACACAGGGCTTTCCGTTAAGACGAAAAGGAGTGTATCGTATGAGAAGCAGAACCCTCAAGTGTTCAAACGTCTACGCCCTCAAACGGATGAAGGAGTGTACTACATTACAATATGATAGCACTCATAACAATACGATACAATCTGACTGTGCAATGCGATATCATGCATCATAATACAATCCATGGCAATGAACATTTACAGTCGCGACTACAAATCCCAGAGACACCAGGTCAGAAATGTGAATACCTACACCTAAATTCCTGAACAACCCAAAACCCAGACAACTCGAGGCATGCATATTCAATGAACCCATAGGACTAGAGCAGAAAAGACACGTAGGTACTTGTGCAGCTGATTTTATCTGATAAGCACTGATGCATATCAGTCTCAATGAAAGGAAAAAAAAAAAAAAAAAAAAAAAAGCAAACAAAAGAAGAGGTGGGGGGGGGGGGGGGGGGGGGGGGATAGGAAAAAAAAGAAACATAGGTTTTCGTTTTAGAGACGGCGGGGATGGGTGAAGAGAGAAGGGGAATGGGGCGTGAGGATAGGATGTGCAATGAAGTGGCGTATGTGCGGCACACAAAAAGGAAAGAACGAACAGAAAGAGTGGGAAAATAACGAGAATCAAGAACAGAATAAAAGGGTGCTCCGTGGACTGATGCAACTGATGTTCACCAGCCCGTTTCCCCTCCTCCCCCCCCCCACCCCCCCCCCCCCCCCCCCCCCCAAAAAAAAAAAAAATCAAAAATACGACGCAATGCATAACAAGAAAATGCATAAAAATGCATCACAATAATAAGCAATGCGACACAGGGCAAGTCATCCCTATCGAATGCAATGCAACGCACAGCAACGCATCTTAGCACAAGACAACGGTACCAGTAGTAATAGTAGTAGTGGTGGTGGTGGTGGTGGTAGTAGTAGTAGTAGTAGTAGTAGCAGTAGTAGCAGTAATAGTAGTAGAGCAGCAGCAGCAGAATGAGTAGCGCCAGTAGCAGCAACAGCAGTAGTAGTAGCAGCACCACAAATAGTTGGTATTGTTGGTGGTGGTGGTGGTAGTAGTAGTAGTAGTAGTAGTAGTAGTAGTAGTAGTAGAAGTAGTAGTAATAGAGCAGCAGCAGCAGAATGAGTAGCGCCAGTAGCAGCAACAGCAGTAGTAGTAGCAGCACCACAAATAGTTGGTATTGTGGTGGTGGTGGTAGTAGTAGTAGTAGTAGTAGTAGTAGTAGTAGTAGCAGCAGTGGCAGTAGCAGCAGCAGCAGTAGTAGTAGTAGTAGTAGCAGCAGCAGCAGCAGCAGCAGCAGCTGCAGCAGCAGCAGTCGTAGTGTACTAGGTGTAGAACAAAAGTAGTGGTCAAAAAGGAAGAAGAAAAAAAATGGTAGATGATACAGTAGTCGCACTGGATGCAGTTGTAGTAGTAGAAGATGAAGAAATAGCACCAGCAGCACTGGTAATGTGAACTTCGGAAGCTAGAACGGCGATAAAACGAAAAGACCCGCAGACATCAGCTGCCTACACACCTCCTCTCCCTGATAGCACACGACAGTTGCCTGATCCCCTGGAGGTGAACAGCGAGGGGACCGGGACCGTATCACACTTCAAAGCCAGCGTGCTGTCCGAACTCCAGACAGGAAGGGATGGATATGGTGTGACCACAGGACCTGACTGTGAGAATCAGAGTTGTGAGTGCTGTTGGCATTAACTCCTGTGTCATGGCTACCTGATCGACCTTCCCATTCGTTCTCGTTGAAGGTCTGGAACAGGTGGGGTGTGAGGTGAAGGGACATTCCTGTGATCATTCTCTCTCTCTCTCTCTCTCTCTCTCTCTCTCTCTCTCTCTCTCTCTCTCTCTCTCTCTCTCTCTCACACACACACACACACACACACACACACACACACACACACACACACACACACGCATGCGCGGGCGCACGCACGCACGCACACCACACACACACCACACACACACACACACACACACACACACACGCACACACACACACACACACGCGCGCGCGCGCGCGCGCGCGCGCGCGTGTACATATTTGTTCATTAATGTTCATTCGTCCTTATCATTTCTTCTGTTTCTTTCCGTCCCACTACTCTTACTGTTTTCAGTACTTGTTTGTCTCGACTTTTTTTCCATAAACCACACAGAGCCCAGTTATAGAGAACATTTTTCATCAGACCTTACATGATCCCTTATTTTTTTTCTCCCATACTGACAAGATGGCTGGCACACCCCAGACTCTATCTAGGTTAGTTTTTCCTCTTCCTTGTCATGTTGGTCGGACTTTGCAAAATGGTTTACGAGCCCCCCCCCCCCCCCCCCCCCCTCCCCCCTCTCTCTCTCTCTCTCTGTCTGTCTGTCTCTCTCTCTCTCTGTCTCTCTCTCTCTCTCTCTCTCTCTCTCTCTCTCCTCTCTCTCTCTCTCTCTCTCTCTCTCTCTCTCTCTCTCTCTCTCTCTCTCTTGAGCAGTTCTCTTGAGCAGTCTCCACCTGCCATCTCCATTCAGTTTTCATTTCACACAGGACTCTGTTTCGAGGGCCCATCTTCACGGCAGTCAGCAGTCTTCCGTGTTTCCCTCACTCATCGCTGGCCAGCAGACTCCCAACACGTCGGTTGTTGTTACAAATAACCCTAGGCCCACTTCAAGCTGCTTGAAACTGGTTCCGTACAAATGCTTATTCAGGAGAGAGAGAGAGAGAGAGAGAGAGAGAGAGAGAGAGAGAGAGAGACAGACAGACAGACAGACAGACAGATAGACAAACTGACTGACAGGCAGGCAGGCAGGCAGGCAGGCAGATAGAGAAAGAGGTACACAGTCAAAGAGGCGGGCAATCAGATAGACACACACAGAGACAGACAGACAGAGGAAGAGAGGGAGATTTTGAATGGTGGATAGGAAGAGGACAGGCAGACAGACAGACAGACAGACAGAGAGAGAGAGAGAGAGAGAGAGAGAGAGAGAGAGAGAGAGAGAGAGAGAGAGAGAGAGAGAGAGAGAAACGGGAACAATTCTTCAAAGGGAAATTCAACATTGTGCAGCCACTTCCTTCCCTTTTTTGAAGACAAGGACATCATCAAATAAACTAAACCCAGACGTTGAACATTAATTAAACTGCCATTTTCTGTGCTGGCACAAATTAACCACCCTCTGTTCTGTTCCAGCTGTAAATTTGGTGAAACATCTACAGCCGTAGACTTGAGATTAATTACATACTTATGGTAATGAACCATCAAAGGAATTGTGGGCAGTAAAAAAAAAACAAAACAATGAATAAAAGATACAATTAAGTGCATAGATATAACTTTTTGTTAACAAATGTGCCAAGAACTGTCTTCCTACTTTAGTAATTGAGAGAGAGAGAGAGAGAGAGAGAGAGAGAGAGAGAGAGAGAGAGAGAGAGAGAGGGAGGGAGGGAGGGAGGAGAGACAGAGAGATTGAGAGAACTCAGAACTCAGATGGTTTATTTCATATAAAGCCCATTGCCCTTCTGGACGGGGGTATGGAGAAAGTAACAACAATACATGCATTTTACATAACACAACAAAGATGGGGCGGACTTCTCTTTCACGAAGTCATAACTGATCGAAATTGAAATGCCTTGAACAAGTAAATTGAGAAATTTCTTACTATAATTTCATTCTGAGATGCCATAAGCAAAGTTAACCAAAATTGATAGGGATTCCTGGAAAACGTAACTGGTATATATTGCATTCTTAGACTAGATACCTAGACTAGTCTGAGAGAGAGAGAGAGAGAGAGAGAGAGAGAGAGAGAGAGAGAGAGAGAGAGAGAGAGAGAGAGAGAGAGAGAGAGAGAGCAAAACACGATTATTCATGACGGTAATGAAGATGAATCACTCGTGTGTTTTCTTATATTTGTTCCTCACCCTGAATACGGATTAAAAGTGTAGAATGAAAAGTTCGGCCATTCATGATCGGGCGCTGTTTGAAAGAAATATATGTGGGCAGGGGAGATAAATAGACAGACAGACAGACAGAGATAGAGGAGACTAGCCAAGGGGATGGGGTAGTGGGTCAAAAACAACAGCTAAGGGAGAAACCATTCTCACGCATGCTAACAGCCATAAACCATGCAGAGATAGATTTTAAATGTAATGCCAAGTGAAAGAGAAAATGAACCAATGGACAGACAGACGACATAACAAAGGCAGACTTGGGAACCAGCTACTACAAGTAAAGAAACCATCTCACGCAATTCCTTTCCTCCTTTTCAGAAAAAAAAACGACACAAAGCCCAATAACTCTTTCCAGCTGCTGCATTTTAATGCAATAGCCTTTTACCGGCACCTGCAAAATGCTTCACTCTTAGTTCTGTCAGAGGCTATTACTGTGAGGACCCAGTCGCAGGTGAGCCAGCGATAGTTAATGTATTCGGTTTGGGGGCGACGCTGTATCTCACACCACGTCATAATAGACGTTGTTGGAGAACAAACAAACGCTGACACGATCAAACGAGATAAAGATCACAGTATAAATGGGGGGGATCTCAGACAGGTGCAAAACTGGGGCATCAGCAAAATGTGCAGACACAGACCGGATGGAAATCTTGTTTAGGTGTTTTTCTTTTTTCTTTCTTTCTTTCTTACTTTCTTACCTCTTTTGCTTCTTTCTTTCTTTCTTCTCTCTTTTCTTTCCTTCTTTCATTCTTTTCTTTTCTTTACTTCTTCTTTCTTTCTTTTCTTTCCTTCTCTTTCTCTTTTTTCTTTCTTTCATTTCTTTTCCTTCTTTCTTTTTTTTTTTTTTTCTGCCTCTTTCTCGTCCTCCTCCTTCTCCACCTTCCCTACTCCTCCTTTTGCTCTTCCTTTTCCTGTCTCTCCCTCCTCCTCTTCTTGTTCTTTTCTTTTTCGCTTTTTCCGCTTCCTCTTCTTTCTCCCTTGTCTCCATCCTTCCATACCTATCTTTATTCTTTAGCTTCGACGTTCTCGTTCCTCATATTTGTCTTCCACTCATCTCTCCCTTCTGCCTTCGTTGTTGCAGTTTTGTTCTCCTCCTCGTCTTCATCTTTACATATCTTTCATTCGTCTCCTTCTTCTTCTTCTTTCTGTCTACTACTTTACTACTACTACTACTACTACTACTACTACTTCTTCTTCTTCTTCTTCTTTGTTTTTTCTTCTTCTTCTTCTTCTTCTTCTCTTCTCTCCTCCTCCTCCTCCTCCTTCTCTCTTTTTCTCCTCCTCCTCCTCCTTCTTCTTCGGAAGCTGTTTCTTCAAAAACACTGAAACTTACTATATAGACCATTGCAGATGAAGACGATAACGCCATGGAATTTCATTCTGGGATGAGATTACATAACACGGCTGAGTTACAGAAATACAGACACTATCACTGTATCACAAGCGTATAATCCGCTCATGATTAACCAGGCAAGACTGGCTTTCAGTTTGAATGATCGTATTTCAACCCAAGACGCATCAGAGTACATTGCACGATGGTAGCCGCTGCACCATGTAGGCTTATTTTGTCTTACGTCTTGTCCTACCTCTTGTCTTACCTCTCTTGTCTTACCTCCCTTGTCTTTCCTCTCTTGTCTTACCTCCTGTCATACTTCTCTTGTCTTATCTCTCTTGTCTTACCTTTCTTGTCCTACCTCGTCTTACCTCTATTGTCTTACCTTTCTTGTCTTACCTCTCTTGTCCTACCTCGCCTTACCTCCCTTGTCCTACCTCTCTTGTCCTACCTCGTCTTACCTCCCTTGTCTTGCCTCCCTTGTCTTACCTCTCTTGTCTCACCTCTCTTGTCTTACCTCTCTTGTCCTACCTCTCTTGTCCTACCCTCTTGTCCTACCTCTCTTGCCTCATTCTGCCTCATCTCAATTTGGTTCCTTCCCTGCCATTTTGCTTCTCCCCACATTGCGTTGTCCATTCTTGTCTTGACTGTGTTCTGTTCTGTCATCTCTTGTCTCACTACCACTGCTCATGTCTCACCTCGTCCATCGTTTTGCGGTGTCTCTTATCGTGCCTTGCCTCCTGTTTGTTCACGTTGTCTTCTGTTGTCTTGAAGTGTTTCTTGCCAAGTCACCTCTTGTTTCGCATTGCCTACTATCGTCTTGCAGTGTGCCTTGCCTTGCCATGTCTGCTGTTTGCACTGTCTTCGTTCATCTTGCAGTGTTCCTTGCCTTGTCATGTACCTTTTTCTGCCTTGTCTTCTTTCATCTTGCAATGTCTCTCGCCTTGCCATGTCTCCTGTTTGCACTGTCGTCTTTCACCTTGTAGTGTTCCTTGCCTTGCCATGTCTCCTGTTTGCACCGTCTTCTTTCGTCTTGTAGTGTTCCTTGCCTTGCCATGTCTCCTGTTTGCATTGTCTTCTTTCATCTTGTAGCGTCTCTCTTGCCTTGTCTCTTCTCGCCTCACACTGTTTTCTGTTTGTTTTGCAGTGTGTCTTGCCTTGCCTTGTCCTGTCTGGTCTGACAATATTTTCAGTTGTCTTGCGATGTCTCTTGTCTAGCCTGTCTCCTCAGGTCCTCATGTCTTGTTTTTCTGTCATCGCGCAGAGTCTCGTGCCTTTTCTGCTCTGGTCTCAGGCTGTATCTTGTTGTCTTGCGGTGTCTTCCATCTTGTCTAACCCCTCTGCTGTCACACTGTCTTTTTACCGTCTTAACATGTCTCTTGCCTCGTCCGTTCCTGTCTTTGTGTGTCTTCTCCAGTCTCGCGATATCTCTCACCCTACCTGCTCTTGTGTCTTGAAGTCTTCTTTCATCTTGCAACGTCTCTCGATTTGTCTGCTCTTTTTCTTCAGATTGTCTTCGTATGATTTGCAGTTTCTTTTCTTAATTCTACTTGTCGTGTTTCTTTTTTGTCTAAAATGTGTCTGGTCTCTGCCTGCTTTTGTCTTGCCTGCTTTTATGCAGTCTTCTTTCGTCTCCTATTGCCTCCTTTTTTTTCTAGCCATGCATCATTCTGTCTCGCCTTGTTTTTTGTTTGTTTGTTTGTTTGTTTTTTTGTCTCGCCTTCTATGCTGTTATGTCGCCTAGTATCCTGTACTCAGGCATTGACATGTTGTCTTGCTTTCATCTCCTCACGTCTTGCAACGTCTCCTGCTGTCACAAACAGAGACAGATAGTAGGATAAAGAAGAACAAGAGAGAGAGAGAGAGAGAGAGAGAGAGAGAGAGAGAGAGAGAGAGAGAGAGAGCCGGCAAAGTAGAAACGTGTACCTTTTTTTTTGTTCCAGGCGCAACGGGTTTATCGGTTTCGGCATAAACTCCCAACGTAATACACGATAAAGGAAAAGGATAGGTTGGCTTAAAAAACGTACTTACAGCTCGGCTCCCAAATAGACATTTATGATTTGAAAGTGATGTCCCACTGTGACATATCTTTTCTGCTGCCTTTAAAAGCACATCTTAAGGACCAGAGATTAAGCTCAGTGTGCCAGAAGCTTGAACTCTAAGCGGTTCCCTCATAATCTCGCTAAAAAAAAACCTTATTTCCACTTTTCCGTTACAGCGTTCAATTTCCACAACTCATACATTTCAAGTGTAGAGATCAAGAGAGAGAGAGAGAGAGAGAGAGAGAGAGAGAGAGAGAGAGAGAGAGAGAGAGAGAGAGAGAGAGAGAGAGAGAGATTCTGCCTCACCTTCTTTGCCACCAGCCTTACTTACGCGCGCTGCTCTCTCTAGTTCCCCTTACATGCAGCCATGTTTGCTCTGTTTCAGCTCCAGCAACACACTCCACTGACAGCGATAACTATCAAGCGGCAATGGCGCAGCTCTTCGCAGGAGACACTGCCACTGATATGGAGTCACTATGGTGGCGGTCGGTCGGTGGCGCTTTTTTTTTTTTCAACATATGCAGGGCGTCACTTCATAAGGCCGTGTCCTAAGATGACTATGCTTGCTTTGTTAGAAGCCAGTGAGAGCGAGCGTCCCCTTGAAGATGGCATCACTATGTCCATTCAGCGACAATGCCCATGAACTTGTCAATGCTGAAATGTTGGACACTAAGGCGGCGGCCATGCATAGTGGGCCGTGGTTTTGACGGCCGTGTCCCGCCTGGCAGACGGGATCCGTGAAAGGGGCCATAGACATCCGTGCTGGATCTGTTCTTGATATGAGAATCCCATTCCTGCCGCCCTGCATGAAATTGATCTTTCCCTAAAATCATGCAAAAAAGCAATTATTTCTTCTACACCTTGATTTTTTTTCCCAAATATAAAACCTTATCCTAACGTAAACAGTTTACAGCGGATATTTGAAGCCCAGTTTCTTTCGTCGTCGCGTGAGACTAGATCTAGCAGCATACTATCGGCTTTTTGAGAGAGAGAGAGAGAGAGAGAGAGAGAGAGAGAGAGAGAGAGAGAGAGATTCGTCAATGAAAAATTTAACAGCGCAGTTTCTTTCCCTTTATCAGGAGAGCCGTGAAACGGACGGTTTGCAAGACCGGCGGAACGACGGGTTGAAAATTCCGGGTCGGCCCGGCTCCATTATGGCCACCTGCAGCCGTAATTGATGACGCCACAGAGGAGGAGTTGATCAGGGCAGCATTTTTTAATCGGGCCGTACAAAGCATGGCCGTCTTGCGCACGGGTTTACTATGGCTGCCTCCCACCCACCATGGACAATAATGATATGCAGGGGAAATAACAAATGAATTACCAAGAAATCAGGCTATGAAGTCGTACAGGATTCGAGACTCTTTTCTGAGGATTGATGAGGACAGTGAAGATAATGTTTTGGAGTTCAAGTCCGTTTCGAGACTACATTGCTGTATTCTGCTCTTCCTCTCCTGACAAGTTCTATTGCCATTGCCAACCAGGCTGAAAGATACAGACGCATGCAGTGCTGGTAAGAAATTGCGAGCAGCGCTGTCAGAG
>JADBJO010002402.1:294975-304975 GCA_016801955.1 Conus betulinus
CAACATCCCAACATGCTCATCGTCAATGAGCCTCTTCCTGTAGCAGTCATTGCAATGAGGTCAACACCTCAACATGCTCACCGTCAATGAACCTCTTCCTGTAGCTGTCATTACCATGGGTGACTCCTCCTTCGTGTGTTGTCTTTGCATGAAGTTAATGAAGAGGAGTCCATTGCTCATTGCCTGTGGACCCTGACGGTCTTGGGTTCAAACCTTACTTGGAGTCAGTTTTATTTCAGCTTGAACGCCTTCCAGTCTAAACAGAAGTAAATGGTTATCAGAGTCTGCACTAAAAAGTTTGTGGAAGGAGAAAGATGGGCGCCACCTTCAAGCATGCTATGCTAATTATGCCAGTCTTAGTGAATCTCTGACAGTTCACTGTCCATACGGTAAATATGCCACGGAAACTATATCCTTTTCTTTACTTTCTTCTTCTTCTTTTTTTTTTTTAAATCATCAAGGAGTGAAAGAGATATCTTAGCTCTCTCTCTCTCTGTCTCTCTCTGTCTCTCTCTGTTTTCTCTGTCTCTCTCTCTCTCTCTCTCTCTCTCTCTCTCATATATACACACACACACGCGCGCGCGCGCGCAAACAGAGAGAGAGAGAGAGAGAGAGAGAGAGAGAGAGACAGACAGACAGACAGACAGACAGACAGACAGACAGAGACAGAAACAGAGACACATGGATAGAGAGACAGAGAATGGCGAGGTTAAATTAAATTCATGTTGTTCACAACTCAGCTGATACAGAGAATCATCTCTGGGCTGGGGTGAAGGTTATTTCCCTGCACATAATGGAGTTTTTGCTTTCCTTCGTAGATGTTGAAGGGACAGAGGTAATCAGGTGTGTGCGTATGTATGCATATGTATGAACCCTGTCCCCACCTGTGATTGTCTTGCTCCCACTCTTTCGCACAGCTGCTCGTCTTCCTCTTCTTCCTATTATTACTGTCCTTGTCCTGTTTAGTGCATGAGTCATCTTCCTCGTTTACCTGCTTTGCGTTCACATCTGCACGCTCTCTCTCTGTCTCTGTCTCTGTCTCTCTCTCTCTCTCTCTCTCTCTATATATATATATATATATATATATATATATATATATATCTGTGTATGCGTGTGTGTGTGTGTGTGTGTGTGTGTGTGTGTGTGTGTGTGTGTGTGTGTGTGTGTGCGCGTGCGAATATTTTTGATAAACTACAACCAAACATCTCTGATGACTCTCTAGCACCATGCACGATTTCAGACATGGTTGATGTTTGTCACATTCTCTGCGTAATACTCCATTACGCCATAAACGTTTGAGGACCTTCGGATAGTTTCCAGCTGGGTTACTGGAGTGCCCAGGCATAGGTGACATACTCAGCCAGTGTAGTTGTCAGTGTAGAATATAAACTGATTAAACAGGGCAAGCTTGAGGACCATGCCTTAAAACAAATGGTGACTGCAATGATGTGAGATGTGTGATGAACAGACTGATCCTGAGCTTGAAGCATTTCATAAAATTGGGGATGGTAATCATTTCACAAAGAGGTTTTCGTTTGGGTATTTTGCTAGTCCTTTTGTTGTTGTTTTTGCTGTTGTTTTGACTGACAAATAAGGTTTTGTTTCTTCAGGCCAGACCCTAGGCAGACGAAAGGAACAAGCTGCTAAATAAGGCTTTCATTCAACGATCCACTCATTTACATCGCAGTCGCACTCACAAGCTTTGCTTTTGTCATTTTAGATTTGTATGTCTATTTATATATATATAGAGAAATATCAATGCCTCTTTTCAGATTTTCTTTAATAGTTTACCTACTTGTTCACTTATTTTGCAGGTACCCCTGAGTATTGTGGCCGGATGGCTTAGCATGTGTGGTGCAGCATACACAGACTGATCAACACATAGTGAGGCTGTAATAAGATTGAAACAGTAAGAGAAGAAAGAAGGGAGGCAGTTTTGTGGGGTTTAGGGAGGGAGAACATTTTGTAGGCTTTGCATATCAACGTACAAAAGCCCCAAACAGGAACTTACCAGATCACATAATTCATCTTTTATTCGAAGCAGTTGTCTGAAGCATCCTTTTGCTATTTGTTGCAGGTGGTGTGCAGCATCAGTTTATTGTGACATTTCTTGTGCGTTAAAAAGCCACTTACTATTTTATCGTGTGCATTTAGGTTTTCAAACATTCTAGCGGTGAAAGGTTTTAAAAACATTTCTCAGCTGAACAGCAAACAGTTAACGACGAGCACGAGCTAGTTCTCCCAGCGAACGTTCTTCCCAGCTGGCCTTAAAAGTCTTTCTTTCCCAACACCTCCATAAAGAAGAAAACAAATCTCAACATCACCCCCCCCCCCCCCCCCTGCCCCGCTCTGTCTCTCCACCTCTTTCCTGTCGCCCCACTTCACCTTCCCTTTCTCACGAGCAATTGAAGATTTTTAAGCGACCATTTGTATGCTGACAGAATTGCCAGTTATCCTTTGAAAGTACGGCGGCCCGAATACTGATAACGTCACATCCGGTTTTTTAACGTTTTCCAAGTAATGACTCCTCTCCACAAGATCTAAGGCATCCAATGAGGTCAACAACTCAACATGCTCACAGTCAATGAGCCTCATCCTGTAACTGTTATTGACAAAGGACTGACGTCATTGCCAAGGGATAAATCCTCTTCTGTGTGTTGGCTCTGCTCATAGTTGGGGAGAGGAGCCTATAGTCAAGGGGGTGAGAGCGTTGGCCTGGAGCTGAAAGACTTTAGGTCGAACCACAGAGGAGGTAAGATTTTTGTTTGGCTTGCAATTAGTTCCTCTTCACCCAGCAGTACATGGGTACCCATTGCAGTTCAGGGAAGGTCTACAGGTTGTGGAAGGTGAAGGATAGGCACCGCCTTTGACCGTGCCATGCATTAGACATGGTGAACCTCTGACAGTTCACTGTCTGTGCAGCCAACAGGCCATAGGAAGTTGAACCTGTTTTTTTGTTTCATAATTATAAAGGAGTGAAAGAGAGTTCTCAGCCTCCCCGCTCTCTCTCTCTGCCAGTGTGTGTGTGCGTATATGTGTGTGTGTGTGTGTGTGTGTGTGTGTGTGTGTGTGTGTGTGTGTGCGTGCGTGCGTGCGTGCGTGTGTGTGTGTGTGGTGTGTGTGTGTGTGTGTGTGTGTGAAGGGTGAAGCTGGATGGAACTGGGTCAGGATAGGGTGGGGGAACTGAAACTGGCCGTGGTGAGAGCGGACGTGAATGTGCTGATAAAAAACATCTTCAGTTGCTGTGTGTTGCTTCCTACCATGTGTTGGTTTACATGTTTTATAGTTCTACTTTTGCCAAAGGGATGCCGTATAAATGTAGCCAGGGCCTACCCTGTGTTGTTTTACATGTTTTGCAGTTTTACTTTTGCGATAAGGATGCCTTATAAATGTAGCCAGCGGAACCTTGCATACAACAAGAGGATTGGATCATAGCAGTACAACTACCAGCCGCCATGCTGCTACAGGCTGCCATGGTGCTCTGGTCAATGTCACTGGGAGGTGGTGGGTTTGTCTTCCATTAGAGGCATTAATGTGTGTGAGTCATTTCCACTTCCATCCGCTCCTGCCCAGACCTGGCTGTGCCCTAAGCTCAAACGGGAAGAAAGGAACCAAACAGTCAAGTATCACTCAGTAAGTGCGACTCTGACAGCGCTGCTCGCAATTTCTGATCAGCACTACATGCGTCTGAATCTTTCAGGCCTGGTTGGCAATGGAACTTATCAGGAGAGGAAGAGCAGAATACAGCAATGTAGTCTCGAAACGAACTTGAACTCCAAAACATTATCTTCACTGTCCTCATCAATCCTCAGAAAAGAGTCTTGAATTCTGTACAACTTCATAGCCTGATTTCTTGGTAATTCATTTGTTATTTCCCCTGCATATCATTATTGTCCATGGCGGGTAGGCGGCAGCCATAATAAACCCGTGCGCAAGACGGCCATGCTTTGTACGGCCCGATTAAAAAATGCTGCCCGGATCAACTCCTCTGTGACGTCATCAATTACGGCTGCAGGTGGCCATAATGGAGCCGGGCCGACCCGGAATTTTCAACTCGTCTTTCTGCCGGTCGTGCAAACCGTCCGTTTCATGGCTCTCCTGATGAAGGGAAAGAACTGCGCTGTTAAATTTTCATTACGAATTTCTCTCTCTCCTCTCTCCTCTCTCTCTCTCTCTCTCTCTCTCTCTCTCTCTCTCTCTCTCTCTCTCTCTTTAAAGCCTATAGTATGCTGCTAGATCTAGTTGCACGCGACAAAAGAAAATGGGCTTCAAAAATCCGCTGTAAACTGTTTACGTTAGGATAAGGTTTTGTTTGGACAAATCAAGGTGCAGAAGAAATAATTGCTTTTTTGCATGATTATAGGGAAAGATCAATTTTATGCAGGCGGCAGGAATGGGATTCTCATATCAAGAATAGTGACAGATCTAGCACGGATTGTCTATGGCCGCTTTCACGGATCCGTTCTGCCAGGCGGGACACGGCCGTCAAAACCACGGCCCACTATGCATGGCCGCCGCCTTAGTGTCCAACATTTCAGCATTGACAAGTTCATGGGCATTGTCGCTGAATGGACATAGTGATGCCCTCTTCAAGGGGACGCTCGCTCTCACTGGCTTCTAACAAAGCAAGCATAGTCGTCTTAGGACGAGATTATGAAGTGACGCCCTGCATATGTGAAAAAAAAAAGCGCCACACCGACCGCCACCATAGTGACACCATATCAGTGCAGTGTCTCCTGCGAAGAGCTGCGCCATTGCCGCTTGATAGTTGTCGCTGTCAGTGGAGTGTGTTGCTGGAGCTGAAACAGAGCAAACATGGCTGCATGTAAGGGGACTAGAGAGAGACAGTGCGTAAGTAAAGCTGCTGGCAAAGAAGGTGAGGCAGAATCTCTCTCTCTCTCTCTCTCTCTCTCTCTCTCTCTCTCTCTCTCTCTCTCTCTCTCTCTCTCTCTCTCTCTCTCTCTCTCTCCACTTGATCTCTACACTTGAAATGTATGAGTTGTGGAAATTGAACGCTATAACGGAAAATGGAAATAAGTTTGTTTTTTTTTAGCGAGATTATGAGGAACCGCTTAGAGTTCAAGCTTCTGGCACACTGAGCTTAATCTCTGGTCATAAAGATGTGCTTTTAAAGGCAGCAGAAAAGATATGCCACAGTGGGACATCACTTTCAAATCATAAATGTCTATTTGGGAGCCGAGATGTAAGTACGTTTTTAAGCCAACCTATCCTTTTCCTTTATCGTGTATTACGTTGGGAGTTTATGCCGAAACCGATAAAAACCCGCGCCTGGAAAAAAAAAAAGGTACACGTTTCTACTTTGCCGGCACTCCTCTCTCTCTCTCTCTCTCTCTCTCTCTCTCTCTCTCTCTCTCTCTCTCTTGTTCTTCTTTATCCTACTATCTGTCTCTGTGACAGCAGGAGACGTTGCAAACGTGACGTGAGGGATAAAGCAGACAACATGTCAATGCCAGAAACAGGGTACTAGGCGACATAACAGCATAGAAGGCGAGACAAAAACAAACAAACAAACAAACAAAAAACAAGCCGAGACAGAATGTTGCATGGCTAGAAAAAAAAGGAGGCAATAGGAGACGAAGGAAGACAAAGCATAAAAGCAGGCAAGGCAAAAGCAGGCAAGACAAGAGACATTTTAAGACAAAAGGAAACGCAAGTAGAATTAAAAAAAGAAAGAAAACTGCAAATCATACGAAGACAATCTGAAGAAAAAGAGCAGACAAATCGAGAGACGTTGCAAGATGAAAGAAGACTTCAAGACACAACAGCAGGTAGGGTGAGAGATATCGCGAGACTGGAGAAGAAACAGAATGACATGAACAGACGAGGCAAGAAACATGTTAAGACGGTAAAAGACAGTGTGACACTAGAGAAGTCAGACAAGGTGGAAGACCACCACAAGACAACAAGATACAGCCTGAGACCAGAGCAGAAAAGGCACGAGACTCTGCGCGATGACAGAAAAACAACATGAGACCTGAGGAGACAGGCTAGACAAGAGACATTGCAAGACAACTGAAAATATTGTCAGACCAGAGAAGACAAGGCAAGGCAAGACACACTGCAAAACAACAGAAAACAGTGTGAGGCGAGAAGAGACACACAAGGCAAGAGACGCTACAAGATGAAAGAAGACAATGCAAAGAGGAGACATGGCAAGACAAGGACACTACAAGACGAAAGAAGAGACGTGCAAACAGGAGACATGGCAGGCAAGGAACACTACAAGGTGAAAGACGACAGTGCAAACAGGAGACATGGCAAGGCAAGGAACACTACAAGGTGAAAGACGACAGTGCAAACAGGAGACATGGCAAGGCAAGGAACACTACAAGGTGAAAGACGACAGTGCAAACAGGAGACATGGCAAGGCAAGGAACACTACAAGGTGAAAGACGACAGTGCAAACAGGAGACATGGCAAGGCGAGAGACATTGCAAGATGAAAGAAGACAAGGCAGAAAAAGGTACATAACAAGGCAAGGAACACTGCAAGATGAACGAAGACAGTGCAAACAGCAGACATGGCAAGGCAAGGCACACTGCAAGACGATAGTAGGCAATGCGAAACAGAGAGGTGACTTGACAAGAAACACTTCAAGACAACAGAAGACAAACGTGAACAAACAGGAGGCAAGGCACGATAAGAGACACCGCAAAACGACGGACGAGGTGAGACATGAGCAGTGGTAGTGAGACAAGAGATGACAGAACAGAACACAGTCAAGATAAGAATGGACAACGCAATGTGGGGGAGAAGAAGCAAAATGGCAGGGAAGGAACCAAATTGAGATGAGGCAGAATGAGGCAAGAAGTAGGACAAAACAGGTAGGACAAGAGAAGTAGGACAAGAGAAGTAAGACAAGAGAGGTAAGACAAGAGAGGTAAGACAAGGGAGGTAAGACAAGGGAGGTAAGACGAGGTAGGACAAGAGAGGTAAGACAACAGAGGTAAGACAAGAGAGATAAGACGAGGTAGGACAAGAAAGGTAAGACACGAGAGATAAGACAAGAGAAGTAAGACAGGAGTTAAGACAAGAGGTAAGACAAGAGAGGTAAGACAAGGGAGGTAAGACAAGAGAGATGAGACAAGAGGTAGGACAAGAAGTAAGACCAAATAAGCCTACATGGTGGTGCAGCGGCTACCATCGTGCAATGTACTCTGATGCGTCTTGGGTTGAAATACGATCATTCAAACTGAAAGCCAGTCTTTCCTGGTTAATCATGAGCGGATTATACGCTTGTGATACAGTGATAGTGTCTGTATTTCTGTAACTCAGCCGTGTTATGTAATCTCATCCCAGAATGAAATTCCATGGCGTTATCGTCTTCATCTGCAATGGTCTATATAGTAAGTTTCAGATGTTTTTGAAGAAACAGGAGGAGGAGAAGAAGGAGAAGGAGAGAGAAAAAGGAGAAGGAGGAGGAGGAGGAGGAGAGAGAGAGAAGAAGAAGAAGAAGAAGAAGAAGAAGAAAACAAAGAAGAAGAAGAAGAAGAAGCAGCAGTAGTAGTAGTAAAAGTAGTAGACAGAAAGAAGAAGAAGGAGACGAATGAAAGATGTGTAAAGATGAAGACGAAGAGGAGAACCAAACTGCAACAACGAAGGCAGAAGGGAGAGATGAGTGGAAGACAAATGAGGAACGAGAAGTCGAAGCTAAAGAATAAAGATAGGTATGGAAGAATGGAGACAAGGGAGAAAGAAGAGGAGGAGGAAAAACAAGAAAGAGGAGGAGGGAGAACAGGAAAAGGAAGAGCAAAAGGAGGAGTAGGGGAGTGGAGAAGGAGGAAGAGAAAGAGGCAGAAAAAAGAAAGAAAGAAGGAAAAGAAAAGAAATGAAAGAAGAAAAAAAGAAAGAGAAGGAAAGAAAAGAAAGAAAGAAGTAAAGAAAAGAAAAGAATGAAAGAAGGAAAGAAAAGAGAGAAGAAAGAAAGAAGCAAAGAGGTAAAGAAAGTAAGAAAGAAAGAAAGAAAAAAAAAGAAAACACCTAAACAAGATTTCCATCCGGTCTGTGTCTGCACATTTTGCTGATGCCCCAGTTTTGCACCTGTCTGAGATCCCCCCCATTTATACTGTGATCTTTATCTCGTTTGATCGTGTCAGCGTTTGTTTGTTCTCCAACAACGTCTATTATATGACGTGGTGTGAGATACAGCGTCCGCCCAAACCGAATACATTAACTATCGCTGGCTCACCTGCGACTGGGTCCTCACAGTAATAGCCTCTGACAGAACTAAGAGTGAAGCATTTTGCAGGTGCCGGTAAAAAGGCTATTGCATTAAAATGCAGCAGCTGGAAAGAGTTATCTGGGCTTTGTATCGTTTTTTTTTCTGAAAAGGAGGAAAGGAATTGCGTGAGATGGTTTCTTTACTTTAGTAGCTGGTTCCCAAGTCTGCCTTTGTTATGTTCGTCTGTCTGTCCATTGGTTCATTTTCTCTTTCACTTGGCATTACATCTAAAATCTATCTCCGCATGGTTTATGGCTGTTAGCATGCGTGAGAATGGTTGCTCCCTTAGCTGTTGTTTTGACCCACTACCCCACCCCCCCTTGGCTAGTCTCCTCTATCTCTGTCTGTCTGTCTATTATATCTCCCCTGCCCACATATATTTCTTTCAAACAGCGGCCCATCATGAATGGCCGAAACTTTTCATTCTACACTTTTAATCCGTATTCAGGGTGAGGAACAATATAAGAAAACACACGAGTGATTCATCTTCATTACCGTCATGAATAATCGTGTGTTGCTCTCTCTCTCTCTCTCTCTCTCTCTCTCTCTCTCTCTCTCTCTCTCTCTCTCTCTCTCTCTCTCTCTCTCTCTCTCTCAGACTAGTCTAGGTATCTAGTCTAAGAATGCAATATACCAGTTACGTTTTTCCAGGAATCCCTATCAATTTTGGTTAACTTTGCTTATGGCATCTCAGAATGAAATTATAGTAAGAAATTTCTCATGTACTTGTTCAAGGCATTTCAATTTCGATCAGTTATGACTTCGTGAAAGAGAAGTCCGCCCAGTCTTTGTTGTGTTATGTAAAATGCATGTATTGTTGTTACTTTCTCCATACCCCCGTCCAGAAGGGCAATGGGCTTTATATGAAATAAACCATCTGAGTTCTGAGTTCTCTCAATCTCTCTGTCTCTCCCTCCCTCCCTCCCTCTCCTCTCTCTCTCTCTCTCTCTCTCTCTCTCTCTCTCTCTCTCTCTCTCTCTCTCTCAAGGTTTGCTAAGTAGGAAGACAGTTCTTTGCACATTTGTTAACAAAAGTTATATCTATGCACTTAATTGTATCTTTTATTCATTGTTGTTGTTTTTTTTTTTACTGCCCACAATTCCTTTGATGGTTCATTACCATAAGTATGTAATTAATCTCAAGTCTACGGCTGTAGATGTTTCACCAAATTTACAGCTGGAACAGAACAGAGGGTGGTTAATTTGTGCCCAGCACAGAAAATGGCAGTTTAATTAATGTTCAACGCCTGGGTTCAGTTTATTTGATGATGTGTCCTTGTCTTCAAAAAAGGGAAGGAAGCGGCTGCACAATGTTGAATTTCCCTTTGAAGAATTGTTCCCGTTTCTCTCTCTCTCTCTCTCTCCTCTCTCTCTCTCTCTCTCTCTCTCTCTCTCTCTCCTCTCTCTCTCTCTCTGTCTCTGTCTGTCTGTCTGTCTGTCTGTCTGTCTGTCTGCCTGTCTCTTCCTATCCACCATTCAGTATCTCCCTCTCTTCCTCTGTCTGCCTGTCTCTGTGTGTGTCTATCTGATTGCCCCCCTCTTTGACTGTGTACCTCTTTTCTGTGTCTGCCTGCCTGCCTGTCTGTCTGCCTGTCAGTCAGTTTGTTGTCTGTCTCTCTGTCTCTGTCTCTGTCTCTCTCTCTCTCTCTCTCTCTCTCTCTCTCTCTCCTCCTGAATAAGCATTGTACGGAACCAGTTTTCAAGCAGCTTGAAGTGGGCCTAGGGTTATTTGTAACAACAACCGACGTGTTGGGAGTCT
>JADBJO010002402.1:312475-317561 GCA_016801955.1 Conus betulinus
AACAATCACAGGGCAGTCACTGATTGTCGGCTGGAACGTCGAGGGTATTGGTCCTACCTGTAAAAAAGCGTATTTCTTGGATCTGTCAGGCTGACCAGTTTGTTCCAGTGTTCAGAGTGCTGTTGCCTCAAATGGACTGACTGCCCAGATATGCACAGTCAAGGTCTCATCCACTTGAAGAACGTGTCTCTACTCGACCTTCCTGGTCAGGTGTCTGTATCTCTTCAGTCTGCTTGACCCCTGGATGCATTTGTGCATTATCTCCCCAGATGTGTTGTTTCAAGTTCCACCTGATACCATCTGCTTCCTTCCTGCTGCCGATCATGAGGTTGTAGCGAGACAAACTCAGTATGGCTGTGTGCATGGGGAAGCCTGGCGCCTGGCGTTATGCCGATCAGATGGCCAGAAGACGAAAACCATCCAACAACTGAAACAAAAACAATGTGTCTGAGTTCAATCTTCTTTCATTCATTATTCATTGTAACTGGTTGGTCAGACGGGTGTTTCGATGTGTCATAGTTCAATGTTCTTTCATTTATTATTTCATAATGATCGGTTTGGTCAGAGGGGTAATTCAATGTGTCATAATTCAATGTTCTTTATCTCTTTTCATTTCATTGCAGTCGGTTAGTCAGAATGAGTGTTTAACTGTGTCATAATACAATCTTCTTATATTTTTTTTCTTAGTGTTGTTACAGTCGGTTCGTCAGAAGACGTTTTTCATGTATCATAATTCAATTTTCTTTCATTTATTTATTTCATTGCCATCAGCTGGTCAGACGGTGTCTTTCCTTATCGCTCCGAAGCTTGACAATCGATTCAGTTCCAGCGATGCATAAAGCTGTCTTTTCCAACTCCTGATCACGACTATAGAGGATAAGTGGTCAGCGGAATGCCCGGCGGCCACACACCTCATTTTGTTGATTCATAGAGGGGGGCATCTCCGAAACACACACTTCGCAGTCCGGTCTTCCTGTCCGCAAGGATCGATTAGCTGGGACACCAGTCCTGGCTTCCGGTGCACGTGACAGTTCAGTCTGCTGTGGCCTGTGCGGAGCCTGGCACTGGACTGTTCTCTGGTCATCAAGTGGCAGTCTTCCCTGGACGTGGCTGGCGTGTTGTAGTGTCCTGACCTCACTCCGCCTTCCTTTGAAGCTGATGCTTGTTGTTCGGGTTTGTTCTCTTTCGCCTGCTCATTAGCAGCAACTTCCCACGGGGTCAGGGTCCAGGGCAGTGGGGAGTCGAACATGGTTATATCAAACTGTCGGTTGTTTTACTGTTTTATAAACATTTTTATTTGTTTGCTGTTGTGTTCATCATTGTATTGATGAATATTCAACCCTGGTTTAAAGTAACGCGTTTGGTTCCCAGTTTTGATTGACTTCTCAGATGGTATCTTTTTTTTGCTTTTTTTCTTTCTTTCCTTTTTTTGTTGAGTTCTGAGATTGCATCTTTTCTTTTTTTTTTCTGCACGCCTTGCATGCCTATGAATATCTTTTTCCCCCCATTTCAATTCGTTTTTTTTTCTTATTTTTATCTTGTGGCTCACTTCATTATCTGGTGCAATGGGTATGAGTGAGAGTCTTTTCGTTTTTTTTTGGTTTTTTTTCATTCTTTATCAATTTTTTGTCTGTCGTTTATTTGCTGACAAGCATGTTACTACTGCCATCCAAATGTGCTGTTTAAAGGATATAAAAGCGATCTCTCTCTCTCTCCTCTCTCTCTCTCTCTCTCTCTCTCTCTCTCTCTCTCTCTCTCTCTCTCTCTCTCTCTCTCTCTCTCTCAGACGCGCACACAAACATGCACACTCGCGCGCTCGCACCCACCCACAACCGTGCACGCACGCGCGCTAGTGAAAATCAGTCTATGTCGATAAGATCTTCCCTGTTCTTCTTCCAAACGGGTTTTTTTTGTTTGTCCTTTCTTTCTTCTTCTTCCTTTCTTTTTTCGTTTCTTTCTTCCTTTCGTTCGTTTTTGTGTCTTCTTGCTGTCTGTCTTTCTTTGTTGTCTGTTTTTTTTTTTCCTTTGTTTTGCCTTGTTTCCTTTTTTTCCATGTGAGAATCCCCAACAGAATCGTACCGTCACCCACATTCTCTTAGGATACTATGATGGAGAAACAGCATCCCTCGTAGAAAAAAGTGTGGTGTGTGTGTGTGTGTGTGTGTGTGTGTGTGTGTGTGTGTGTGTGGTGTATGCGCGTAATATGTGTGTGTGTGTGTGTGTTGTGTGTGTGTGTGTGTGTGGGTGTGGGTGTGTGTAGGCAAGTGCGCACGTGCGCTCTTATGTTTTGAATACGTGTGTCTGTGTGTGCGCACAGGCATATGTGTGTGTGCTTTTGTGTGTGTGTGTGTGTGTGTGTGTGTGTGTGTGTGTGTGTTGTGTGTGTGGTGTGTGTGTGTGTGTGTGTGTGTGTGTGTGTGTGTGTGTGTATGCATTGTGTGTGTGTGTGTCTGTATGTGTGTGCGCGCGCGCGTGCGCGTGCATGCGTGCGAGTGTATTTGTATGTGAATATTTGTGTGTGTGTGTGTGTGTGTGTGTGTGTGTGTGTGTGTGTGTTGTGTGTGTTCGTGATTGTATGTGCGCGCACAACGCACACATACAGTCATGTATCCCCCCCCCAACAGAGAGAGAGAGATAGAGAGAGAGAGAGTGTGTGTGTCTGGATATAGCGAGGTCAGAAGGCTGGAATTGCGGGAAGCGGGAACGTTTTGCTGGGGGGATGGGGGGGGGGGGGGGGGGGGGGGGGGGGGGGGGGGTGTGGTTTGGGGTGGGGGGGGGGGGGGGGGTGGGGGGGGGGGGGGAGAGATCGGATGGGGAGGGGGGGGGGGGGTGGGGGGTAGAGTAGAGGTACGGAGAGAGGGTGAAAGAAAACTTGGTTCGGGGGCCATGTCAGGATGGAAAGAGGGTGCAGGGAATGAACGAGGGGAGAGGATGTAGAATGAAAGGGGAGGGACAGACAGGGGAATGGAAGGAGGGTTGTGTCAGATGGAATGAGCGTGCAGCGAAAAGAAGAGGGGAGAGGATGTAGAATGAAAGGGGAGGGACGACAGAAGAATGGGGGGGGGGGTGGGAAAAGGAAAGAGGGAATGGGAGGAGGAAGTGGAGAGGAGATTAAAGTAGGGATGAAAAAAAAAGAACCCACAGAATACAGAACAGAAGCAAAGGAGGTGTACAAAAGAGAGCAACTGATGGATTGATTGGCAGTTCAGTTTTCACTCAGTATCTAACCGACTCATTGATTGATTGACAGCTCAGTTCACTCAGCGTCTAACCGATTCATTGAGTGTCAACGGATATTCGGGAAATGAAGATCACAGTCAATCAGCGGTGTTCCTTTGTCTTCTTATCACAGCCATTAAGGTATAGTCCAACGGTCACAAAGCAGCAGCAGACAGACAGAGACTATAGGAGACAGCAGAACAGGCAGAAAATCAAAAGAAACCCCAGACATCACAATATAGTAAGCGGATTTAATAGAGACAGATAGACAGACAAAGTACGAAAAGATGAGACAGAAAGACAGCTAAAACAAACCAACAAAGAAACACACAAACTGAAAACCAGATGCAATAGGAAGAAATGGCATGGACATCTTGACAGCGAAAGGTCCTCAAAGAAGACAACCCCTGCAAAGTGACTGTTGTCCAGTTGAGAAATATCTACGACGTCATATATTTCATGAAATATTAGCAATTCTTATGGTATATACACAGTTCATATTTTTCCACAGTTTTGTTTAAGAAAAAAAAAAAAGAAAAAGGAAAATAACTCTTTCAATTTGTACCTACTTCTTACATGGTGGCCATCAAAAGCTGGGGGATCCACGGACTCTCCAATGTGCTAATATCTTAATGAACTCTCTCTCTCTCTCTCTCTCTCTCTCTCTCCTCTCTCTCTCTCTCTCCATCTCTCTCCTCTCTCTCTCTCTCTCTCTGTCTCTCTCTCTCTCTGTTATTGTTGTTGTTGTTGTCCCTTATCCCATGTCGTTTCAGGGGCATTATCTATATCTCTCATTACGACTCCCCGTCCACACCCACACCCCAGCTCTGACGTGTGCAATCTACAGACAGCCGTCCATGTCAAGTCGTCTTGAGGCAACCCACCAGAGGAGACGCTGCACTGCTGCCGAATCACTTCAGTGATGTTCAGTGGTGCCTATTTTGGTCCATAATACGTAGGATACTACCTTCTAAGCCCCCTACTGACGACAATATTCATTTATTTGCAGAGTCAGTATAAATCAGTGTTTCTCTCCAGAGGTCCAGAGGCAGAGGTCGCCACGACGGTCCATCTGAATTTGCCATCGCCGGAGGGTTTCGCACGAACCCTTTAAGCCCACTGACTTAGAGAAGAAATTCAGGCAAAGATTACCATAAGAGAGCACTTAAAGGACCACGGAATTTGAGAGATTTTTTTATATGCTTATCATATGATGAAGATGACACTATGAAATTTTCCATTTCGGAGACTGCATGAATGAGAACTGTTCTCTACACTTACTTTAATAATATATCCCGGCATCAAGAGTAACACTCAGAATGCATTCCTCATGTGGTCGAAACTCGACTGTGTGGTCCCAGTCTTCTCAGCTAAGCTCACAGCGAGTCCAGTTGTGGGTAGAAGCCGGTCGGGGGCAGAAAATTCCCGCAAAGAATGACTGTGACTGTATTCGAATTCACGCAACCTCCCGCTGGTATTCTACCACACAGCACCACAGCGACCGGTCACGCTTTGTTTTTACCCTCGCCCTCCGAAGGGCCTTCTCCACTCAGTCCTCTCAGTACATCCCCGCCCCTATTCTCCTTCCCCCCCCCCCCCCCCCCCTCCAACTGCTATCCCCAACCCAGCTATCCCCGACCCCCGTCAAACCACAAACATACAAGCATGGTGCGCTATGGTCAGTACCCACATAAAAAGGTGAAATGTGCCAGGTTCCCTGCAGCTGTGTGACCACACAGTTCCTGTCAGCAAGAAGGACAGGGAGATGAAGGGAATGGGCAGGGAAAGTTGGGACTGGTGGGGATTGGGGGTGGGGATATGGGGGGGGGGAGGGGATGTGAGTGTGGGAGAGAAACAGAGTAGGGAC
>JADBJO010002403.1:0-10000 GCA_016801955.1 Conus betulinus
GAGATCAAGAACTACGGGGCGGGACTACCACCACTAAAACCACCAAGAAGCCAAACAGCCACCGACGGTACTAGCTAAACCTTGTGTTTTTCTCTGCTGGAAGGTTTTCTTTGGTTGGTTTGTGTTTTTTTTGTGTGGGTGGGGTTGTGGTTGACTTTTGTGTTTGGGTTGTATACATTCTTTTGTAGTGGGGGGTAGTATTGCGGATCAATTATTAAATTACCGGGCAGGAAATAAATCCATCTAACGGCTATATAATTAATTTCTATCTCCTGTTTTATTCTTTTTCATAGTATAGCCATTAGCAATGAATAGCACGCAGCAGCAGCACCGGCAGCAACATCCCCAAGCAAAGCAGCAGATAGCAGTAGTACACACACAATAGTGGTGGTATAGTAGTAGGTATAGTAGTAGTAGTAGTAGTAGTAGTATCGTAGTAGTAGTAGTAGTGGCAGTAGCATTAGCAGAAGTAGTTGTTTATTGTTTCTGTTGTTGTTGTTGTTGTTGTTTGTGGGCAAATATAGGCCTAGTAGTCGTGGTTCTGTTTTTATTGTTATTCTTGTGAAAAATTGGTGTGATGAGATTTTTAATATCATCATTATTATCACCGCAACAGGTTTCGAAACTGGACGACTGTTCTTATTGCCCATAAACTTAACGATAATGATTATGATCATGATGATGATCATCGTCATCATCATCATCATCATCATCATCATCATCATCATCATCATCATCATTATCATCATCATCTTCCTCATCATCATCATCATGGGTGTTATTACCGGTTTTATCATGTGTTATTGTTTATGGTCAAGACGGTTATGATTATCATTCTTTTTTAAAGCATTGTTATGTTTATCATTGTTTTAAGAGGCGAAGGAGTAGTGCTATGTTTTATGATTTATTATTATAGTTGTCATCGTCATCATCATCACCATCATCATCTTCATCATCATCATCATCATCATCATCACTCATCATCATCTTCATCATCATCATCATCAGATCATCATTTTTAACGTTATTATCATTATCATTATTTTCATTATTATTATCATTACTGTTATTGCTGATGTTGGTGTTGTTTATTACTATTATCATTATTCTGTCAATTGCCGTTACAATCACTGACGAGTAGTCTGCACTGTCTAGGAATAGACATTATACTCACAGATAGAAAAGATGCATCACACGACTTTACTTGCTTGCAGACTGATTTTTGTTTTTTCAAACATCTGGAATTATGAAGACTTAAAAAACAAAGCAAGCAAACAAGCAAGCAAGCAAACAAAGAAACAAGCAAACAAAGAAACAAACAAAGACAGGGCGGGAAAGAGGCATGCCCGAACATCAGCTGTTCAACAAGTTGGACTGTCACGTTGTGGTTAAATCATGCTGAGTTGATATACCCCCCCCCCCCCCCCTCACTCCCCCGCTTCATTCTTCCTCCCCCTACCCCCCCCCCCCCATACACCTCCCCCCCCTACCCCCACCACCCAGCCACCGACCTCCCCATTTACCTCACTTCTCACCTTTTCCTCCAATCTGACTTTGAAGGTGGGCATGAGTAACTGCACAAAACCCGTTTGGCGCACGACCCTCAACTTATTTGCACAGCGGGTGTTTTACCGCAGCTCTGTCCTTATTTGCACAAAGCTCGCTCACTTTCACACAGCTTCGTCGGATATAGCCACCGCGCAGACAGGAACTGTGCTATTTGTTTGGTTTTTTTTTTTTGTTGTTGTTGTTGTTGTTTTTGGTTTTTCCTTCACACACCTTGGGTTTGTGTATAAATATTCTGGCTTTCTTGAAGCCTTTGACCTGTCTGATTGAATTAATCTGCGAGTGCCCAAATCGGTAGGTCTTCGGCTGGCTAAGACTTTAACACAAGATTTCGGTGGTCAGATTCTAAAACAAAGTTCCACGTTCCAAAAGCCCGTATCAAGATAAACAGAATGAAATTTATTTTGAGAGAGAGAGAGAGAGAGAGAGAGAGAGAGAGGAGAGGAGAGAGAAGGAGAGAGAGAGAACAGAGACAGAGTGTGTGTGTGGGGGGGGGGGAGGACGATGCATGGATGGAGCAAATTGAGGGAGTGGAAGGCGGAAGAACAGAGGGAGGTGGGGGGAAGTGGGGAGGGGGGGGGTGAACATTGATAATGGTGCGACGCTATACACACAACTAAGTGTTCAAACAGAAAATGTTTTACTTCTCCGTCTGCCTGCTTGTCTGTCTGTCTGCCTGTCTGTCTCCGTCCGTCCGTCCGTCCGTCCGTCCGTCCGTCTGTCTGTTCTGTCTGTCTGTCTGTCTGTCTGTCTGTCTGTCAGTTTGTATGTGTGTGTGTGCGTGCGTGTGTTTTGTGTGTGTGTGTGTGTGTGTGTGTGTGTGTGTGTGTGTGTGTGTGTGTGTGTGTGTGTGTGTGACAATTGATATGTGTACCACACAATAAAACTGTTTTGTTTTATAAGTTTTGTTCCGCTTTTGTTTGGGACGTTTGTAAACAATACTTATGTTGTGCTCTTTCCTGTGCTGTTTTCATTTCGACGACGTTTGTTTGATTTGTTTGTTTGTTTTTGTTTGTTTGTGTTTGTTTTTCATCCATAATACGTCATACCTCCTTGCTATTTCGATTCCTTCCCTTGTCATATTTCACCTTGCTATACCTTCCCTTGTCATATTTCACCTTGCTATACCTTGTCATACCTTCCCTTGCTATACCTTCCCTTGTCATATGTCGCCTTGCTATGTCTTGTCTTGGCATACAACGTATTGCTGTGCCTCCTGTTCTCTTTGTATCATTTTGGCTTTGTGATGTATGTATGTACGGAGTTTGGTAAATATGCAGATAGGTTGTTAAGTAGGGAAGTAGGTAGGTCGAGGTGTGTGTGTGTGCGTGCGTGTGTGTGTGTGGTGTGTGTGTGTGTGTGTGTGTGTGTGTGTGTGTGTGTGTGTGTGTGTGTAATAACCTACTATATCAGCTTCTGTCTGTTTAAGCTCCACCTCATACTCCATCCAAACAAGAGGAGCGTTTGTCTTTAAAGGCCAGTGATCGATAATCAAATCTTTTCTGATTATGGTCTATGGTCAGCCCCCCCCCCCCCCCCCCCCCCCCTCTCCGTTCTCCATGCACCATTACTGATAACGTTCCTTGATGAGGAGATGAGGCAGCCGACATGCTCACTTTTCAGCCTCCTCTAATGAGCGGACACACATGGACAACCATGACGGCTAAGCCGGACACAAGATACAAAACGGATGCTAGATCAGAATTAGCGCGCAAGACTATCTTTGAGGATGCTCAGATCTGAGGAGAGGGAGAGAGAGAGAGAGAGAGATCCTGAGAGAGACGAGAGAGAGAGAGAGAGGAGAGAGAGAGAAAATCTTTGTCTGAAAATAGAGAGAAAAAAAATTCTTCGACGTTTCGGTCATAGACCGTCTTCAGGACTGATGACATCAAATGAAAGACAAATAAATACGTACAGGCAATGACGTATGAAAACGTATTTATTTGTCTGTTATTTGATGTCATCGGCCCTGAAGACGTCTATGACAAAAACGCTGAAGATTGGGGGGGGTGGGGGGGGGGGGGGGGGGTTTTGGGGGGGGGGGGGGGTTTGATCTATTTTCAAATCTTCGGAGTATCCTCAAAGATAGTTCGTATTGCTGACAGAAGATCGGCGGTCGGTCAAAAATCATTTCTCTTTATCCGGGGACACGGTCTTTGACGGCTCTCGCTGTTTTTCAGAGTTTAAGGGTCTGAGTGTTGAGGAGGTTGGGGCCGTCCTCCTAGAATGTTGTCTGTTCTTTAGGGCAGGGTTAATGAGCGGACATGACGGAATGTTTATTATTCTTCTTCATCATCCTCATACAGTCATCATCATCATCTTCATCATTAATTATCACATCATCATCATCAGGAATCATGTGATCATCATCATCATCATCATCATCATTCACATCTCATCATGTTCTCCATGTTCATTTCGCCCCATTAATCATCCTCTACTACTTCATAAGTCATTGCGTATGCTTCTTTTTCTTCAAGTTGGTGGGGGAGGGTTGTGTCTTCCATTGTTCCTCTTGTTGTTCTTGCGGGGTTCCTTGTTGTCCTGAGGTAGAATTCTTCTGTTGTTGTTCGGTGTAGGGTCTTCTTCTTCTTCTTTCTTGTTGTTGTTTCCTGTTGTTTCTAGTTCTTGTTGTTATACTGTTCCTACTGCTGCTGCTGCTGTGTCCTGCTGGTGTGTGTTGTTGGGTCTTGTTCTTCTTCATTCTTCTGTTCTTCTTGTCTTCTTCCACTATAGTACTATACTTTTCTACTACTCCCCCCTACTACTACTACTCCTTACCGCTGGCTGCTTATGCTTGCTGCCTCTTGCTCGAGGTAGATGCATGATGATGAGTGTGATGATGATGAATGATGAATGATTGATGATGATGTTGATGATGTTCTGATTCTTGTTGGAGCTAGACTGTTGCTACTTCTTACTATCTCCTGTTGGGCTGCTCGGTTGTCTTCTGCACTTCCCTTGTTCCTTCTTCTTCTGGCTTCTTATTCCTCTCCTTCTTCTTCTTCTCTTCCTCGTCCTCCTCCCCTTCTTCTCTGTCTTCTTCTTTTCTTCTTCTTCCTTTCTTTTCCTTCGCGTCTTGTCTATTCTTCTTCTTTCTTTGCTTCTTCTACTTCTTCTCTCTCTTTTCTTCTTCCCCTTCTTTCTTCTTGCTTCTTCTTCTTTCTTCTTCTTCTTCTTTCTTTTCTGCTTCTTCTTCTTCTTTTCTTGTCTTTTCGTCTTCTTTCTTCTCTTCATCTTCTTCTCTTTTTCTTTCTTTTCTTCTTCTTCTTCCTTCTCTTCTGTCTCTTCTTCTTTTTTTCTTCTTTCTTCTTCTTCTTCTTCTGTCTTCTCTGACTTTCTTCTTCTTCTCTTTTTTCTTCTCCTCCTCTTCTTTCCGCTTCTCCTCTCTTTCTTTTTTTCGGGTGCCCTTCTTGCTTTCTCTCTCTTCTGTCTAACTGTTTATGCCCATGAGGATGATGAAAATCGAGGAAGAGGAGAGAGGAATAAGATAATTAGTATGGTAGTTGGTGATGAAGGGGATGAGGGATTGGGGGGGTGATGACTCCATTGACTGGGTAATCCCGGGTTCCAAAAAGAAACGTTGATCCGTTACGGAGGGAAAAAACGAGGGGAAAATAAGGATTGGTCCCAGACAGAACAGAGGAAGTTGTATAAGTGAGAGGGAGTGGGAGGGCGAAACTTATGCCATGGGAATTAAGGATCACACTGAAGTGACCCCCCCCCCCGAAGACCCCCCCCCGCCTACCCCAAAAAATGGAATAAATAAATGGATAGGGGAGTATAAAAGAAGATTTTTTAAAACAAAAAGCAATCATCCTGCATTCGCATTTCACACACACACCCACACACACCCACCACACACGACACACAACACACACTGCACACCACATAACCACACACACACCAACACACACACACAACTACACACCACACGACAACACGAACACACACCACACGCGCGGCGGCGCGCCGCGCGCGCGCACAGCACACACCACACACACACCACGACACACACCCACCACACACCACACACAAGATACAGGTTAATGGTTTATCAAGACACGAACGCTATATTGTAACCAGGTTTACTCGGAACTCGATCTCTGTGTCTACGTCTTGTGCCCCATCTCACCTGGCATAAGGATGGTGGTGGCTATGACACGGTTAGGACGTGTTCACAAGCTAGCAGCCATTCAATCAGGTGGAACATTAACGACGAAAAAAGAATGTGTCTGAACCTGTTTATGGGACATTCTGTTTTCTCACCCATGAGGGGGTCTTCCTCCATCTTTGCTTGCAAGACTTGCAAGAAAAGCGGTCTGAAAGTCCACAAAGGTAGACGAGGATGATTGGTGATCCAACATACTGTCACACAGAAATGCGTTTAGCACGCATAATTAACCCAGTTTAAAGGAAGTCCTCCATCCTTCGTAACATGGCGTAGTAGGAACTTTGCCTCTCACTTCAACATCAGCTTCTTGAACGGAAAAGGGAAAAGTCCTCCATGAGATTAGGCGCTGCACACACACACCTCTCTCCTGGCCAGAAACCCAGTCATACGTACATTGCACTCTCAGTGTAAGGGTTAGGTAATGTTGCTATATTCGTCCCAGGCCGGACCGCAAAGGAGGCACATGGCCTGCACAGAAAGAAAAAATAAGCTGTCACCGGCGCATAAGCCACCGGCACCTCACAAGGTTAAAATCACCTCACAAGTCTCAAAAGAAAAATCACATATCTCTTTGTGACACACCTTCTAAAAAACGCACCATGAAGCGTCCGTTAAAAATCTTTCATGTCTGTGGAAATCCTTAGATCAGAGAAAAAGTGATTAATCTCACCTCAGAAAGACTGCAAGATCACGTCCATGTGGGACATCTCTTACAAGTCCCCCTTCATGGAGTCCTGCTATAAAGTGTTTATTCTCAGCATCGTGCAAGTCCCACAGGGTTCTAAAAACTTGACCGGGTGGACCATGCTAGGTGATAACGCACAAAACAAACGTGTAAAGCTGAAGAGGGTCTTGACCCCTTTCAAAGCTAAGAAAGGATAAGTATAAAACAAATGCCTGTATGCATCAAACAGCAACAAGACTGTTTCATCATTACGGATGGATTCCAAAAAACATGGGAAATGGTAAAAACTCTTTCAGGTCTGGACAGACTTGGATTTAAGTAGTTTGTTAGTCCGTCGTCTGCGAGTTTCATATCCTCTAGACACGATGGTCTTTGACATAAGCCATCAAAAGAAAGGTGGAACAGGAGTGTCGACGCAAACTACTTGTGATGTGCCAGAAGGGTCAGTTCGATTCCAACCAAGACAAGACAGATCAGACGGGAGACAAAAATTATGGTCGGACTTTTTGGGTCTTGGATGGATCAGACGACCTTTCCGGCAATTCAAAAAGGTAGTATGGTGTTCGCACCCAGTGTTTCAGCTTCTGATCTGGCCTCCTCCTCTCTGAGAGTGGTGCGACCAGCTTTCATGCTTCTGTCACACTTCATTTGCAAACAAATTCCCGCATTGCCCTTCAATCCATTTCCGTTCTTAGTCAGAAGCTTTGAATATGTTATTGTGACGGACGGAAGTTTGATTGGTTGCAGATTCTTGCTCGACATGATGTTGAAGGAATGTATCTCCTAACCTATTGTAATTCCATCCTCTCTAACTACTACATTCCACCAGTACAAAACCAAAACAAAAAAAAAACCAGTGGCGTGGTAGAAGATAAGAAAGCCACCGGTTTAGCAGTTTACAAAAAATCCTGAGGCTACGCTCGGGGGGAGAATAGGGGGGGGGGGGGGGGGGGGGGGGGGGGGGGGGGGTGCTCACGCAACACTGGCTCCGAGGCTCTAAAGCAAATTACTGTCGTCGCTGAGGCTGGGGGAGAGGGGGGGGGGGGTGCTAATATATGGGGGTGGGCGGGGTGTCATAAGTAGTGTACTGTTGTGTTTTGTAATCTGGAAAGGGCACAGGAGGAAACCCACCGAAATGAATGCCTCAGCAGCAGTCTGCAGTAGTGTTCTCCTCAGGCGGGTGGTTGCTATCATGACGACTTCATATTGACCGCTCCCTGTTGATTGCCGGTATCAGGACTGCTACGGGACAAACCCAGGGAGTGTCCTAAGACGGAGAGCCGAATGAACGGTGGGGCGGAGGGAGATAACAAACCACTGAAACCATTACGAGACGGAAGAGGAGACCGTAGAAAAAAAAAAACAGAATTGTAATAATGATAAATTAATAAATAGATCGATAAATGAATAAATAAAAATGAAATAAACAAATAAACAGATAAGCAAATAATAAAAATACATAAAAACAAATAAGTCATCATTACTACCTTGACTCACGCAGTAGCTCCCTTCTGACAGCCCCTTTTTCATTCAACGACCTGTCTACCTTGCGCTGAAGAGATCTAAGCTAAGTGGAAAAACTCGTTCATTTTCATTGTCCTGTCCTTTGTTCGTGTCTCGCCTGAAGAAGACCAAAGAGGTCGCGAAACGCGTCGTGTTTGTCTTGTGGACTCGTTGGTCCACGTTTCTCCTGGCGGTTGGCTAACATTTATGTAAGATTTGTTTAGATTTCCGCCTGCAGTCGTCTCACTTTGCGCAACTAGATCTATAAATAAGTAACTGAAAAAAAGAAAGAATAAATAGATAGTCAATAAACTCTGGGGGGGGAAAAAAGGGGGAAAAGAAAGAGAAGGCGATGGAGCGAGTGGTGGGGGGGGCGGGGGGGGGGGGGGGCTGGTCACCCTCCAGCAATGTCCTGGTCAACGGAGACACAACCGGAAATTTGAAACATAGATCGTCGACCGGCCGACGCCTACACACCGGAAGTTGCAACTCCAATCCCTTCCTAATGGAACCGTACACGTCACTTCTTCCGTCTCTTCCTCTAACCTTTTTGGCTCTTGCCATACCTCTGTTCCCTCTCTTCGACTCTCTTTGACTCTCTTTCTCTGTCTCTGTCTCTCTGTCTCTCTCTCTCTCTCTCTCTCCGCCTCTCTCCTATCTCGTATTCTCATCTCTCTCTCTCTCTCTCAGTGTATGGTGGTGGGGGGGGGGCACAGGGAGAGGAGGGAGAGGGGCGGGGGGCTCTTATTCTCAAATAAGAGTTAACCGGGAATTTTTCGAACTCTCTCTCTCTCTCTCTCTCTCTCTCTCTCTCTTCTCTCTCTCTCTCTCTCTGACTCTTTCTACACGCAAAGTAATACCAGAGACTTGATGTTATAGACAGGGAGCACTCAAAGTGTTTCTGTGAGGTTTTTTGTCATGTGGAGTTATTTTCATTGCCCTTGGCGTGCTCTAGACGACCAGTGCCGAAGAATCATGATGGTGTAAAAAAACAGGCAATATTGATTACCGTGACTACCCAGTATAACAAGGATGATGATGATGATGATGATGATGGATGATGATGATGATGATAGCGGTGGTGGTGGTTGTGGTGGTGATGGTGGTGATGGTGATGATGATGGTGGTGGTGTTGATGATGAGGAGGAGGAGGGGACGAGGGGAGAAGGATAGTGGGGATGATGATGTTGATAATGATGATCATGATGATGATCATCATCATAATGATGATGATGATAGGGTGGTGGTGGTGTGGTGGTGGTGGTGGTGATGGTGTCCTATGAGATGAGGTATGAGGATGAAGATGAGATGATAATGATCATCATGATGATGAATCATCATCGTTGATGATGGATCGTGGTGTGGTGATGGTGGTGATGTTGATGTGATGATGATAATGATGATGATCATCATCATCATCATCATCGTTGAGTGATGGACATGTTGATGATAAACAATAAACAAAGTCATATGATAACAATAAACTTGATAATCCCATCAAGAAAAACCATAAACAAGTAGGGTACTTTTATTCCAAGAAAAGACACAGGCACGCCTTTAGAATGCGCACAGCCTGAAATAAAGTCAGACAAATACAAAGATGAACAATCTAATAGTGGGGGAAAACAAGCGCAGGCCAACAACCTCTCTGTCTTCACAGTAAGGACTTGGCAAAGATTTGGACTAGGAGGGGTGGGGGGGGGATCAGGGGTAGTGGGTGGCTGGTTGGGGGGGGGGGGGTTGGGGGGGGGGGGGGGTGTTTGAAGATGAAGAAAATAGGAACGAAAATAAGAAAATATATTTATAAATATGGAAAAACTGTTCACTAGCTGCATGAGGGAACCATCGTAGTCCCTCTCGAAGGCTATATTGTTTGCATTGCCTGCTCCTAGGTCATTTCGTCCGCTGGATCGGACTCATCAGGGAGACACGGCTTGTTGTGTCTGTGCTTCTGGGCATCAAATAGAGACACACCACAGTCCATAATATGTGGTGTTTCTCACTACCAAGGGTTCAAAAAAGAATCTCTTTCTTACATTAAAACAAGCCAGAGTGCGCAATTTTTCGGTAAA
>JADBJO010002403.1:15000-17500 GCA_016801955.1 Conus betulinus
TTTTTTTTCAATTCAGCTATCACCACTTCGGCGGTTTTCTTCCCGTTCAGCTATCACCCACTTCGGCTGTTTATTCCAATTTAGCTACCACCTACTTCTGCCGTGTCCCAACTCCAACGACATTGGACGAGGGATGGGTTTCGGGAAAATGGAAGAAGCAGCTCCAGCCCACCAGCACATCCAGCAGTGCAGAGTCAAGGGTCTGCACCACCGGATCAGATTGCCCGTTGATGATGTAGCTTTTAGACCCTACAATCACAGGTCCTCTTGAGTCCCAACAAGAAGACGAGCTCCCAGGAAGGGTCTGCCCGCCTCATCAGAATGCCCGTTGTTGAACCAGCTTTCAGAGCCTGTAATTACAGGTACTCTCTGGAGTTCCAACAAGAGGACGAGCTCCTAGCCGCTGGACGGAAGGCGTGTCACAGACCCTTCATGTCCCACGGGCCGCCAGTCACACAGGGCATGTGTCAGGGACCCTTCATGTCCACGGGCCGCCAGTCACACAGGGCATGTCACAGACCCTTCATGTCCACGGGCCGCCAGTCACACAGGGCATGTCGGAGATCCTTCATGTCCACGGGCCGCCAGTCACACAGGGCATGTCGGAGACCCTTCATGTCCACGGGCCGCCAGTCACACAGGGCATGTCGGAGATCCTTCATGTCCACCAGTCACACAGGCAGACTGCTTGTCGCTCATGTCTCTGCCTCCCCTGCCTCCCGTCCCCCCTCCCCTTGCCTCCCCTGACGGAACAAACGGCAGTGGACGAAGTGTTGGCGTGTTCGCCATGGGCAGTGAGTGTCACGCTACAACCGTGTCACGCTGCAACAGTGTCACGCTACAACCGTGTCACGCTACAACCGTGTCACGCTGCAACGTGTCACGTCTGGCAACAGTGTCACGCTGCAACCGTGTCACGCTACAACCGTGTCACGCTACAAATGTGTCACGCTGCAACAGTGTCGTGCTACAACAGTGTCACGCTACAACCGTGTCACGCTGCAACAGTGTCACGCTGCAACAGTGTCACGCCACAACCGTGTCACGGCTACAACCATGTCACGCTACAACCGTGTCACGCTGCAACCGTGTCACGCTACAACCGTGTCACGCTGCAACAGTGTCACGCTGCAACAGTGTCACGCTACAACCGTGTCATGCTACAACTGTGTCACGCTACAACAGTGTCACGCTACAACAGTGTCACGCTACAACCGTATTACGCTACGGACAATGTCACACGGCCGTCACGACACAGCGGTTCGTTCCGAAATCAGACAGCAGCACGGTATTTCAGACATCTCCTATATGTCTGTCTGTCTGTCTGTCTGTCTTTCCGAGAGGCTCTCAGCTCTACGTGGCGTGGGCTCCTGTCAAACAGCTATTTCACCGGGGAACTGTGGTGTGACTGTAACCTAAAACAACAAGTTTTTTTTTTTCTTAATAAACCCATACTTTTGACGTGGAGTGCGTGCGTGTGTGTGCGCGGGCGCACGCGCGCAAGCCTGCGTGCGTGTGCGTGTGTGTGTGTGTGTGTGTGTGTGTGTGTGTGTGTTGTGCAATATTTACATACTCATAATCTCCAGTACCTCTGAACATTGCGTATCAAAAACTATTCATTTCCACTATTGAGAGAGAGAGAGAGATTGAGAGAGAGAGAGAGAGGGAGGGAGGGAGGGGAGGGGAGAGAGACAGAGACAGAGAGAGAGAGAGAGGGAGGTAGGGAGGGAGATTTTGGCAGTGGTGGTTTATTCTTGAGTTATAACATTTTATCGTTAAAATCGTTGGTGACATGGGTTTAAGTCGTAGACTTTGTTTCAAATGATGCAGTCTCCAAACGAGAGATAGCTTCAGGACTTCTTTTGAACTGATTACCATAAACTCAACAAATGATATTGAAATTGATGTTTCTTGATATATCCAGTCGGAGCCATCGAAATCTTTGCAGGTCACTGAGTCAGGTTGGAGTTACCACATTATTGTTCAGATTTATTTTGACTGCTGTTTCGGCGAATTTCATTTTGAAAACCTTGTCATTTTATGCCTTCGGGGATGTTTTTGAGCTGATGTGATGTTTAGATTTGCTGGCTCGATAATGAGCGTGTGCGAATATCTGCCATTATCAAAAATCAACATTTCGGACAGTCCGTAATTCTAGAACCAGTTCGGTCTCCATTCATTTACAATTATTAACTGAGAGGCAAAGTTTATAAATGGCCGGTCTGTCAGATTTTTTATCTCAAGAAATAAGGCTTGTTTCTCAGTTATTTCAAAGATGGAAAGTGAGTGTAACATGACTTCAGTGAGCAGTCATCGGTTTACATGCAGTGAACGTTGAGATCCGTTTCATTTGAACACGAGCTTATGCCTCTTGAAAGTGACGGGTAATAAACACAAAATGGATGTGTTTTGTTGTCGTCGTTGTTGTTGCCGTTGTTGTTGTTGTTAATCCCATTATAGTCATTGAGCATCACCATTTCGGGTCCTATATGCGGAAGGC
>JADBJO010002403.1:22500-25000 GCA_016801955.1 Conus betulinus
CTCCCATGGTATCAGTTCATGCGCCTCAGGCTGAGACAAGTAACAATCCATGACATTAAAATATCATGAAAGCTGGACTTACCTCGGATTCTTAGAGGAGAGAACAGGACGCCATTGTGTAAAATACACCCAACCCGTAAGGTATACAAATATAGTCGTGTCTACTGTTGTTGTTTTCAGACCCACACACGCGCGAGCGCGCTCACTCACGCATGCTAGCACACGTAGGCGCGTAGGCGTGCACGCACACATACACACAGACTTGCATACACACACCAGTATTTCTGATGAAATGAAAATCAATACAATAATGCGTAACCCAAACACCCAAACACGAGATACTTTTTAAGTGTCAGACAATGGATGGAGAGAGAGAGAGAGAGAGAGAGAGAGAGGAGAGAGAGAGAGAGAGAGATCACACCCACGCAACTTCACAGATAACACACACTCTCTCTCTCTCTCTCTCTCTCTCTCTCTCTCTCTCTCTCTCTCTCTCTCTTACGCAGCAGCAGTATGGGGGCTTGTAAGTACCCGGCTAACAGAAAGAGTACATGCTTTGCCAATAAGCAATGACTGGGTCTACCCTTACACTCTTCAAACAAAATGACCTATGGAGAAACAGGAGGTTATCCTCTGTTCCTTGAGTAGCAGTCAACTGTGTTAAATAGTGGTGGTTACGACGGGTACGGGGTTACCGACTAATAGAATACGTATGATATGTCGTTAATACAATTAGAAGCAGGCAGATAGAACAGCGCGTCAAAAGTAAGGAGCACTCTAGCAGAAAACGGTGTCGGAATAGCATGGTTGTGTCAAGGTGTTGGCTCCAAGAGGGGCCTATATCAGATTTAAGAACAGGTTTGTTCCGTGTCACAAACAAAACTCTCATTCCAAAGACAATGATAAATATGCGTGGTATCATTTCTTTAAAATGACCTTTTGAGTCGGAGAGGTATCTGCATTTAATAACAAAATAAAAAAGATGAGCGATTTGGTACAGTTTAGGTCAAGAGTGCATAGTCTGGGTCTTGCAAAACACTGGTGTTTATGACCATGAACGAAGTGCTGACTGCCCAGTGTGCGGTCATAATAAGGAAGATAAAGTGCTCTAGTACTTTCTTTTCCGTGTTATTGCCTTTCAGACATTCCCCGAAAATATTCATTTTCAATATGACTCATATTGATCCTACGGTGACCGGTATACGGAATCTTCTATCAACAGATAATGATACGAATATTATCGCCCTTGCTTAGTATTTGACTGAGCCTGCTAATGCGAGGAATAAGGAACTGGAACTGACTACCGTAGTATTGTAATCTAATTCTCCTTGTTTTGTTTTATTATGTTCTTTTGTAATAAGTAGATGGCCATGCCGTGTGTGTGTGTGTGTGTGTGTGTGTGTGTGTGTGTGTGTGTGTGTGTGTGTGTTCTTCTATTTAATGTCTATCTACGTTATGTGATCTTAGACAAAGGCAATGATTTTTTTGTAATCAAGATTTTTTTTTAAATTAAACAAAGGAAAAAATAACACATCGACAATTCAAAACATCGAAGTAACATCAGTTTTATAAAGATACAATAACCTATACATCATTACAGGTAAGTAAAATCGGACTCTTAATTCATGCTAATGATATGTGGGTGTGTGTGTGTGTGTGTGTGTGTGTGTGTGTGTGTGTGTGTGTGTGTGTGTGTGTGTGTGTGTGTGTGTGTGTGTGTGTGTGTGTGTGTGTGTGTGTGAAAATTACATTGAACAATTACCTGATCTATATATATATTTCCCTTAATTAAATTCCGATGTAGTAATCACAAACTCATGATTGAAGTAGGAAGAAGACTTGGTCTTGCCCGCGAGGAACGCTTTTGTAAAGATTGTAAACAAGATGTTGGAGACGAATTTCATTTCATTATGGAACGCCCAAAGTATGAAGAGTTACGAGTACGTTTTATTCCCAGAAAGTATACGAGTGTGAAATCTGTTTACAACCTGTGCAGACTATTCTCGGCTGGCAAGAATGTTCTGTTAAAGTTGAGTAAATATTTAAAATTCAGCAAAATGGTGTAAGTTTATGATGACCAGCCTGCTCTATGTTTTAGTGATTATGCCATTACGCCTTTAATACACATAAAACGCTTCCTGCATTTTGCTTAGTCATTTTGTGTCATGTTGAAGTGGATTACATTGTTTTTTTTTTTTTTGTTTTATGTCCTCCATACCCCCAAAGGGGTGACAGGATAATTAAATCTTGAGTACTTGCATGGGTGTGTACAAGAGCTTAAGATGTAATTATTGCATAAGGAAAATGGGTGAAAATGTTACATAATTACCATTCAATGAGGATCAAAGCTATGGACATATGAAAATCAGTGAGGATCTACCAAATATGAGGGAAAAAAAGGAAAGAAAAGGAACAATAACGCATTAATCTGTCAATCGAATTAGCAAATAACACACTAAGAAAGCAACAGCCAACACCTGCATCTGTGTGTGTGTGTGTG
>JADBJO010002403.1:35000-47500 GCA_016801955.1 Conus betulinus
CACTCTCCTCTCTCTCCTCATTGTGTGTGATGGTCTTTGTTTTCTGTTTGGGGCTGTTGTTTATTTTGACTTGTTATGAATAGTTTGTTCTTTAATTTCAGGGCAGAATAATCCCTGTGCAGGACGAGGACTGGATAAAAAAATAAAACATATAAATGTGTGTCTTTTATCCTCGAAAATAATATTCTCTCTCTCTCTCTCTCTCTCTCTCTCTCTCTCTCTCTCTCTCTCTCACACACACACACACACACACACACACACACACACACACACACACACACACACACCACACACACACACACACACACAAAACTCCTCTCTCTCTCTCTCTTTCTTTCTCCCAGCCGCCAAAGCCCCTCCTTTGCCAGCGTCTAACCATTGTAAACCACGTGACTCCGCCATCCGCCCACCCCTCTCCCCGCCCTGTCACTGTCACACACAGAGGCCTGCCTGTTCAGGCGACGGCTGGCGGCGAACATGGCCACCACGATGGCTCAACGACTGCAGTCGCTCTCCGCCACAAAGCCGGCAGGTCGTGTCGGACCGCACCCCCCCCCCCCCCCCCCCCCCCTGGCTTTTCCTCCCGCCCTCACTTTATTCCCGCTTCTCATTCTCCCCCCCCCCCCCCTCCTCCTCCTCCTCTCCTCTCCTCCCCTCCACCTTCTGTCCCACCCCGTCACTCCTCACCCTCTTCTTCTTCTTCTTCCGAGGTTGTTCTCCCCTGCTGTATGTAGAGGGGGGGGGAGGGGAGGAAGAGTTGGGGAGGGGTGTGTGTGAGAAGATAATTCTAGAAGATCGCGCGTGCGTGTTTTTCCTCCTCCTTCACCCACAAGCATGTCTTACATGCCGCGATCCCGTTCTTTCCTCCTCCTCCTCCTCCTCCTCTCTTCCCATCTCCCCCACCCTTCCCACTCCTCTCGCCTCCCGTCCCCCACCCCCCCCACCCCTCCTCGGCCAACCTCCTCCCATCTTTCCCTACTTCCCTTCTCCCTCCTCCCCCGCTCAGCCCCGCCCCCCCCCCCTCCTCTCACCACCACCCCCACCCTTACCATCTCTAAGTCTCACCTCTCGTCCCCGTTCAAATCCACCCGCACGAAAGCCGATTTTAAAAGGAGGCGAGAGAGGAGTGGTCCGCCAGAGAGGGGGAGACGTTTACCACAAACGCTGAACTTGTGGCCACGCTGGTAGGCAGGGGGTGGACAGCTAGTGCTCAATCGTAAAGGCTTTCTCTTTTTCTTTCTGTTGCTTTTCTTGTCGCCCTCAAGGGGAAATCGAATTGTCACTTTGTCTCTGTGCCTTTTGTCATTCTTTCTGAGCGATCTTGAAAAACACAGGGGAAATTTTTAGAAAGAAGAGATACAAACAAAAAGACGACAACAACAACAACAACAACAAAATCCGCGACTCCTGGACTGTTGTTGACAACAGGAAACCACCGAAAAATCACCCGTTTTGAAGCAAACATTTTAATCAGGATCACAAATCAAAACAGCACAGCCTGCTGTAGACACCGAGCCTGCTACCACTTCTGATCTCAGAATCTCACGGTTATAAGCCTTTCTTTAGTGTTACTAGAGCGTCTGCTGAACCGAACTTTAGAGACAGTTTTTGTTGTTGTTTTGGGAAAATTCACCAGAAACTGGTAGTGTACTAAATCTACAATTTCGCAAGGTTAGGAGACCAGGCGCCGAAGATTAAAAGCTGTCAGTCACCGTCAGGGCCGGCTGTTAAACGTGGACGCTGATTTGGGGAGAGGGGTTGGCTGAGAGAGGTGATCCACCTTGTCATTGCCCTCTGCAAGCCTCGGAAGACGTGTTGCTGTGACTGCAGGCATCATGATGGGCAGTGGACTGAGAACCTGGTCAAGTCTCCTGCTGGTCTGGGCCGTGGTGGTGTCGTCTGCTGCCGCCGGATCACTTGGAACAACCGCAACGAAGGCTGCTCCGTTTGCAGGTGAGTGGACTGCTGCTGGCTGGCAGACAACCCTGTGCATCTGTTTTCAGACCCAAGTTTCTTTTCAGTTCTTCCATTGTTTTTCTTTCTCTTCTACCTCAGGTGCGAGGACAGGACAACGCACCTCGGGGTCAGACCTTGGCTGACCACAACAGGCCACTGACCCCTTCAGCCCTTCAGTTCCATGTTGGTTGAAGTTCCCACCCAGACTGTGCCTCGTCCCCAGTGCTGCCACGCACTGATAATTTATTATTATTATTATTATCATCATTATTATTATGAATACTTAAAAGGCGCCTATCCTAGGCTAGAGACCTAGCTCTAAGCGCTTTACAATCCACACCCGTTTACACAACGGGCTGCCTACCTGGGTAGTGCCGACTGAAGAGCTGCCAGCTGGCGCTTCATTCATTCGTTTCCCGTGTCATCCAGTCAATATTGTCGGCTCAGTTTCCTTACTTCCTTCATTCTTTCCATTTCTCACGCAAGTAGTGCATGCTATGTGTAACGTGTCATCCATACCAACGGCCAAACTGGCCTTCTCTTCCGAAAGTTGGTGATGGGATTTTACGTTGTGTGCCAGATGTTATGCGTGCGTTCACACACGGGACCTCGGTTTATAGTCTCACTCGAAGGTTACGTGGAATACCTGTGGCCGAAGATTTCGGTTGTTGCATTGCTTCTCTGTGTATTGCATCACTACTTTGTAGGGACTGGCTAACTCGTCGTAACTTGTTGTTGTGGTATGCATCACTGCTTTGTAGGCACTGTCTGACGCATTGTTCACTGTTGTTGGTGTATTGCGTCACTACTGTGTAGGGACTGGCTGACTCGTCGTTCCTTGCTACCATACATCGCCTTCTCCCTCTGCCCTCTGTTTCCATTCATACATCGTCAGTCTCATGCCTTTCATACATCGTCCTTTTCATGCTTGTTTCTTTTCATGCATCGTCATTCTCATGCCTTTCATACATGCCTGTCCTTTCATACATCGTCTCATGCCCTTCATACATCGTCATTCTCATGCCTTTCATACATCGTCAGTCTCATGCCTTTCATGCATCGTCATTCTCATGCAGTCTTTTCATACATCGTCAGTCTCATGCCTGTCCTTTCATACATCGTCAGTCTCATGCCTTTCATACATTGTCATTCTCACATCTGTCTTTCCATACATCGTCAGTCTCATGCTGTCCTTCATACATCGTCAGTCTCATGCCTTTCATACATCGTCATTCTCATGCCTTTCATACATCGTCATTCTCATGCCTGTCCTTTCATACATCGTCAGTCTCATCGCTGTCCTTTCATACATCGTCAGTCTCATGCCTTTCATACATCGTCATTCTCATGCCTGTCTTTTCATACATCGTCATTCTCATGCCTTCCTTTCTTACATCGTCAGTCTCATGCCTGTCCTTTCATTACATCGTCAGTCTCATGCCTGTCCTTTCATACATCGTCAGTCTCATGCCGGTCCGGGATCTGAGAAGTAATCTTTTATGCAGTTTTAATGTCATGTTGTTGGTATCGTCTGAAGAAGAAATAAAACAAGTTTTGTCTGTTGGTTTCGTTGTTGTAGTTGTAGTTGTTGTTGTGCGTGTGGCAGTATACAGATAGATAGATAGATAGACAGATAGATATCCTCGGCCCTATACTTTTCCGTACAGAAAAGCAACGTTCTCGCGCTAGAGTGTGTATGGGTACATACAAGTTTGAGGCAGTTGTTCTGCCATAATCCAAGCAGAGGAAAACACAGGGGTAGATATGGATATAGGTGTGTACCTCGCCACATTTTTTTTACCCTCCACCAGAAAGGTTTTCTTGCACCTACGTCCCGTTTGGTGCCTTTCAGAAAAATACCGCAACAACCACTGAACCGCTTTTAACAAAACTTGATGTCAAGGCGGAATATCAGCTAAGGAAGGCCCGTTCCATTTCGGTTGAGAATTCCGCCAAATAAAAGGGGACGGAGGTAAAACTCGTTCGTTCTCTGTGGAGGTCTGTGCTCTCCCGATCGACCATAGTGCGTGCGCGCGCGCGCGCGCGCGTGTGTGTGTATGTGTATGTGTGTGTGTGTGGTGTGTATAGGTGTGTGTGTGTGTGTGTGTGTGCGTGCGTGTGTGTGTGTGTGTGTGTGTGTGTGGTGTGTATAGGTGTATGCGTGTGTGTGTGTGTGCGTGCGTGTGTGTGTGTGTGTGTGTGTGTGTGTGTGTAGTGTAGTGTAGTGTAGTGTAGTGTAGTGTAGTGTAGTGTGTGTGCGTGCGTGTGTGTGTGTGTGTGTGTGTGTGTGTGTGTGTGTGTGTGTGTGTGTGTGTGTGCGTGATATGTGGTGGGTGTGGGGGTGTGCGCGCGCGTGCGTGTGTGTCTGTGTGTGTGTTTGTTTGTTTGTGTATGTGTGTGATTGTGTGTGTGTGTGTGTGTGTGTGTGTGTGTGTGTGTGTGTGTGTGTGTGTACTGAGCCGGGTGGTGAGGGTGGGCGACGATTGCTATGTGTAGGACCTCACAGCCCGTTTGGATCCCCCACCCCCCCCCCCCCCCCCACCCCCCCCTCTACCCCCATCACCCCGCCTTTGGCCGGCAAAGATCATTTTTAAACGTCAACTCTGAAGATGTGGTCATTTAGAATTTGAAAGAGAAAAAAAAAACATGTGACGAAAGTTTACGAATGATTTGAAAAGATGTTCATTATATGCAGTGTTGGGATGGCTACAAAACCAAAGTCCATTGAACAAGTGAAAAAGCTACGTGTATAGTATACTTCAGGCCTTAACCAAAATGGCCAGGAAAGGATTGAGTTTTGTACGTTCCTGTCCTCTCTTGGACGGAATCATTAATTTTATGTATTCTCTCGATTTTTTTTTTCCAAATCGTTTACCAAATGTCTAGATCCACTCAGGGGGGGGGGGGGCTAGGGTTGGGTACTTTACAGCAACGGAAAGGGGGCGGAGGTGAAGGGATGGGGGTGTGGTGGGTGGGAGATGAGTAAACTCACCTTTGCCGACTGCTCAAAAATCAAAAGACATCGTCGCATTTGACCAGATTTTGTATGTCTCTTTTCTTCACGCAGTTGCCGTTCTTTCCTCTTCCGCTTACGAGCCATTTTGAATTGCGACTAAGAAAACGTAATCCTGAACTTCCATCTTGTGGTTGTTGTTCCCAGTTCCATCCCTTCATTGAGTCTTTGGACTGCCTCAGGACGGACGGATCCAAGATTTGTTCTTCATTGACGGCGGTTTACTGTCTCCCGCGCACACCCTTTGAGATTTTCACTTGAATTTAAATTTTTGAACAAAAAAAAAAACTCCGTTCAACTTAACTTTAAAAAAAAAGCTTTATTTTCTAGCTTAAAAAATGTCTTGTTTCATTCGTGCAGTACTGATCATTTTACAAGAATGCATGCGATTTAAGTTTTGTATTTTTTATCTGAACATGCAGGTTTTTACGACAAAATAAACAAATGAATACATACATATATGAAGAATAAATAGATAAATATATGAGTAAATAAACACATAAATATATGAATAAACAAATAAATAAAATATGACATTTAAGAATCAGTTGATCGAAAACCCCTTTGTCCGTCAGTCATGGGTTTTCACCATTACTTTATAAATCAGTTTTCCCAAACAGTGGGAGAAAAAGGACCTTATGGCGTAGGTCCATTCTAAACATTTTTTTTGTGCTCAAAGATACAGAGAAAAGAGGAGGGGGGGGGGGGGGGGGGTATCGCCCTAGCTTTTCGCTTCGTCAGAGCGCCTTTCGTTCCCTCTGGTTACACACTGACCCCTCTTCCAGCCATGAGAATTATTCAGTGGGATGGCCCGCCCGGCCAGGTAGCACGTGTGTCGGGTGTTCTTGGTGTCCCCTTTCAAGGAGGTAGGCCTGTTTGTCTGCACGTTGCCTCGCTCGGCCCATGCGTCACTCACCGTGTGTGTGCTTCAAACTGGGCACCGTCAGCTGTGACGTGGTGAACAGACAGCCAACCCATCAACGGGAGGCAGACAGGAAGCCGGTCAGATCCACAGGAAGTGGTCAATGCCTTCAGTGTGTGCACATTGGCATGCCACTCTATTGAAGGGGAAGAAAGAAAAGGATGCTGATCCTGTCTGCTCTGTATCTTCCTTCTGTCCAGACCTTCCCCACGTACTCTTTTTCATCTGGGGAATTGAAGAGCTGAGGATTCTTAGAGTCTTTTTCATGTTACACTGCGCGCAGATAACGCGCATATGAGTAGGGTAGGGTGTTTCTTCCTGGAAGTTTTCGGTACTGTTTAGTTGTCAGTTTGTCAGCGATTTTTTTTTTTTTGGTCAAAGTAGTATATGCAGATGTCTGTGATCTTACTTTAATCAGCAGAAAGTACAGAAAACATCATACGGAATGGAATACTGTAGGGATTCAACTAATGTTCAATTTACATTTGTATATGCATTTACCGCATTTTTTTTGTTTTGTTTTTGTTTTGTTTTTTTTTTTTCTTTGTTTGTTTGTTTTTTGTTTTTATGTTATTACTCATTTCATCAATATATGTTTATTTTAAGAAGACGTACATTCGGTTTCCAGATTCCAGGTATGTTGTATAGTTTTCTTTTACAGTTTAGTCTTCATCCAATGGCAGAATGATCGGCCCTGCAACCGCAGTCAATATCCGCGTCCTCTACCAGTGAACGAATGAATCTGAAGTGAGGAAAAGTCTGGCTGGGCTTGTTGGAAGGAACGGATTCTCCGCCGTGTGTAAATGGAGGCATTCTGGATTTAATTATCTCCCCAAATCGTTCAGATTCAAATTTTTCTATCATATTTTCAACTCCTTCGTTGTCTTTAGGATTATCTACATGTATGTACTCAAAGTCACCTCTCTCAGGCTCAGGAACTAGGAAAGATTTTCGGCCATGATAACATTTTCAAATGTTTCTCATTGATATGTTTTAGGTGGTGATATATCTCCGCATCATCTTTGTTTTTGGTCCAAGTCAACTGACGAAGAGGAAGCTGGGGTTTTTATGTTTGCCTCCGGAGTTATCTTTCATAGCCCTCTTGTTTTTAAAGTCAGAATTATGATTGAATAAAAACAGTGACTTCACTTGCATTTGATGTAAAGCTTGAAAAAAATATCCCTGATATCCCCATTTTGCTAGATTTTTTTTTCATATTTTCCCCCTCACAAAATGCGTTTCTTGAAACACACACACACACACACACACACACACACACACACACACATTAAATATTTTCATTTCTTAAACAATGAAAGCCGTCACTTGCACGCCTTTTTGTGTGAATTGTTGAGGAAATCATAGACATATTACAATCCATGGTCTGTCAGGTGTGTGAAATGTATAACAACAGGGAAAAAAATCAAAATACCCTCTTCTACTACATCCAGCGTCAAAAGTTTTAGCCATAGACTTTGAAGAAAGTATTGAAAATCTATCAGGCGCGTGGTCAAACACGTGAACCCGCAGAGTTGATCCCACCACAGAGACTCGTCCACAGCAGCAGCAGCATGTCTGCAGACATTGGCGCAGGCAGAAGTGGAAAGGGTTTGAGGAGAAAGTGAAGAGAGATGACAGAGACAAATGATAACATGGAGGAAGGGGGGTGGGGGGTGAGAGGGAGGGCACTGGGATGGGGGACTGGGGGTAGAAAGAGAATCTTACTTTGGTCAGTTTCAAGAACGAGAAATAGAAGGATCCAAAGAAAAAACCGAAAACGAAATAAAAAAACACATATACAACAACAACAAAAAATACGCCTCTTCCCCCCCCCCCCCCCCCCCCCCCCCCCCCCCCCCCCCCCCGGGTTGAAAAGTGTTTTGAAACAGATGAACTCGTGCTAGTACTTGCCGGTACAAACACGACGGCAGAAAAATGGAGTGTGACCCAGATACGAAAAGATGAAGGTGTTGGTGAGGGTCCGTTGTGTGGATCTGGATCAAAGAGTGTAGGCAGGATCCAGTCAGAAAGAGTATTGCAAAGTGTCCGTTGAACATGAACAAGGCGAAGTTCCTGTTGACCATTCAGTAAGTACCTGTGAGATGATGTGTCTCTTGGAACGCAAAAAAAGCTTTGTGGTGAATTAATTTCTTACTATCCTACTTCACATACCCTGTCACAAAGAAGCACACAGCAAGTACCTCTGTCAGTGTGTATCCATTATATTTCCCATGGCACCAAAGAACTCTGTGTGGCTCTCTGGATTGCGCTCCTTGCTTGTCACTGTAGAGGCGCCTCTGAAAGGGCCCGTGTGGTCAGGTAAGCGGAAAGAAAATAAAACCGTGAACTGTCAAATCAAAGACGATTCAGTAATGTCATCTTCGCTGAATTTCACAGGGCAGTCTGTATGTGCAAGATCTTCCACTGGTCACATCTTACGGTCTCTGAGAAACAACTGAGGCAAAATACCGGAGGAAAAAAATGTTTGCAAACCAGAAATATATGTTTCGCTTTTTCAAGACGAATCCACAGCAAGCACCGATCCCTCTTCACCTCCCCATCCCCTCCTCGTTTATGCCATTTATTCCGGACTCGAAATGTTTTTTTCGTCGTCTCAGGGCGCAATATACTTAAAAGGCCCGGACCGTTAGGGTGTGCGTGTGTGCGTGTGTGTGTGTGTGTGTTAGACAAAGTTGCACGCAGTTCTGACTCAAACTTTGGGATCAGTAGGACCGGGGATCCACACTAATCACTGCCTGACATGAACACCCCAAAGCATTTGCAGCAGCTGATAAGGAATGCAATGTCCACGTGTAGAGGAAATGATGAGGCCCCCAGGATCCACGACCTTGTTTTTTTTTCTGACGATGTGGTTTAAACGGAGTTTGTCTGGCATCACCCACTTTCTCTGTTAATCTCAATATGAAAGTGGTTCTTGTGTTTCCACCCTGCCGGGTGCCGTGAGAGATGTCATCTGAACCCGGAGAGCAAGAGTGCATCCCATTAGTCTTTCCTTCAGGGCAGCACAGAGCCAAAGACAGACAAGATAGGAAGCTTCGAAAGACAGATAACAGATAGACAGATAAAGAGGAACACAGGAATGAAAAAATGTGTTTAAGCATGGAAAACAAAAGGACAGGCAGACGGATGTAAGAGAGAGAGAGAGAGAGAGAGAGAGAGAGAGAGAGAGAGAGAGAGAGAGAGAGAGAGAACATGCGGACAGAAAGAACACAAAAGAAGGTATGAACAAGGAAAGCAAATATCCTCCATACATGCTCGTCATATATACTGCAGGTTGTATGTATCATACATACTGCAGGCTGTATGTATCATATATACTGCAGGCTGTATGTATCATATATACTGCAGGCTGTATGTATCATATATACTGCAGGCTGTATGTATCATATATACTGCAGGCTGTATGTATCATATATACTACAGGCTGTATGTATCATATATACTGCAGGCTGTATGTATCATATATACTGCAGACTTTATGCATCGTTATCGTCCATTCAATAAGCTACGTCTGCAAAGTGATGTTCAGGGTATCATAGAACAAACACAAAGGAAGAAAGGACTAATCCCACGCGAAATACAAGTAGGGTCCGGGCTGAAAAGGAGCACATTAGATCTTCAACATCAGATTGCTAATACAGCAACAAAAACTTCGACTTCAAGAAAACTTTTGACGGAGTCTGGCATTAGAAAAAATCTGAGGCTGGCATGGTAACTGTGTTTATAATCTCACCATGGTCATGGCAGCATTTCATACAGATAAATATTTTTGCTGTCCTGAACGACACATCCGAGACCTCTTCCGAATAACAGCTGGAATATGCAAAGGCTGCATCCTCTCTCCCGTGCTGTTCAAAATCTTGGTGATCAATGTTGTTCAGAAAATACCTAAGAACTTTACTATGCAGTCTGCGTTTCGTCAGTGACATCAACATGCTGGAAGGCACCAGTACGGAAATCAGGAAATTCACCATCGTACTGGAAACAGTGTCTGAAACATTTGGAACGGAGGTCGGCTCAGAAAAAAAGCACCGAAACTTCGGTCCAGAATGTTCGAAAGTATTCAGTTGTCAACAGTGAGAATACGGCCAGTTGTTGTGTTTTTCTTTGCTTGATTAATACATTTGCTTGTTTAAGTCATTCTGTTTTTAGTTATTAAACTTTTTTCTGTGTGTTAGTCCTTTGTGGCTATTACTATGCTTATATCTGTATTTTGGTTTGACAAAGAAATACATACAATATGCTCATTAATGGATAATAACGATGAGGATGATTACGATCATTATGATGATGATCATGATGATTATGTTTTGTTGTTATTACTATTGTCTTATCGTTTTGTAGTCCTTATCTGTAATTTGCGATTTTGTTTGAAATAAAACATGATTCATTTAAACAAGAAGAAAAAAACAGAATAGACAAACTGTGGAAGAAGTGGAAGAATACCTTGGGTCCATTGTGAGCAGGGACGACAGTTTAACACTGTAGCCCCACGTCGGGCTGGCCCAAGCCGTGTCTGCCATGACATAACTTAGTGTCACTTGGAAAACCACGTTGGTCAACTTCACACTGACACTAGAACGAGAAGTGTAGGGGGTGTGGCGAGCACCACTCACTGAAAGGCAGCAAGTCGCAACACAAAATTACCATTTTTTTCATGCAAAGACTCTGCCCGTTCTTTGGTATACAAGACTTTTGTGCCGAACTCTGTTCAGAATGCCCATGCTTTCAAAGAACATTTACTGATAGTTTCAAGTCTGAAGAAGGTGATGCTTGTTGCTCCATGCTCCTGCTCGAGAATTCTCCAAACATCTTCCCTCTGACAGCTCCACCTACACTGCTGAACTCACAGCCCTGGTCCTGGCATTCGTGATAATCTGTCACTTCAAACGTAAGGACCCTTCTATTTCATTCCCTTTCCTCTCTAGAGGACGACAACCGGCCGTGACCTTGACCATTTGGAACTCCTGGACTTTTTAACTTTTCACTTCTCTGAAATCTGTTGGATACAACATTGTTCTGGCGTTGGTTTCTGGTGTTGGAGATAGCGACTATCTAGCTGAGAGACCCATAAATTGAAAAGAAAAAAGCTGTCCACTTCATCTATCTCCAATACAGATTTGAACCCCAAACTTCATAGTTCTGCAGGGGGCCTCCGCCAAGAGGACGCTGTACACCAGTAGCTGTTTGCTTCTTTGTTTATTTGTGTTTTTGGCCTTGAACCTGAAAAAAAATTCTTGCCATCTCCTACCAGTGACAGTAAAGAGGAAGATGCCGTTTTGTTCCAATGGCACGCAGGCCACTCTTAACACGCTTATTTGAATTCCCAATGTGATGACGACCCATAGTGCCGAGCAGGTGATGAGTCATTCCTTTGTAACGTCCTCACAGCAAGTTGGGATCCACGTGAAATTCGATGAGAACACTTTAAAGCAGACTCCATGAAGACCTTGTTCAGAGATGCTCTACCAGATGTGTTATTTAAGATGTAGGAGATCAAAACTTTTCTAGATGATCTAAAGTTTGTAGATGTGTTATTGAAGATGTAGGAGATCAAAACTTTTCTAGATGATCTGAAGTTTGTATGGAAGATGACTCCAGTTTTTAAAGCCGTTTGAAAGAAAGCGGCCTATTGATGCTATTTTCTTTTCTAACGGGCATGCAACCAATACTGGCGGTGCGACAGCCCTGATATCCCTCCATCACCCCCAAAGCCTCTACCCCCCCTGCAGTTGGTTCGGCTATAAATAAAAGAACTGAATTTGTCATCACCTGCCCACACTTGGTGAATGTTCTATGAACTCGAACGGAAACCAGTTGAGTTTCATTCACACGATGGATGCATCTCTGAGTGTTGCTCAAATTTTCTGACCAAGACTGCAGGTGTCTGTATCTCCTGGGCCTGGTTGACGCGGGGATGTTGGAAAAGAGAGCGTAGTCCCACCCCTACCCCATGCAGTTTCTGACCAAAATGGAACTCTATAGCAGTCTGTTAAATCCTCCTCTTCTTCTTCCTCCTCCTCCTAAGTAATCATCATTGGGGGGAAAAAAGTCTGAAATTCAATGACTCTTCGTGTTCTACTCGTGTGATGACGTAATTTACGATTTTCTCTTCATGTCCAGGCATGGTGTAAGCTGGTGTCAATGTCGCCGATGACGGCAAACTTTTGAAGACTGCCGTTGGATGGACGTGATGAGGCGCCATCCTTACTCCCACAGGCTCCGCGAGACAGCATTCACTGTGGGGGGGGGGGGGGGGGGGGGGGGATTTGTAGGTGGTGTCTTGCTCCTGTTGAATCAGAACAGGCAGTACTGAACACCACTGAACTGATGTAGCCATAGTGTAGGTCTCATCTGATGGGTTCCCCGTGAGGACCTAATAGTCATTGCTCTCTATTTGACACACACACACACACACACACACACCTCACACCTCCCTTCCCGACTGGCTGTGTTGGGGGGGGGGGGGGGGGGAGGCAGCGTGAGAGGCATGGAACTGGTTACGTTGAACAGCATAGATACTGTTGTCCCATCTTCTATGCCAAAACGGTAACATTTGCCCCCCACTCCCCCACTCCCCCCTCATTC